>NTHP01000181.1:55279-97275 GCA_003416845.1 Oplegnathus fasciatus
CTCTGCTCTGGTAGTAGTCACTGGGTATTGTTCTGAGGAAGGATGGGTACTTGGTTTTATCACTGAGACAAGCACAAGTAGCAAAGTGGCTGATCTAAAAGAAATGATATCCCAAGATAAAGACATAAAATATAAAACATTAATACAGCACACTGCAATTCTTTTAATTCTGTATTTTGCTATGACCAGCTGGAATAGATACAGAATAATAATTGTCTTTCACAAATATTATTTAATTTTTACCAATCTTACCCACCAGTGGGATATAAAAAGGTCCGATGACAGTAGCTATAGCCATGGAAGGAGAGGAAGAGCCCTCTCCCATAATGGCTTGCACTTGTGCAGGTCTGGTACATGGAGCCTCGGAGGGTACAGATACCACTTCATTGCCGTTAACCAAGGCCAGTGTGACCGTCACACCCCTGGCAATGGAGCCACAGACATCATAGATCTTATAACCCAGAGAGATGCCAGGCAGTAGGTTTGTACTGTTGTTAATCTCCTCTATGGCGAAGAGCATAGCCTGGGCATACTGGAACCCTCTGAAACTCAAACTTAACAGTTGATAGTTAGTCATAGTTTAAATTGCTACCAATTAACCAAAGAAAACAATAGTATAGTAAATGAAAGCATTTGATGGTATTAATACAAACAACATGTAATATGTCTTATTTTATTACTCAGTTTGATAACTTTTTTTGTCCATATTTTGTATCTGTAATCACTTCCTCTTAGAATTTTTAAATCTAAAAAGATATCTACCCTATAATTTACCTGGTGCATTGCAGTGGCAATGGTTTGTGCATATAGGTATCCTGTTTATTTTTCCACAAGCTGTGCAAAGGGAAGATTCCCCCCAACATAATGTCCCCATCTTTAGATAGCTGGGGGTTCTCAGGATCTCCTCTCCGCCTGCACACCGGCTCCTCAGCCTGAGAGACAGTCACCACCAACAACAGCTGTAAGAGTGCCCAACCCCGCTCTGGCCACCTCTGAGTGGATGTCATGCTGTCTGAGAGTGCTAAACCATTGGGTGGCATCACATGTACCTTAATGTAAAAAAGCTTGCACTGGTATTTATACATTTTGGAACAGCATAAAAATAATGATACAACAGTCATGTTTTATCTCTGTGGACCAACAAGGTGTGGCGAGAGGAAGGAGGTGCCCAAACAGAAAAAGAGTTTTTGACTTTAGTCTGTTTTAAATATCTTAACTCTATGTGTTATAATAATATTCAGTTGTGCTATACAAAAGACTTGTCTTTTTTAAATTAACATTTGTACATTATGAAGGCGCAACTTATACTTGAATTTATAACTGCTGCCCCCTTTTTCCTCCTCGGAGAGTCTTCTCACATCTCTTTTCCTATTTTTTATACATGCTGTATTCAATGTATGATGGGGCCTAAATAATCTTTTGTCATTTTGTACACAGAGTAGCCTATAGAGCTCTGACAGTATATGCCGTTTTGGGCTTCAGTGCAATACTGTAAACGTATCAGTATTCAGTTGGATCTCTAAGATAAGAGATTTTCAAGGCTGTGTCTAAAACCACAGTTCATGCTATAACTGATACACAGAGAGGCCTGACCCTAACAACACTATGTGTAGCTGTCCGCAAGACTGATGTACATGAGCTAACAAGATATAGAAACTTGCGTACTATAGCTCACTGAGATTATCTGAATGAGCCTCTCTCTTTAGTAAAAATATCATGTGCTATATGTCTTTATCTTTGATAAAGTGTAAAGTTCCAGATAAATGCCAGAGTGACAGATAGGCCTGAGTATTTTAATCATGTTCATGTTTAATGAAGAATTAATATTTTCCTGATACATTGAATCATCCACTTACAGTGACTGATACATTCTGAAATGATCGAGGCTTTGTAATGTGTACTGTTGTTGTGTACAAGTTTGCATTGTTATATAGTTTATTGATGTTTCTATATACAGTTCTGTATTTTAATGTGAAACCACTATGAATATTTTTTCATGGCAGTGAAAAACAACACACAAAAAAAGAGTCCATATTTCATGTAATATTTTAATTTTATTTAAAATCATTCAGAACTTTAAGATGGAGGTTCATTCCGGACCTTGGGATCACACAGACAGTGATAAAAATAAATAAACACAAGGTTTTAAAATTATTTTCTGAGCCTGTTCATTGAAAAAAGTCGTTGCCACATTACATGTTTTGTTATATTCATCTATATTTCATCAATTAGATTTTTAGTTTATCTGAGTTGTTGATATACAGACATCATAAGGATGTTTTTGGGCAGAGCTATACGTTGCCTTTTCATTTAAGCTACAGAATCATTTATGAAAACTTGTACTGTAGTTACAGTATGACCTGAAAATTCATATTCAGAAATTACAATATTTTAGGTGTTTATGTATAAATCAATTAAAGACATACAAAAAATCAATTGTTGTGATTTAACAAATAACTCAAAGTGCTCTTGGGGTCACTTTACCCATCAAATGTTTCTTTGTATTGTTCTCAGGCTTTAATAAGATTATGTAGCACTTGGGCAAAAAGATACAAAACAGCATTCCGTAACTTGAAGCCAAAATAGCAAATATCTCCACAGCAACAGTGAACTTCCCAGGAGAGCTGGCATAAGCTGGGATAAAGGTGATCCAAACTGCACAGAATATCAACATGCTGAAGGTGATAAATTTAGCTTCATTGAAATTATCAGGCAGCTTTCGGGCCAAAAAAGCAAGTACAAAACATAGGACAGCTAGGAGTCCTATGTACCCTAACACAGCCCAGAACCCTACAGGTGATCCCAGGGCACACTCTAGTATAATCTTCTCCTTATAGTGGTTCATATTTTTAAAGGGAAAGGGAGGATTGATTGTCAGCCAAAGAATGCAAATTAAAACCTGTATGAAGGTGAAAGCCAGAACACTGAGTCTCTGCTGTGCAGGCCCAAACCATTTCATTACATTACTGCCTGGAAGTGTTGCTTTAAAGGCCATTAACACAACTATTGTTTTCCCAAGTACACATGAAATACAGAGGACAAAGGTGATGCCGAATGCTGTGTGTCGCAGCATGCAGGACCACTCAGAGGGCCGGCCGATGAAGGTCAGAGAACACAGGAAACACAAAGTCAAGGAGAAGAGCAATAGGAAGCTCAGCTCAGAGTTGTTGGCCCTGACAATAGGAGTCTGTCTGTAGTGGAAAAATATCAGGGCTATAGTCATCGCCAGGCAGGCACCGAAGACAGAAAAGGTGACCAACAGTATACCCATCAATTCCCTGAAGGTGAGGAACTCAATAGCTTTCAAGTCACAGTTATTCCTCTCTTCATTGGACTTGTACTCGGGAGGGCATTTTTCACATTTCACTGCATCTGAAAGCATAAATATGTTTAGGCTGTACAACACACACATCTTCAGATAGACCAGTAAAGTGCTGGCAGTGATTTTGCCCAACAGAAACACAATGAGTGCTAGACTAAAGGCTAGGAATCCTGCTGTCTCACTTGTACTGTTGCTGAACTCCCCATCAGCACAGGTGATGCAATCAAAACAGCAGATAGGCTTGCCCTTGACAAAAGCCCGGCGGGTCCCTGGCAAACAGCTCTCACTGCAAACAGACCTTGGCACCTGCATCACAGTAACAACATTAAAAGAACATTCATATCAACTTCCAGACTCATAATCATGTTAATATGGCAATGCACTCAACAATTTCTGCATTCTTTTGGGAAGTATTTACTTAGTGAGAAAGATTGTCAAAGATAACATTTTTCATGATAAAAAAGAAGAATGTCAAGTCCAAAATAAGATTTAAAAAAGGACAGGCTCCCTACATTTAGTTACCTCAAGATTCTCGCCTGCCCAGATGGCTCTCACATCTTCTTTCATCTCAAACTGCTGACCCTCAGGCTGGGAGGCATCATAATAACCAATGGTCTCAAAGATTATGTACCCTGTCTCATCCATCTGCCAGTTTACCAGTGCATAACGTGCCACAGGGTCGCCCAGATCATCAAAAAACACATTTTCACCAATCTTAGTGGTGAAATTGACCTGTGTTAGGTAATGCAGCACCTTCAGAGAAACAGTGATGTTGATATTTAACTACATAATCGTTAACATATACAGTAGTTTTGATTTAGAGACAGCATTTTGTTTTTATGTTTACCTTCCATGGTTGTACATTTTCCCTATCAGCGCATGTATTGTTCACAAAAGGCCCCTGTCCATCTTTGCAAGTAAATAGCATGTGCAGTGCATGAGCAACAGCGTATGCGGCCTTGTAAACATTATTCAGCAGACTGGCATCTGAAACATCTGTGAAGCGTGTGTTTGTGTCCCACAGAGACTCCTTCCCAGTGCAGGCTGCAACTGAACCCTGAGCTTGAGTCTCTGTTTGGGGAGTCAGGGTGCATCTGAACACCGTCTCCCACAACTCCACCAGTCCCTGGTCTCCTGGAGTGGTGGAGGGCCTGCTGTTAGCCAGGAACTCTTGCAGTCCAGGGATGTGAGCATTTAGCGCTGCAAAGCCCACTGCCCCCTGGACCACTGCATAATTTACTGGAGAGGCAATATAGCGATAAGTGATCCAGCCCTCACTGCCCACCCACTGCAGGCCTGTCACGTTTTGAACATGAAGCTCCTTAATAAGTATGTCAAGGTCTGTGCCATCAGCAAATGCCACTATTACCTTAGAGGTGGATTTCCTTATAATGTCCACCACCTCTAAGAACCACTTCCTGGGATCAGTTCTGTAAATAGCCAGTGAGTACTCAACACACACACCTTCCCTTTCTGCTGCTTCCAGGAAAGTGGCCATGCCACCATTCCCATAGTCACTGTTAGTTCTGATAGCCCCTACCCATGTCCAGCCAAAGTGTTTCACAAGCTTTGCCAGGGCTTGGCTCTGATAAATGTCACTTGGTATGGTTCTGAAGAAAGAGGGATAGTCTCGTCTGTTGCTAAGACATGCACAAGTGGCTGAATGACTGATCTGAAACACAAGTACAACAGAGAAATAGCACATTGTCAATACCTAATATGAATCACCTGGGTAATAAAATTTCACATATTATATTACTTATCATTCAATGACACAAATTCAGTTCATGTGTGCAGAGAGCGTGCATGCCTCCAACACTCACCACTGGTATATGGAAGGGTCCCATTGTGCGTGCAATACCTATTGTAGAGGTGGATGTGGTTTCCCCTATGACAGCATGCACATTGGAGAGTTTGTTACAGCTGTCTTCCCCGCTCTCATACCTATTCATCAGGTTTAGTGATGCCCTGATGGACAGAGGGATACTGGGGCAGGAGTCAAATATCCTGTAACCCAGTGTCACTTCTGGCAGCAGCTCTGAGCTGTTGTTGATCTCCTCTATGGCAAACATCATGGTATAAGCGTACTGAAGCTCTCCTGGATCCAGTCTGAACAAAGGAGAGGGACCAAGTTGTACAGTTTGTGAAAAGTAAAAAATGTGAAACATACATAAGGAGACACAATCATTTACACTTAAAACATGAATAAACAACACATATTGTAATAAGATTTACATTTTTTTTCAACCCTGTCTTACCCTTCACACTGGATTGTTCCTGGGTTGACTTGGAGATCTGGATTGACACTGACTGGGTTTTGATGGAAGGAGAAAATGCCTCCAATGTTGATGTCTCCCTCCTTAGAAAACTGAGACAGTTCTTTTGTCCCATATGTTTGACACATGGGCTTCCCTCCTCTGACAGCCAGAAGGGAAAGAAGTAGCAGATCTGCTATCAGCAGCATAGTTGCTCACCTCAATATTTACCACCCAAGGCCCAAAGATAAAACCCCTCAACACTGAGCATTTTATAGGGTTTTTCTTTTAACTATCTCAAAGCCCCAGGGGCTTGGATGCAAATTATGTGAATATTGTTTGTCTCTCCACCAATGGCAGCACATGTGGTGTGACTGACAGATGGATGGGCCAACTAGAGGGCCTACTACATTTGTATGTCATCTTTTTTTTTTAGCATAACCAATTCCTAACAGTAATAATTTCAGAAACCCAAGCTTGTCTTTGGGGATATCTGAGCTGTTGTTGTATGTTGTATATTTTATTTCAGTTTTGAATTTGAATTTCAAACTAAATGATGAAAACAACTACATTTTTTGACACTGGACCAATGTATGAAGGAGATACTTTTCTCCTCAAAATAGGCAAAAATATCCTATTGCTCCAAGGAAGCTAAACCTAAAGTGTTTCATTCAATAAGGAGCTGAACTTTATTTTCCACATCATTTATGTCACAGAGAAATCATTCTGCAGAAAATAGCTAAACCAGCAGACAGACAGATGTTTATGTTTTAATGCATGGATCTGTGTTTTCCTTCCCAATGTATGATTTCATAAATCTAATGCAATATACTATTTTTACTTTTAAGTTTTCAGGTATTTAATTTAGTTCAGCTGAGAACGCTCAATTTAGAATTCAGTTTCAGGGATGTCAATACACTGAAATAGTTTCTTGCATTCAATAATATTGGCAAAACTGCACACAAGATCAGTCCCTCAGTGCAGTTAGCAGGTTGTTTCCATTTAGCAAAGAACTACATATGAACAAGCAAGTAAACTGCATATTGTGTAATGTCTTTAAAGGAGGTAGAAAAAAATCTTTTATTGGACCTTTCTCTGCTCATGGCCCACAATGTCATATTCAATCCATAGCCTTTATTAAATTAATATTAAAATAGCATTACATTTTAGTATTACTATTCTGTATAGTCATTTATAGTGATTTTGTTTTGTTTGATATCTCCCCATCATATGTTTTTTAGTATTTCTTTCTGGTTTCAATAGTAAAATGTAACATTTTGGAGCAAATATACAGAAAAGCAACCCAAAGGTAGAGGCTAGAATAGCAAATATCTCTACAGCTACAGTGAACTTCCCAGGAGAGCTGACATACGCTGGAATAAAAGTGACCCAGACTGCACAGAATATAAGCAAGCTGAATGTGATAAATTTGGCTTCATTGAAATTATCAGGCAGCTTTCGAGCCAGAAAAGCAAGGATGAAGCATAGCACAGCCAGGAGTCCGATATACAACAGCACAGCCCAGAACCCTATGGGTGAACCTAAATTACACTCCAGAATAATCCTCTCAGTGGCATGAGCTGTATTTTTGTAGGGGTATGGTGGGGCAAGAGTTAACCACAGCACACAAACTAACACCTGCATTAAAGTACAGCTGAGAACACTTGTTCTCTGAAGTGGTGCAGAACACTGAGGAACTGTGTTTGCTGGCCTTTTAGCCTTAAAGGCGATCACCACTGCTATGGTTTTGGCCAAGATACAAGACATGCACAAGGCAAAGGTGACACCAAAAGCTGTGTGGCGCAGCATGCAGGACCACTCAGTGGGCCGGCCTATGAAGGTCAGAGAACACAGGAAACACAGAGTCAAGGAGAAGAGCAGCAGGAAGCTCAGCTCAGAGTTACTGGCTTTAACAAGTGGTGTGTGACGAAACCGAAAGAAGACGCATGACACCACCAGCGTTAAACTTGCTCCAAACAATGAGAAAGCAGTGAGAAGAGCCCCCATGGTTTCTCCATAAGATAGGAACTCAGTCACCTTTGGAACACACTGGCTGTGATCTTCATTTGACCAGTACTCCAGTGGACAGCGTGAACACTCTGCAGAACCTGAATGGAAAGTGTGAAACACTGAAAAGTTATGAGACCAGAGCTCATATTAAAATAAGCACTGGCAGTATTTAGTAACTTACAGGTAAGATACTGGAAAGCATTGATTTATAATATTACATAATAAATTACAGTTAGAAAAGCTTCTACTCACTGCTGGAGTTGGTGATCTCTCCAGCAGCACAGGCGATGCAAGAGAAACAGCAGATGGGTTTACCTTTAATCACAGCCTGCCGGAAACCTGGCAGACAACTCTCACTGCAGACTGACTGTGGCCTCTGTAAAAACACCACAACTCATTAGTTACTCATAGTTTGTTTTTACTGTAATCCAAATACTTAATTTAATTGGTTTAATTTAATCAGCGTTAGGGTAATATATAAAAACTGTAGTTTAAGCTTTATACCTTGATCTTACACATACAGTCTACACATGGCATGTCAGTCTGCAAAATATATACCGTACACACACACACACACACACACACACACACACACACATACATTTACTTTGATATGACTTTAAACAATGCTGAATGGGCCTATTTTCAGTGATGCAAATGAATGCTACTGAATACTACTTTGAAAATCATACTGTAACACGTTTGGTACCTTTGGGGTTTCAGCAGCCCATGTTATGTTTATTCTGTTCATGGTAAACTGCTTTCCATTTGGCAATGACGCATCGTAGCTCCCTACAGCCACAAACACAGTATCTCCTGCTTGGTTTCTCTGCCAGTTTACCAGCTCATAAGTCGCTGCAGGGTCTCCATTTCCATCAAAATACACTCTTTCTCCTGACTGAAGAGTGAAATTCACATCTTGGAGGTGTTTCACAACCTACCAATAGAGAACAGTGGTGAGTAACTTATATAATATATTATATTATATAATTATTTACATAATTCAGGAAGGCGACCTCCTACCTGTTTTGGCTCTAAATCATCTTTCAAGAAACATGACTGATTCACCGCTCCACCACTTCGTCCACAATTTAACATGTTATGCATGGCATGAGCCACAGCATACACAGCCTTATATACATTGTTAGATATCCTTAGCTCTGACACATCTGTGAAAGGATTGTTGATGTCCTGTAGTCTCTCAGAGCCAGAGCACTGGGTCTGACCATGCAGACTGGATTGGAAACTGCAGCCAAATGTGGCTTCCCAGAACTCTCTCAGCAGATTATTCTGAGGGTCCTGACTTGGATTAACCTGCAAAAGAAACTCTTGCAGGCCTGCAATCTTTGTCTTTCTGATGGTGAAGCCCAGAGACCCTGTTAGGATTCCTGAGTACCTCGTAGTGGCCAGATGACCTGCTGTAATCCAGGACTCACTGCCCACCCACTGCAGCCCAGTCAAGTTCTGGTTCAGAGTCTCCTCAAGCAGAATGTCCATCTCGCCCTGTGCGAGAAAGGCAACTAAAACCCTTGCACTGCTGCTCTGGATCACTCTGACCACCCTGGCAACATGCTCCCTGGGGTCAGTCCTTGAGATTGCCTCTGAGTACTCAATACAGACTCCCTCCTGACTTGCAGCTGCGATAAATGTTGCCATGCCATTGTTACCATAATCATTGTCACTTCTAACTGCCCCAACCCATGTCCAGCCAAAGTGCTTTACCAGTTTTGCCAAAGCTCTGCTCTGATAGTGATCGCTAGGGATGGTTCTGAAGAATGAGGGGTACTCCTTTCTGTTACTCAGACAAGCACAAGTGGCAAAGTGGCTGATCTAATAGAAAAGAAAGGAAGGAAATGAAAATCCATTTATAACATTTGAGTGGTCAGAGACTTAAACTTAAGTATTAAGTATCAAAATGTAGACATCTCATCATCTGACTTTTGACTCAATCTGCTGTATCTGTGCAAACCCTGGCAACCTTAATAGCATAGCCCTAAAATTATACATAATACTACCAGAACTCAATCTTCATTCACAATCACTTTATAGTAAGTTGATCATTAGCTCTGGAGTGTCCAAATAAAGTGTTATCAAGCCTTGTAAAAAGGAACATGGTGAAATCAGTCAAAAGGAATAATGTGGTAAAAATAATACCAGTGAATATTTACCACTGGTATTTTGAAAATCCCTGAAATTTGTAGCATCACAATGGTTGAGGAGGACTCAGAGGCACCGATGATGGCATGAAGAGATGACTGACTAGAGCAGGTTTTTCCAAAAGACCTTTTCTGTCCATTCATTAGACCCATCACTGCACGTGTTGAAGGCAGTGTTGAACCACAGCTGTCAAATACCTTATAACCAAGTGAAATATTAGGCAGCAGAGAGCTGCTATTGTTGATCTCCTCTATGGCAAAAATCATTGTTTGGGCAAAACGAAGTTCTCTGAAGTTTATTCTGAAAAGAATAAGAATAGTTTTCACTAATAGTTCTCAGACTTTATATGACTTTTCCTCTGTTCAGAAACCAAAAAATGAGAAATTAGACAACGAACAGTACCTGGAGCATATGAGAGGTTCTGGAGTATCTGTGAAGGAGAGCGGAGGCGTTGAGATTTGGCTGTGGATGGAGAAAGCTCCTCCAATAATGATGTCTCCGTCTGTAGATAACAGAGGAAACTCTGGGCTCCCCAACATCTCACAGAGCGCAGTGTCCTCCTCTGCTCCAAACGCTCCCATAAAAAGCACAAACAGTAACATTACATGGACACAGTCACACATCTGGTACAAACAGGCACATACATGCACACACAAACCTTTGTTATGAGTTCTTCTATCACTGAACAAAACATGTATCTCATTTAATGGGCTGAGCTTTTATACTTACGCAGATGATGATGATGATTGAAGCTGTCTCGAAATCAAATCACTGTGTGATGACATCAGATCGCTTTGCTGTTCTTCATTTGAGATGGAATATTTTGTTTTTAAGTCCATTATGTCATTATTACCATAAGCTGTAAATGAAATTGTAGGAAGATGTTATGAGGGGGAACACATAGCATTTAAACATACTTTAGTTGCAAACTCAGGATATAAGGGAGTTTGTGTAGAAGCTGGAGATTTTTTTTATTTGCAGCAAATCTACAACAATGAAAAGGGAATAACAGGGAAAAGAAAAGTTTGAAATCAAACTCAATAATTAGGAAAGAATCTGGAGAAACATGATACAAAATAATTGTTATTCAGACAAATATGTATACCAAAATTTGTAGTACATTGATTTTATACATATAAATAATTTGATAGTAACAAGAGTAACTATAGAACTAAGAATGAATTTTGGGCAGTACACTTAAAATGTTTCAGACGCAGTTACCCAAAACAGGATAAAAAACATTTCGACGGTGGAAACTACAGATATGTAAGCATGAGTTATGCAAATGAACATGTCATATTCTTGCTACATGACTACAGGAGAGTGATCTTCATGTGAAGAAAACTTTTGACAGAATTCACTGGAGATGAAGAATGTAGAATAAGTTTAATGAATTGTTTTGGTGCAGTATATTTGTACAAAGGCAGGTGGTAGTGGATCTGTGTGAACTGAACAACTAAATCCCCTTGTGTTTGTGTGTGTTTGTGTTGGGAGTGTGGTTGTGGGCACATGTGTGTTGTTATATAATGTGTTCATTCAATATGAAAGAATATGCTTTGTATAATTATGTTTAAAAAATCAATACAGACAAAAGCTCAGTATTCCTAAGAATTACATCTATATTGAATGATTCTACACCTTTACAATACCAATGTTCATTGGCAATGCAGGAAAAAGTGGTGTGGATGTTGTGGTGGTGGATGGGCATGTAGCAAGTCTGACTTGGAGTTTAGATCCTGTTACAGACCTGCAATTAATGTTTGCATTTTTGTTAACCTTAACCACAATCTTTCCCACACCTCAACTAAGTGTTTTAGATGCTTAACCATAACATAATTCATTTCCATATCCGCAATCTTTTTAATGGTATATGTACATATTAAAAAAGTACACTTATTTGAATACATTTTTCACAATTACAATATATTAAATATCCAGCAGGTGGCACTGAAGAACAACCTAAATTTAAGCATTCTAACATGCCAAATGTTACGCTAAACACCGGCATGTTAGGATTCAATTGTTGTTAGTATGCATGTCCCTGTACTATGTGTAAGCATTAAGCATGCTAGCAGGCTAACAACATCTCAAGGCACAACTGAGCCTAAGTATATCTTAGTCTATACAGCTTAGACTGCTGTAATTTTAGTCAAGTAGAGCTGAGCCTGAAAAGCCTGATCTCAAATATCCTAATTAAGCACCGTACAGAGGATAAATCCTTTGGGTTTAGCTTTTCCTCTGCTCCCCCTTAACCAAACCATACATTTTTCCTTACTAGAGATATGATTTAAAAATAACAAAGTTGTGTCTCAATTTTTCATCCAACTAACATCCAACATTTTTTAGTTATTAATTTATTTCATTATTTTTTTGGCGTGTCCTGACCATTACAGACTTAATTCTAGCCTTACTATGAAACCCAGAAAATATGCTCAGTAAATACATATCTTATGATATATTTTATGCTTGCTTGTAATTTGTAGGTCGTCGGTTCAGTCCACAGATCACTGATATGCCATTGAGCAAGGCCTTTAACTCCCAGCCTGCTTCAGGTAGTCATGGATAGTTTTAAAATCTTTTTTTATTTATATTAAATAAAACAAAGATTAATACTGTGCATCCTCAGTTTAATTACCAACCAACTGTATTGTAAAGGACAATTTATTTAGTTTAATTAGAATGTGTTTTCCCCATCAGATGTTTCTTTGTGTTCAGTTCAGGTTTGAGTACAATAACAAAGCATTTTGGAGCAAATATGCAGAAAAGTAGCCCATAACTGGAGGCTAAAATGGCAAATATCTCCACAGCCACCGTGAACTTTCCAGGAGAGCTGACATATGCTGGGATAAATGTGATCCAGACTGCACAGAATATCAACATGCTGAAGGTGATAAATTTTGCTTCATTGAAATTATCAGGCAGCTTTCGAGCCAAAAAAGCAAGTACAAAACATAAGACAGCTAGGAGTCCTATGTATCCTAACACAGCCCAGAACCCTACAGGTGATCCCAGAGCACACTCTAGTATAATCTTCTCTTTATAGTGTTTCATATTTTTGAAGGGAACGGGAGGGTTGATCGTTAGCCAAAGTATGCAAATCACAACCTGTATGAGAGTGAAAGCCAGAACACTGAGTCTCTGCTGTGCAGGCCCAAACCATTTCATCATGTTACTGCCTGGAAGTGTTGCTTTAAAGGCCATTAACACTACTATTGTTTTTCCAAGAATACAAGAGATACAAAGGACAAAGGTGATGCCAAATGCTGTGTGTCGCAGCATGCAGGACCATTCAGAGGGCTGGCCGATGAAGGTCAGAGAACACAGGAAACACAAAGTCAAGGAGAAGAGTAGCAGGAAGCTCAACTCAGAGTTGTTGGCCTTCACCAAGGGAGTGTCCTTATTGATCAAGAATAGAGTGGCCACAATTAAAGTAAGGAGCACACCAAATAAAGTGAAAAATACAAGTATTATACCCATAACCTCAGTGAAGTAGAGGAACTCGACATTTTTCAGTATACATGCATCTCTGTTTTGATTGGACCAATACTCTTCAGGACACTTTTTGCAGTCATTAGAATCTGTAATAGAAATATGATTACTATTATTGTAAATTAAACATTTACATCCTAAAAACATAAATAAGAGACTGTATCATAGCAAACTTTAACATGATACAGAGAGTGTTGAAAGTTAACAATGTATGCAAATTGCCATATCTCAGGTCTGTGGTGCATATACCTGTGCTGTTGCTGATTTCTCCTTCTGCACATGGTATACAGTCATAACAGCAGACTGGCTTTCCTTTCTGAAGGACTTTATGAGTTCCTGGATGACAGCTCTCACTACACACTGAAACAGGCAACTTTGAATAAAAGAAAATGACAGATGTTGAGTTTTCTTAAACAATCATTCGAGATGAAAGACTGTCAAACTACATGGCTATGGCAAACCTTTGCATTACATAAATGTAGGTTTTATGGTCAATTATGATATTTGCCTCTGTTTTTCCTCCAGGCCACATAATGGCTTCAGTCTTGAGCACAAATTTCTGTCCAGGAGGTAGGGAGGCATCATAGTAGCCAACAGGTTTAAACTGAACTGAGCCGTCTGATCCATACTGCCAGTTCACCACCTCGTACTGAGCCACAGCTGCTCCAGTACTGTCAAACCACACCTGGTCGCCGTTCTTAATGGTTAAATTCACCTGCTTCAAGGACTCCACTACCTAAAAAGCAGTTAGACAATATGTTATATTAATTTACAGAACTAAGAAATAAACTGTTTAGTAATCGGTTCTTTTTACCTGCCAGGGAGTAACCTTTACAGTCTTGTCACACCCCTGACTTTTAGAGCACTTTAGGATGCTGTGCAGAGAATGGGCCACAGCATAGATGGCTTTGTAGATGTTACTGGAGTATCTCAGCTCTGCCACATCATCATCATAATCTTTAAGCTCAATTAGACCCTGGTTTTCTTTGCAAGGGGCTGTTTCTGTCATGGTGTCCCTGGTCGTCTCTTTGCACTTAAACTCTTTCTCCCAGAAATCTTTGATTAAAAAATCATCCAGGCCACTGATATTGGCCTTTTGCACAGCAAAACCCAGTGAACCTCCCAGCACACCAAAGCTGGTGGGAGTCACAAGGCTGTCAGCAGTGATCCAGGCCTCCACACCAATAAACTGCCGCCCTGTGATGTTGTGCAGACTCAACTGCTGTAGAAGGTTGTTCATCTCTACATGGGCCAGGAAACCAACAATGACCTGGGCAGTGCTCTTTCTGATCACTTCTACCACTTTCATGAGTTTTTCTGGTTCTGCCCTGTGAAATTTCTCTGTATACTCCACACATACGCCTTCCTCCTGGGCTGCAGCAAGGAAGATGGCCATGCCGTTGTTGCCATAGTCACTGTCGCTGTTGACTGCCCCGACCCAGGTCCAGCCAAAGTGCTTGACTAGCTGGGCAAGGGCTCGGCTTTGGTAGAGGTCGCTGGCAATGGTTCGAAAGAAAGAGGGATACTCCTTCCTGCTGCTCAAACATTCACAAGTAGCTGAATGACTTATCTGAGAATACACAAAAAGAGGGACAGAATAAGGAGAGTTTGCATGTAATATACACATTGATACACATAGAAATCCCTCTTACCACTGGTATTTTGAATGGCCCAGTAGTGTGTGACAGCACAATGGTTGAAGACGATTCAGACTCCCCAATAATAGCATGAACAGCTGATTGACCAGAGCAGCTCTTTCCTACAGTCCGCTCATCACTGTTCATCAGGGCCATCACCGCACGCATTGAGGATAATGTTGAGCCACAGTTGTCATAAATACGGTATCCAATAGAAACATTGGGAAGAAGAAATTCACTTTTGTTTATTTCCTGGACAGCAAAGATCATGGTCTGGGCAAATCGAAACTCCCTGAGGTTGACACTGAGACAGAAAGAGCAAAATATAATATTGCATTCACTGCGACCAAACTCATGAGAAAGTATTTTTATACATGGTTCAAAATTACCTGGAACATGTGAGACGTGTTGGTTTCTCTGTGAAGGAAAGTGGAGGTTGTGTGATTTTGCTGTGGATGGAAAAGGCTCCCCCAATCATGACATCTCCCTCTTTAGACAGCAGGGGGGGCTCTGGGCTCCCCAGTATCCGACAGAAAAGAGCTTCCTCCTCCGCTGCTCCAAATGCAAACAGGAGCCCCACGAAAACCAGTCCTGTTGTCACTTGTGACATTTTCCACTCCCAAATGCTGATGGGTCAGAGCCACCCAGGTCAGGTCAAAGCAGACTTAAATGTGACGTTTTATGTAATGGCCTCTTACTAACCAATCAGAGATAAGTAACATAGAACAGTCTTGATTGTGCCTTGCCATGAAATTGCTGTATGGGATTATTGTGCCATGGCAGGTGTAGTTACTACTTAGTGTGCAGATTAGTTATCAAATATGATGCATTGTTATAGATTAAACATAAAATTAAATAGAAGAAATAATAGCATCACAGCAAATGGAAAATAAAGTAAATGGAAATAACTAAGTGATACAATTCAAAACTAAATAATAAAAATGTGGAATTATGGCTGTTCATCAATGATTAACACCCTCTCACCCCCATCACTACATACGAATATTGATTTAATAATCAATATGTGTAGAAATCCTTGCCTACTCCAGTTAGGAGTAGTTAGGCCTATTTGAAAACATCGACCAGTAGATCGCAGTTTTAAAACTGTATTAAACAGATAATACAGTTGAGGAACACTAGACTTCCTCTCCTGGAAATATGATGATGTTTTTTGCAATCTGTTCTTCACATTGTACAAAATGGGTTTAAAGGTTACACTCCATAACATTTATTAGCCACAGTCGATGCCCTTTTATTGCAATAAATGGACATTTGAGATATTTAATGCAATCGCAAATGCAATCGCAAATATAAAAAAATAAATCTTAAAGCTCACGAATGTGGTCATTTTCTTAATTCAAATATATCTGTACAGGCCAGTAATATTTAAGTGTGTAAACAATAGAAGAAAAAACATATATTTGTGTGTATCCATAAATTACCATTAAGTGATTTTGGCACATTTACATGTCATTTTCTATTATTTTGCCTTACATGTCACATCATTTTTAGGGAATTCTGCATTTGGATATGGGTATTAAAGTTACACTTTTGACAACAGATCAAAATAAACAATTCAACACACCTGATTTAGCAAGGCATTGGGCCATGTGATATTTAATTTGGTGTTATTGTTATTTTTCAGCACTTTATGTTTAATAGTGAGCTGCCTCTTAGGCCCTCTTTAATTAAAAAAGAAATTGTTGTTTGTGTGTTTGTAGAGATGCCTGTTATGAAACACTTTAGAGCTTTAGAGCTCTTCATAGGGAATGTCTCTTGGGGGCTGATTTAACAGGAACACATGTGGTGAAGTGCAGGTGCCTCAGGCCTGACCATGACTTACACCTCAGGCTCTTCCCATTTACAAACATAACACACTAACGAACTAACAAACTCCCTCTAGAGTTCACAGTGTCTCCAGCCTGCCTCCACACCTCTCCTCTCAGCTTACACTGGAAACTTCCCTTCAGGGCTGTTGCATCATGATCCCCTTAAGATCTCTACTAGGGAAGTTGTAACCTTTGTCAAGACTTTGCCCTGTAGCCCGAAATGTGAAACTTCTATTTGACCATGATGTTGCCTTTTGAACTTAACAAACTTCAATGAATGAAAGAAATACATAATACATAGAATTTAAGTTTCTATGCTTTCGTGGGGAAGGGGAATCAAATCTTAATGTGATGTGCTGAATGGTAGATAGAAAACACCAAGTTAGATGACAAGTTACATCAATTCCTAAGATAGACCTTAGAGTTTAGGTTTGACAATGACCTTACAGTGAATGACAAATGAAAAATGTATGTTGTGAAACATTTCACATGTGATCAAAATAGATGAATATTGTTTTCTGGATCACAAACTCTACTTCCATTCTCAAGGAAAAGAGATTTTATTGCATTTTAAAGCACAGAAATGTGCAAACAGAGACTAATGAATACTTACAATTAAAAAGCACATCAAGAGGATCAAATCAAAATCAAAAAGGAAGAAAGGACCTAACCGTCTGGTCTTGGTGTTTGCCTGTTCTCCCCATGTTGTATCCTGTTTTCTGTGTAACAGTGTATTAGCACCTTGATGATTAGCTATCTATCTAACTATCTACAGTATCTATCTATCTATGTGACATGGCCAAAATGCGACTACCTAAACATTACATCCCTATATGACCGCTGAAGATCTCATTCCATTAATATTGTGCTACAACAACCCACTACTCTAGGAAGGCTGTCCACAACTAAAATTGGCTGCAAGGATTTCCTCCAATTCAGCCACAAGAGCGATTAGTGAGTTTGGGCTCACAGTCTGTGTTCCAGTTCATCCCAAAGTTGTTTGATGAGGTTGAGGTCAGGGCTCTGTACAGGCCAGTCAAGTTCCTCCATACCAACCTCCCATTTTCATGGACCTGGCTTTATGCAGGACAACATTGTCATGTTGAAAGACGGATGGGCCTTCACCAAAATACATTATTGAAGTACATTATTGTCTAAAGCACTGATTCCAAACCAGGGGTATTACCCCTAGGGATACTACTGCAGTTGCCAGGAGGTACAGGGAAAGCTTGTGGAGAAGCTCAGCTAATTTTAAATTAAAAAAAACAACGAATTATATCTATGTTTAAAAATACATACGCATGTTTGTGTTTAGGAGGAAAATCAACACATTCTAGGATTAAAAATGGTGAGAGGCTGATTTTTCATATATTTATTATTCCAATAGCCATGAACCCTCCAGTTACAACAGGCCGACAGCACAGTTGTAACACCTTGTGTTCAGATTGACAGTATGTGCAAACTAGCAAGTGAGCAGAAAAGTCAAAACAGATAACAGGTAAAAGTAATGGATAAATTGCTTAAAGGTCCAGCTTCTGCCACTCCTAGTTGTAGTAATATGACAACAAACTTTACCAAACCTATTGGGAAAAGGAACAAAATGTAATGGTTAACCTTGTAAACACATTTTTGTCCCCTCAACATAATTAATACAAGTATACACACACAGACACACAATCACACACAAGTCTTTGCTTTGTAAACCATCGAGCATAGCCATACCATGGACAATGTTGCCATCTCCTGGCAATATTGTGCAATTGTTTAAAAGCTGTAATAATGAGATGATGATGCTGCTACTGCTGATATTTATTATTATTATTATTATTATTATTATTATTATTATTATTATTATTATTATTATTTTATTAGAAAGAAAAAGAAGAAGTGAGCAGTTTCAGCAAAGTGCTCTTGCTGACACAATGAGAGCACAATACTCAAAGGAATAAAGTAAAGCAATAAATCAAACACACATTGAGAGATAAACATATATGAATGTATACATAAATGCAAAATAAGAGATAGAAGTATAAAGGTTGATGGACCAACATATAAGATAACATAAAAGAAAAATATCCTATGATAAAAGGACGCAGCCAGAAAGACTCAACTAGACAATAAGGATGCACATTGGCTCATAAGGGGTTAACGTGTCTATTATATTAGATTGGAATTGGAACTAAACTTGTAATAAGAGTATTTCGTAAAATCCTAAACTAAATTCTAAAGCTTAACCAGAAGCAGTAAAGAGAAGGTACACTTGGGTTAATGTGATGTTAAAACCAGTAAGGGGCAGTAAACTGATCACAGTGCATCATGGGAACAGTTGTCGGAAAGCTGGTGAGTGCAACAGGCCTATTAGAATGAAAACTGCTTATATTAAAAGCCTTCCAGTCAAAACAGTTAAGAGGTCTGAGTTATTTTTCACTCTATTTTTAGCTTATCTGAAGTCAGTAAGGTTATAGCCAAGGTTAGTAGTTGGTGGTCTAAATCTATATTTGGACTTTTTATGTCACCTGTGAGGTACCACCTGAGCCTGAGTGTAGAATCAGACAAAATCCTGACAGTTGCTCATAGTGATCAAAAGGGTTCTTTATTATAGGTGCAAATACTTTAACACCTTATAGTGACCTCAATGCTAACCCAGGTGTTAAGTTAATTTGGCAAGGTTTATTGTGTTAATGGCAACACTTCTTAAAAATGATTTTAGACTGAATGTTTTCCCCAATATGATGCTGACATAAAGGTCAACAGAGTAGCAGAGGACAGCAGCTTCTGTACTGTGCACAGCCTTTCAGCTGAATTAAAAATGTTCAGAAGTCTGATATTGCTTCAGCCATTAAAGGATGACATTACGTGACCTTTTAGAAATACAGAAAAACATCATCTGATGTGAAGTACCACTACAAACTCCCAGAAATCTCACACAAGTGCTCTGTTTGCCAAAAACCAGCAGAACCATAAGGACTTGATCATGGTCATCTTTTGTGATGAGTCTTTTCACTCAGCCCAACACCTGGCTGTCTGATGATTACATTCACACCTGGAGAGGCCCACAAGCCTGAGTGTCTCTTGCCAAATATGACGTTTGGCAGAGGATTGCTGGTGGTTTGGGGGTGTTTTTGCAAAGGTGGTCACAAGGCTGATTCATCATCTGAAGGATGTATGATTATAACAATATATAAAGGTGCTTGTAGAGGAAAACCAGTTTAGACCATGCTTCCCAACTATGATGACCAGGTGTTACAGCAGGACAAAATCCATAGGCCATACAGAGTTTAATTTAATGTAGGTTTAACACCTACCTCCTCGTAGGTCTGGGTCTACATGACAAAACCCCATTGAAATGTAACATTGTCTAGCAGACATTGGAGTTGGTAAAGAAAGCCCCATTGTTTGAATTTTTGGACCGGAAATGTAAGAAAGTCAGCCAGTAGGACCTGTGAGGAATGGTTGGAGAGCAGGCCAAGATGCATTAAAGCTGTAATAAAGAATCAAGGTTACTTAAGCTAATGAATTGTAATTTATATAATCTATATTCCGGATATAGGCTTATACTTTTTTATTTCATGTTATTATGCCAATTATGTTGTGTTAGAAACATGTTACGTACACATTCTACGTAACATGTTTTCTTTATTTGGTTTACACTTAAAATAAATGTTATTTTAAAGCTAAATGATAAGATTACTTTATAAAGAACTGTTTGTGAGTCCGAATGTTTTTATTTCTCACCAAGGAGAACCCTTTGTGTTTTCAATAAGCACCTTGTGATTGCACTGAGAATCATAGTATGTAAAGACAAAAAGCATCTAATTGAGAAACCCCACTAGAACTATTTATTGCACTCAGACTGTGTTAAACAGGCTTTGACATGCCACATTTGTCACATCTGACATAACCATTATTTTTATTTTATCCAATATCAAACTAATTAGTGTAGCTGGTGCTGAATAATGATTCCGCGCTAGGCTTGTTAATTAATGTGAGCAGCTTGTTTTGAAAGAGGCGAGATCACCTTCCATTAAAACTCAAAATTAATTAATTTCCAACACAACACCTGGTGAGCTCCTGTTTCATAGCCTCAGGCCCAGATGTCATCAGTCTTGTTGGAAACACTTGCCTGTCTTTGCTTGCCCAGCTGGCCCCTTGCTGCCCCCTCAACCCCCTGGGTAAAAGGTAAATTGGCAGGTTTTGGATGACGCCATGATGCCACCTTTCTTCCAGAATATACACAATAACAAGTTTTCCCAAGTGTGTTACGCTTCAGTGCATGTTGTTAGTCATGACTGATTAAAATTGAAACAACACTTTATGTTCATATGTTATTCCTGATGTACAAGTTCACAAACAAGCCCCCCCCCCNCCCCCCCCACACACACACACACACACTCAAGCATACCTAATCTCCATATGGTGCATGTCCCAAACATTCACGTCATTTGTTGTTTTATCTGTAGCTACTGTAATAAAAAATATATAATAAAACAATGTTGTGTTCTAGCAGATATCTATTTTATAATAGATATTTAAGAAAAAATCTGCTCCTCCGAGTGATGGTTAGACTACCTGCCAGAATAGCCAGGGAAGTCCACTTTTGCCATTGGGTTTTATGAACTGATATTTATCTAGATTATCACAAGGACAGATTTCTTCTTGTTTCTCCTCGATTTCTCCAAATTCCGTTTGATTTCTCTACCCAAAACTAAAGTAATATTAGCCTTAAGTGGCAATTAATGTATTAAGGTTAAAGGCTGAAGTTTTGACAGCGACAAGAAGAGGTAAATTCAGCATTTTGTAAAAACAGAACATGTCTGAGGCAGTCTTTCAACTGCAATGAAGTGGTCATGACACTTTCATTTTGAAGAGTAAACACATTTTCACATTTTGAATGGTGCAGCTCTAAAACATTAGAATACGTAGGCCATCCTTCAATGCCAATCCTGTTTTTACCATTAACTCATTTTGTATGACATGCCCAAACCTTTAAAAATGAACATCAATATAAATCAAATCAACCTTGTGACACTCATACAATACTGAAACAATGATGTAGGTTGTTTAAACATGCTGTTTCAAACATTTTTAAAGCAAAATACAGGTTCAGATTTAGGATGGCAACTTGTGTCCCTCAAGAAACTTGTGCCAATGCATTTTGGGGAATTGCTGACTTCCACAGAGCACACAAAGAATGAATGAATGAAACAAATGAAAGAAACTTGATCAGATGTGTGTTCCTCTCTACGGCAATGCATAGAGATTACTACATACGTAAGGGTCAGCATGTGCCATCTAGTCAACAGAAGAGTCAGTCAACTCTCCCCCCTGAAATCTTGTCCCGAACCTTCTTTTTCTATGCGATTTTCAGGGACTTAGCGCTCTTTCAGATGTCTGATAAAGAATGCCTTGTATGACTGAAGCACCAGCATCTCTTTGAGGTATTTTAAGGCAATTTACCTTAGTTGATAGTGGCAGTAGAGATACAGACAGGAAACAGAGGAGAGAGGGGTATGATATACTGTACAACAAAGGTCCCTTGGCCAGAATGGAACTGGAGTTGTTGCAGTTTCATGGTATGTGAGTTCGGCACTAGACTACCAGATGGCCTTTTAAGGCAATTTTGTAGGAGAAAATATGGTGCTATTAAAAGATTGTTCTGAAGGCATCACAATGGAGACCTATCAAATATTGTCAGTTGCACTCAGACCATTCAGAAGGGACGTCTCCCAGAATTGTCAGCTCCTGCCACTTTCCACCAGTGATACTGAGAAAACCTGTGGGGCAGACTCCTCTGCTGGTCATACTGCAGTAAAACAATGTAGAAGGCATGGACAGTTAAAAGGGCACCAGACACATACAGACAGGAGATAAAATAAAGGAAAAGCCAACATAAAGTGTCTCAGTAAGGTGTTGGGCCACCACGTGCCGCCAAAACAGCTTCAATGCGCTTTGGCATTGATTCTACCAGTCTCTGGAACTCTACTGGAGGGATGGAACACCTTTCTTTCAAAAGATATTCCCTCATCTGGTGTTTTGATGATGGTGGCGGAGAGCGCTGTCTAACACGTCGGTCCAAAAATCTCCCATAGGTGTTCAATTGGGTTGAGATCTGGTGACTGCGCAGGCCGTAGCATATGATTCACATAATTTTTATACTCATCAAACCAGTGACCCCTCGTGCCCTATGGATGGGGGCATTGCCATCCTGGAAGAGACGCCTCCCATCAGGATAGAAATGTTTCATCTTAGGATAAAGGTGATCACTCAGAACAGCTTTGTATTGATTTGCAGTGACCCTTCCTTCTAAGGGTACAAGTGGACCCAAACCATGCCAGCGAAAGGCCCCCCACAGCATAACAGAGCCACCGGATCCCCTCACTGTAGGGGTCAAACATTCAAGTTTTTCCTTTAATTTGTCACCCGTCTGTATTTCTCATAACAAAATATGTGTTTCCCATGTTGAATCTGGTTGAAGCCACTAAACCTTATCTATCAGTCTGTCAGTTGATGTGGACACATGGAGAGGCCAAGCAAGTCTAGGTCAAAACCCAGTATATGACTGGACCGTGTATGGTCAATGTGCTATACTGTGGCCAAATTGTTACAGGCATAGTCAGTGGTTGTGTCTATAATGGAATTCCTGGATATTAAATGTCCATCTGCAATGTTCTTTAGTGGTAATATTTGTTCTTAAAGTGTACTGAGGTAGCATCACATGACATGGTTAAGTTACATTTGACTGAAAAAAAATGTGTTGAAAAGTACCATAGGGTCCGTAATTTGAGCAATGAAGCAAGAGCTTCACTGCATTCACTCATTCATTGCAAGTGCAAAAAATAATAAAATAAATAAATAATAAATAAAAATAAACAGCAAATTGCTGAATTTGAAATCAATGCACAGGTCATCTTTCAATGCTGCACAGAATCTGTGGCTGAATATTGCTACACTCAACAAACCACTAAAATCCTTAGCACTCACTGAATGGATGTGATGATAGCTCATCTGATCGGTGACTATAAGCTGTAAAACAGGAATAAGAGTGGTAGTACTGCAGTGACCGGAGACCGGAGAGGATACCGTTACCATTGTGCCATTCCAATTAGCACTCCGGTGCGATCGTATCCCTTTCAGATGCTTTGTAATCCAGCCTTGAACTGCAGTGTCTTTTTGGAGACTTTGTAAAATAAATCCAGAATGATAAATCCAACACTGAATGTCTTCTGTGATTATTTATCAATTTTTCTGGGTTGAAAACAGCTATTGTTGTTGTTAGCCGTCCATTAGCAATCCCATGATGCCTTGGGTTGAGTCTGTCGACCAATCACAGGCTGTGTTCATGACTTGCCGACCAATCAGAGACAGTTTCTGACTGAGGTTACACAGTCACAAATAGGTTACCTGTGGGCTATAGCTAACCCATTTGGGACAATGTAACTCCCAATGTAATATCCCTTAAAATTCCAGAGGGAAATTGTTGTGAAACAGTTGCAACAGTATACGACAAAGTAGGAAAGAGTGCAAATATACAGAGTGAAAATATAAACAAATAACAAAATAAAGTATAAAAATTATAACTAAGGTACAAAAACAAATGTACACAATGTCAGAAATATAACAGGCTAATGGTATGTGTCATAAATATAAATATAGACTGGTTAAGTGGTTAACAGTAAGGTGCAAATCCAAAAATATCTACGCAATGTCAGAACTAAGTAGTTAACAATACGGACCATTATAAATGTTAACAGTCATGTAACGGTGGTAACGGTAAAGCAATCCAAAATATACAAAACCACACAACAACACTGAGATGTAGACTGAGTAACTATGGTGATACAACTGGTGAATGGTACGGTGCAGGTCCATATTTACAAAATGTCAAAATATAGCAGGTTCACTGTAAGGATCAGATAGCCATGTATGTAAGACCATATAGCTATGTATGTACAATACTGAAGTACAGGTAAGAGTATGTGGGTCATTTCACAGTTTAATGATTATTTCCATGATATTGCACATTAGACCCAAGGTGTCCCATGAGTCAGAGAGTTATATAATGGTAGTAATCCATGGGGAGACAGTAATCCAGAGAAAGAGAAGGTTTTAAGTGAGCAGAGCAGAACAGAACAGAGCTGAAATGGATTTTGTATTAGGATCTCTTTTAGCCCAACTGGGCTATTCTTCTAAGAGTCCTCAACATAAAAACATCACTTTAATAGATACAAATAGAAACAAACAATATTATAGAAATAAAACACTTAAAACCCACAATTAGCCCCATACATTGCGCAGCACACAAGATAACATTAAAACATCAAAACAACAGAGTACAACAATTAAAGTCCTGCATACAGCAGGAAACACATCTTATATACAGTGAAATATATCATCATTAACTACACATTTCTATCGTCTCACATACATTAACTTAAGATATTTTTTTAAACTATTCATAGCCATTTCCCTAGTGGTCTCAGGTATTTTGTTCCACCCTCGACAAGCCTGATAAGAGAATGCTCTTCTACCAAGCTCTAATTTTGGCTTTGGTAAAACATAATTTGTGCCTGTAGTTGTTCTCGTATTGTCTATCTCTCACAAAATGAAGTCGGTTATAGATAGCTCTTGGTTTCCTCACATGATGTACATTATAACATAATCTCAAAAGGCTTTTATCAATAGTATCACTCACAGTCAACCACCTTAGAGTACTATGTAATTCAGTTACTGGGGTGTCATATGCACACCTCAATACAATTCTGGCTGCCTTATTCTGTGCCTTTTGGAGCCTTCCTATCTCACCACTAGCTGCATTGCCCCAAATGGCTAATAACTGACCTGGCTGCCAATTAAGGCTTGGGTGACTGTTTCAGTACTTCCATTGGCAAATAACCAGCTATCCGTCGAATCATACATACTGTGCTAGTGATCTTTTTTGAGTGGCTGATATGGGGAGACCATGATAAATGATTATCTAAATGAAAACCAGACAGGGTGTCTTCCACAGCACGGGGTCCCTCTCAAGACTCAGGCTCAGGTTGAGGATGTGCTGGAGTACTCCGCACAGCTAGGCGACACAAGCTTTGATTACCCTCTGGCTGACGCCATCAAGACCTGCAGCCTTGCCTGGGCGGAGTCTACACAGCTCCTTCCTCACCTGCTCCACTGTGAAGGCTGGTATTCTGGGCTCTGTAGCTCTGTTGGGGAGAGCTGGTGGTGGGGGGGTGGAGAACGGGTATGGTGATGATGGAGAGTGCAGGGGGAGGGGAGACAGCAGGACAGGGAAGTAGTGGGGGGCAGGTGGTTGAAGAGCTGGGGGAGGGGTAAACAGGCCCCCCACCGTCAAATCTGTTGAAGAAAAGATTCAAGTCGTTGGCCCAGTCCAGGTCCCGGCTGTTACCTGACTATCAGCTTTCTTGTAGCCAGTGATACTCCTCATGCCACTCCACACATCCTTCACATTGTTCTTCTGGAGTGTTTGTTCCAGCTTTCCCCTGTAGCTGTCCTTGGTCTGCTGAATCTTCACCTTGGGTTCACTCCTCCCTGTTTCACCTCCTCCATGTTTCCATATCTGAAGGCCCTCTTTTTCTCATTTAAGAGGACCTTGATGTCTCTGGTGACCCATGGTTTGTTGTTTGGGAAACAGTGCACAGTCTCTGATGAAACAACATTATCCACACAGAAGCTGATGTACCCTGTTATACAATTCATGAGATCTCCTCTCTATGTGAATTACAGAGCACTTTCCAGAGTACAGACCTGGAGAGGGACCCAAATACATCCAGAAAGTAGAAATTAATAAAAAGACAAGACAAAGACTGAGATGCCACCACACGTCTATTACTTCACAGACATTTGAAATGTCATCATGTAGCCAATGCACAGGTCTCTGATTAGATTAACAATGTAGAAAAGGAGAAAAGACTTTTTCCTCAGTTTAGCCCCCTTTTGGTCTCTCTGAATTAACAAACAGCTTGGAATCAACAGTGGTGTGTCAAGACTTTTTAAACTGGGGTGGCCCTAGTGGGGCACTGACTTACTGTATGCAGGGGTGGCATGAAGTCCATTCAGAATAGCATTCATTTACCATTTCTGTCTCCACTGCTCTTATCTACTTTGTTGCTTTAGGCTATTGCTTTATTATTAACTTTACAGTATCTAACAGTTTCTTACATTCCTGTGTTTAAAATTTTAATTAAAAAAACAAACAAAAAACAGACCCTCCAATCACAACATAAGCTTCCATAGCTTCCATACTTCATTTTTTTATATGTCCTCAAAAAAGAAATTGTACCTCCAAAAGTAGGCTACATACAAAAGAAAACAATGCATGTTGCAAAATACAGTAATGGTATAAAGTACCAAAGAAATTAAAATAAATAAGCCTATGTGGACAAAATATTGTATTGACAAAATTGTCAAAAAAAACTTCCAAACTGCAATACAACAACAAAATACAAATGAAGGTCCTGCCTCAGATAGCCAATCATTTTTTAGGTTAATAGGTGCCACCCTATTAACCTAAAAAATGATTGGCTGAAAAATGAAGCCACCCCAGGCCAAGGACATGCCCCTGTGGACCAACAAGATGAACAATTCACTAACCCAATTTTCCCCTGCTCCCATGAGCAATCTGAGAAGAACCTCCCTTCCGGGGGCTGATGCGTGCACAGTCAGTTTCTGTCATCTCAGTGCCTACATTACGAGTTTCAGGTAAGAATGACTGACCACAGGTGTGTCACCAATGCCAACATTGTATGAGAAAATGGCTTTCACACCAATGATGGTAAGTATAAAGGCCCTCTCCAATATAAGTTGTGAGAAAGAGAACACTGGACTGATTGGACAGGATAGTGGACGAAGCCTCTATCCCTCAAAACTACCAAAACTAAAGTCCCATTTATTGGTGGCCAAAGGTCTATCTGAATCTAACGCAGCACAGTTTACTGTAAGTAGATGTGCATATCAACTTGGTGTCATCAGTATGTTGTCACTTTAACCGCACCACTGTCATTTTACCATGTCATTTTGTCTCCAAATGCTCTTGTATAGTTTCTATTTTTATTCTATTCTTATTTTAGTTTATGTACCTCTTATTGTTTATTTCTGTTACTTTCGATACTTTATTTTATTTCTGTCCTTGTACTGCTGCAACAACCGAATTTCCCCGCTGGGAATTAATAAAGTGTATGTTATCTATCTCATCTTATCTTATGTTCTCTGTCTGTCCCATGGTCTCCTACTGTGGACATGCCTGGGATACCTCCACAGGGAGGAGGCATCCAAATTACATGTCTGAATCACCTCAACTGAGCAGCGGTTCTACTTCGAGTTCAATCTGGATGTCTGAGCTTCTCACCCTACCTCTAAGGGAGAGTCCAGACACCCTGCAAAGGAAACTAGCTTGTATCCATGATCTTATTCTTTTGGTCACTAACCAACAAAAAACTAATCATGACCATGGGTGAGGGCTGGAACATAGATCAAGTGGTAAATCGAGAGCTTTCACTTCAGGCTCAGCTCCCTATTTACCATGACAGTCTGATTCAGCATCTGCATTACTGCTGACACCGCCCATACAGTCCATCTTACCCTCAATTGTGAAAAAGACCCCAAGATACTTGAACTCCTTCACTTGGGGCAGTGGCTCATTCCCAACCCAACGCAATGTACACTTTCCCGACAGAATACCATGGTGTACCATGATGTTAGACTGGGAGGTGCTGATCCTCAACCACGCCGATTCACACTCAGCTGCAAACCATCCCGGTGCAGGCTGGAGATCACGATCTGATGAAGTCAACAGAACCACATCATCTGCAACAAGCAGAGATGCAATCCTGAGACCATGATACTGGGAACCCACTGAGAATGTGCTTGACTTTCTGCTGAGGATGTGGACACAGCTCTCAGTTTGATTATTCAAGGATAGAATGGCTCATAGTAAGAGATCTGGTACCCCATACTCCAGCAATATCGCAACAGCAAACAGCTTGTCCATTGCTCCATGACCAGGATGGAATCCACATTGCTCCTCCTGAATCTGAAGTTCAGCAACAGGAAAGAGTCTCCTTTTCCAGCACCCTGGCATAAGCTTTTCCTGGGGAGGCTGAGCAATGTGATATTCCAATGGTTGTGGAAATTCCAGCAAATAAAGAGAATCTCAATGAAGCAGTTTTCTTTCAGAGATTTATTAGGTCTTTCCTTCACATATGCATACGGGCCAACTGCACCATCCACCAAAGACGGAGACAGAAGACCACGAAAACACTTTACACTCTAGTTTTATACCCCAGATAGGGGGCTGATGTACAGGTTTCACACAACAGGTAGTCAAAACAAAAAGCCTCTGCTGTTTCTTAAAATAATACTATTTGGGTTTTCTTACAACTAGTGTCTTTACTTCAGTATGTGCAAGGGCAGATGCACCTGATGTTTTGTCTTTGCTCCCACCTCCTAGGACAGAGTCTCCCAGGTTGAGACTGACCACCCGGAGGGCAGGAGAAGTCAAGGCACCCTCAAGGCCCAGATGACCTGTACATCAAAGCCTCCTACAGACTTGAACACACAGATGGCATGTGTATCAAAGTCTAGCAGGTCTTGTAAAGCCTGTGCTAACATGGATGAGTCATCAGTGTATAAAGTACATTAAAGCTAAAAATAGATAAAGTATAAAAGTGGAAACATGGGTAAAAAGAAAAATTCCAGTACATTGGAGCAAATCACCAACCCGGACTGCCAATCCACAGAGACTGTCTCCAACCTCCAGCTGACAATGAAGTGGCAAGTCAACCAAGATCCACAATGCCAAGAGCCTTCTGCATTGCAGGGTAAGTGTCATCGACTCCCGGTGTCTTGCCACTGTGGAAATTTTTGACTACCTCAGCGACCTCCACCAGAGAAATGGTTTCTCCTGCCAGCTCTGCTTTCTCCATGGATGATGCATCAGTTCCTCAAAGTGTTCCTTCCACTGTCCAACAATATCCTTAGTCCGGGTCAGCAGTTCCCCTCCCCAGATGAAAACAGCATGGGCTATGCCCTGCCTCCCCTTCCTGAGTTGTCTGGAAGTTTGCTAGAATCTCTTTTAGGGCAACTGAAAGTTCTTCTCCATGGCGTCCCCGGACTGCTCCCATACCCAAGTTGTTGCATCCGCAACCACAGAAGCTGAAGCCCCTCTGGCCTCCCGATACCTGTCTACTGATTCAAGAATCACCTGTGCCCACCAAGCTTTAAAGGACCCCTTCTTCAGCTTGACCGCTTCCTTGACCAAACCTTCTTGCCATGACTCCGAGCAGCCACCTTTGAACTTGCCCAGATTCTATGTGCTCTGCCTACCCCAGGATGCAAATGTGAACATGTTTCAGATTGAAAATAGTGTTATGATTTCTGTATTGGAGACATTTGGGAAAGTTTTTTATTTTTTCATCAAGGCAGAACGTCTAGTAATGAATAGAGAGAGTTTTGACATTGGGTTCTGGCTGAAAAATCTTGTTAGCTGTTGGGTCATATATATGCATTACACATTTTCCAACAATATTGAAACTGAGGAATCAAATTTGAGCAGACTTGACAGTAACTTCTTTCAAAAATAACCCCCTAAATATTTAAATACGTAAAAAGTATTGAACTGAAATGACTCATGATTTGCTTTCTTTGATCCCTCTCCATTTGTCTATCCCCATGTCTCTTCTTCCTTAATGCTCTTGTCTGTCTGTCAGAATGTCTGTCTGTATTTTTTCCAATTCATTGTCTGTCTATCTATCTGCCTGTCTTAGTGTCTAACTGTACTCTATGTCTTTATAGCTAATTAACCTATGCTTTAACCCAACGTTCTCATCATATCTCTCTTGTTGACTGGCTCACAACTGTTTGTATCTCTCTGTTATTCTCACCGCTCTGTTGATATGACTGTCTGTCTGCCTGTTTTTCTTTTTTTTGTCTTTATTTCTGTCTTTTGCTAGTTTGGTCATCGGCACATTCAAGGTCTTAATATAATACAGTGAAACATCCTATACTCAGGGGCTTTAATTATCTTGATTCCCATATCCCTGTGGACAAGTGTGATACAATTGCAATCTCCTTATTGTTCACTTCTAATCAGCTTGTTTTCAGAAACAGTAAGGCTGACCCCTTTCCCCTGAGACCATAGGATCCTTTGAGTCTAAGATATTGCTAAAGGCTTACGTACAAAAAAAGGAAATTACTGTATCTTAATACTGAGCGTTCTGTCTTAGGGCCCTTCTGTCCTTCCTCTTCTGAGCATCACACAGGGACATATTAAGTAAATAAGGAAACCTATATGACCTGAGGCAGCACAACATACATCATGTAAAATTGTCTTTTCTGCACACTCTGTGGTGCTCTGTTTTGTAGCCTGCAGGGTTTGTCCTGATAATGATATGCACAACACCCTAATGACTCATTAATGTCACCTTATTAAATCTGTTTAACCCCGCGGAAGGATATTTTACGCAAGAATAAGAAAAAGTAGAAAAAAGGCAGACAGTTTGTAAAAATAGTTAATAATTAAGTAAAAAAATTAACACAAATTTCTGAAGTTACCATGATTTCAAAAGCAATAGCTACTTAACAGTTAGGGTACAGTCAGGTAACAGTGCAATGTAATATGCTCACATTAAATGTACAATCAAAATGATCATACAATTGATACAAGAGTTTTCCTTCTCACTCAGTAGTTCATTGTGTGTATCAAGTTTGTTTGTGTGTGTGTGTGTGCGTGCGTGCGTGCGTGCGTGCGTGTGTGTGTGTTTGAAAGGGATGTAACTTAGTTTAGCAGCCCCTTGTGACATGGATCTACTGCCTGCCTCTTCACATCAATGTAAGATGAGTTAGGCCTAGTCAGGCATGTCATTGTGACATGACACAGCTCATGTCTTTCTCTATTATGGTCAAGTGTTCATTCCAGTTCCTTGTTGTTGTTTTTACTTACTGTGAAACTGTGGGTTCTTTTTCCATTGATCAGGGGGGCCCGGGGGAAATGAGGTCAATTTGACAGTTGTGATATGAGGCGGGTACCATATATAGGCTATAGGGCAGCATCTCTTACTTGACACTAAAGACCAGATAGCTTGTCTGTGTTAATGCAATGAAGACGCAGCAGAAGTTTTACTTATTGGTTTGAGGTGATGATTTTCCTATCCTGACTTTTCTAGAAATTTTGCACTTCAAAATTTCTGTAGATACTGTTTGTCTGAATGGGGTCATGATGTATTCTTTTCTGTGCACTAGCTCTTGCGTTTTACTGACCACTGACAAATTGTTTGGTACTTTGTCAGTTTACAGGGTGCTTGTTTGGCTCATCCTTCGTTTGTATGGGTTATCCAAACATCTATTACTTGAACTGGTACTGTATAGACATACATTTGCTATCAACAGCAGCTGGTGACTTAGCTCAAAGAAAGGATGAATCATTTTTGGATGAGAACAGTAGAGCCCAGTCTTTCATGGAGAAGGACCGAGCTTGTGTTTTTGAGTCTCCTATGGTGTGTGATTTTTCCCTACAACTCCCACCAAGACCAGAGCCAACAATGCAAAATAATTCCAGGTTCTATGTCCCTCCCTGTGCTGGAGAAAAAGGGGGACATCATCTTGGGGGGACTCTTCTCCCTTCATGACATGGTGGTGGAGCCCAGTCTGTCCTTCACCTTTATGCCTCCTCCCACACAGTGCACCAGGTAAGCTATTTTTAGCTAGTCCTCAAATTGCTGTAGCTACAAAGTTGTGATTAAGCAACTGTAATCTCTTTTCCCATAGCCAAATATGGCACAAATCTTGCTTCCATAGTTTTGTGCGTCAGTGTTTTGTGAACAATGTTGACTGAAATAAAATTATTTTTTAAAGTCCTTCACACTTATAATTGTGTTGAAAGTTAAAATTGATTAAACCTTCATGTCAAGACATCTCTATTATTCCAGATTTAACTTTCGGACATTTCGCTGGATGCAAACTATGATCTTTGCCATTGAAGAGATCAACAGAGATGGCAAACTCCTTCCCAACATCACACTGGGCTATAGAATCTATGATTCATGCAGTACACCCCATCAGGCTCTAAAGGCTGCCATGGAGTTAATGGGGAGTGAGGAGGATTCAGGGGTTGACGAGGAGACACAGAGTAAAGGCACCTGTCATGGGACCGTACCAGCAGTGATAGGAGATGGAGGCTCTACTCAGTCTCTCGTAGTGGCCCGTTTCCTGGGAGTCTTCCATGTGCCACAGGTATGTTAGTCATAGCTACCCAACAACTGTGTACCAGTGATTTACTGACTGTTAAAGCCACTGGGCAGAGATAGCAGTGTGCATTGATTTTGGCCACAACATTTTTTGTTGTTATTACCACTGGGGAGGGTCAAAGTCAGCAGTCTCAAATTCCATACATAGTGGCTTTAACCTTTTTGTACTGTGAGTTCAATTACTGATTTAAGATTGTTTTAATGTTGGACATTTGGACATTCTTTCTTCCAGTAGTAAAAACAATTATCATGTGTGTTTTCTCCCATTCAGGTTAGTTATTTCTCCAGCTGTGCCTGTCTCAGTAACAAAAAGGAGTTTCCAGCCTTTTTAAGGACCATGCCCAGTGACTTCTTCCAGGTTAGAGGCAGCAGACATTCAATCAGATTACTCACAATGTGACGTAACCTCTATACGCAAACTAAAACATGTCCACATTTTAATTTCTGAAACAATATTAATCACCCTCTCTCTCTGCTTCTCTCTTTCTCTTACTATAGGTAGATGCACTAGTACAACTTGTCAAGCATTTTGGCTGGACCTGGGTGGGTGTGATTGCAGGGGATGATGCCTATGGCCGTGGTGGGGCAAACATATTTGCTGATGAGGTGGGTCTCACATCCATAAATAAAGAATTTGATCAGAATAAATTGCCATTTTGTAATTTTCAATGTATAACTTACTGAACATACTGTGAACATAAAATGATGTAAGTTGTCATGTATCTAACTCTTCTCTTAGGTTAGAAAGTTAGGTGCTTGTGTTGCCCTCCATGAGATTATCCCTAAGAACCGAGCCCAGACTGCCATTTCATCTATTGTTTCCAAGATCCGCTCTTCTGGGACTCGGGTGATTCTAGTGTTTGCTGTGGAACAAGATGCAGCCGCATTGTTTGATGAAGCACTCAGGCATGACGCTTATCCACTATCTTCCACAACACTATAGTATATAGAATATGATAAAAACTCAGTATCAACTTGTGGTTTTGTTATTTTTTTTACTGATAGAGGTTTACTGAGTTCAAATTTCTGATGCGTTTGTCATTGCAAAAATGCCATCTATTTATCTCTTGAATTTAGAGAGGGACTCACTGGGATACAGTGGCTGGCCAGTGAGGCTTGGAGCACTGCTGCTGTCCTCTCCACCCCCAAAAAGTACCACAGCATCCTCCAGGGTTCTATGGGATTTGCCATTCGGGGAGCACACATCCCTGGACTGCAAGACTTTCTGCTTCGCTTGCATCCCTTGAGCCCAGATGCCCTTGAAGATCCCTTCTTGATACCATTCTGGGAAGAGATGTTTCAGTGCAGCTTTGGTTTGCAGGCTGGAGGTCAGGAACATAATGTTGAGGGTAAACCTCCATGCTCTGGAGCAGAAGAGTTGGGGACTGTGATGAATATCTATTCAGATGTGTCACAGCTAAGGATTTCCTACAATGTCTATAAGGCTGTGTATGCCATTGCCCATGCACTCAAGGCTATGAGAAGCTGTGTGAAAGGACAAGTGCCATTTCCTCTCCAGGCCTGTCCAGATGTCAACAGTATACAGCCATGGCAGGTACCATCCCGTACGTTTCTCTAATTCAAGTTATAATGATGCTAAAACATTATTTATAGATTTTGATAATACTACAAGATGTTCATATGCACTTTCTTTCCTTAGCTGCTTCATTACATAACACAGGTGGAATACTTGAACTCATTTGGTGATGAAACCAAGTTTGATGAGAATGGTGACCCTGCAGCCATGTATGACCTGGTTAACTGGCAGCTGAGACCAAATGAAGAAATGAAGTTCATCACTATTGGCAAATTTGATGAGACGACCATAGTTGGAAAGCAAAAACTCCAGATCCAGGAACAGAACATTGTATGGAATGGCAACCAAAGCAAAGTAAGGATCTCAATAGAATAAAACTATGTTTTGTAAATTGTATTTTGTGCAATAATATTTTCACTATGTGAATGTGACCAATGTAGTATGTGTTTCCTCTTAGGTTCCCTTGTCAGTATGCAGCAGCATTTGTCCCCCAGGTACCCGGAAAGCAATCAGACCTTACTTCCCTATCTGCTGCCATGATTGTGTGGTTTGTACAGCTGGGGAGATTAGCAATCAGACTGGTGAGGAAAGGCTAACTGCCAACATTATGTTTGAGAATCTGACCTACAGTTGCATTGGAAAAGCTACAGTATAGCATCTAAAGACTTCTTGTCTGTCCTTTAGATGCCATAGAGTGTGTGCGCTGCCTGCCTGAGTTCTGGTCAAATGCTAAGAGGACTGCCTGTATCCCTAAACAGGTGGAGTTCCTCTCCTTTAGTGACACCATGGGTGTCACCCTGATGGCTATTTCCCTCATTGGCTCCTTCTGCACCTGTGTTGTGGTCTTCATATTCTCCTGTCACAGAACCACCCCTATTGTCAGGGCCAACAACTCCGAGTTGAGCTTCCTGCTGCTCTTCTCCTTGACCCTGTGTTTCCTGTGTTCTCTGACCTTCATAGGTCGGCCCTCTGAGTGGTCCTGCATGCTGCGCCACACAGCATTTGGGATCACTTTTGTCCTCTGTATCTCTTGTATTCTGGGGAAAACTATAGTGGTACTGATGGCCTTCAAGGCTACACTTCCAGGCAGTAATATCATGAAATGGTTTGGTCCTGCACAGCAAAAGGCAATCATTACCTTTTGTACACTGGTCCAGGTAAGGACTTGTTACTTTTCATGCGCTTTGAATAGTTAGGGGAGCATTTATTCAAATGTTTGAAAAAGACATATTCTCTTTTATGCAGGTGATTATCTGTACAGTGTGGCTGGTTGTTGCTCCCCCCACTCCACGCCAACTGATGCCACGCGAAAGCGCTATTGTCATTCTCTTGTGTGACGAAGGTTCACGCGTAGCATTCGCTCTCATCCTGGGCTACATTGGCCTGCTGGCCTGTCTCTGCCTCCTCTTGGCCTTCCTGGCAAGGAAACTCCCAGACAACTTCAACGAGGCCAGACTCATCACCTTCAGCATGCTCATTTTTTGTGCAGTGTGGGTAGCCTTCGTTCCCGCCTACACCAGTTCTCCAGGAAAGTACTCCACAGCCACAGAGGTGTTTGCTATCTTGGCCTCCAGTTATGGACTGCTGGGCTGCATCTTTGCACCAAAGTGCTACATAATCTTACTAAGGCCAGAAAAGAACACAAGGAAACACCTGATGTCCAAAGCTGCCACTGACAAATTTTAGGAGATCATATTTATTCCATACACATTTTAAGGACTTCTTTTTCTCAGATGAATAAAATATATAAGTTGAACTCACTTCACTTCAAAGTTTATAAGCCTCCTGTCCTTGAATATAAACAGTTACATTTTACCACCAGATGGTAGTAGTGTGCTGTTAATGCTGCCTTCTGTCATTCATCATGTGCTATCAGAAAATGTGCAACCATGCTGTCCTTAAACCTTTACTCTTACCAATAACTTTCACCAATGTCTTTGCACATTTTCCTGCATACCATTTTCACTCCTATACTACTGTAAATTCTCGCCTTTGGTGTAGTTAAAGTTCTACTTCGACTTGATTTGGTCAGTGGGGTAGAAATAAAGACAGGCAGCATAATCACAGAAACAATACAAAAAACAGTGCATTATCAAAAAGTGGTGATGTTAACGTATGAACCCCCCTACAGTTTGTGTCACCCCCATATTTGAGAATTGAATCAAATGTTTCTATTTTTCCAGCGACATGACACTCCTTTGACATTCTCAGTGGGAATGTGAAGGACAGCTCATTGCTAGATCTGAATGGGATTTGGCAGCAGTGTCCATGCTGATTTGACCTGAGATAGAATGATGAGGCCCAGGGTCTCTGAGGTATGCTCTGTGGAAATCCCAGCTGTCATTGGTTAATTAAATCCTCATACTCCAGAGGCCTTTACATATAAACATCACGCCTGGCTGTTCCCTACAATAACAAACTAAAACGTCAGACATTTTTCTTGCTTTCCACAGCTGCTTTCAGGCTAACATTGATTATCCACCACTGATTGATCTGTTGTTCCTCTGAAGGCAGAGGAATAAATTGGAAGACAGAGAGACGTTGGGTCTCTGACGTCCATCGGGGGCAGACAGGAGGAAAAGGTGTTGGGAAGGGCAGATGGACATGAGTGTTTTATTGACATTGTATTACTGGATTTACATTTATTTCCAACTTTCACTCTTCTTACCCTTTGCATTTTCCACTCTTGTCTGTCCTCTGTCCTGACAGAGATGACTATAATACTGATTTCTTTTCATAGTGTACAACCTTTCTTTGTTTCATTTCAAAGAGTAATCCTTAAGCCTGTAAAGCTATTTGCTTGATTTAGTTAAGGAAAACAGAATAGATCATCTCCATTCAAGGGTTTAATAATTTCAATGATAAAACACTGTGCTTTAATTTCGTCAATAAAATGAATAGGCCATTAAAATACAGACGTAATTTAATGCAGCTCATGGCTGTGAAAAATGTATTAAAAGAGCCAGTGTAGAGAGTAAGTCTGGAATTCAGAGAAATCCATTTGTAGAAATGCTGAAAATCAATAAGTTGAGATGTGACGATATAGGTTTGCTGACAGTGTAGAGGTCAACACAGGAGGAACAGATGAAAGATAAGGCCATGACTTCTACTTACATACAGCTATTTACTCAATCTTATCATTAGTGAGTTTTTATGGGGCAAATGCTGACCATATGTTTTCCTTTAATGACAGATGACACATGGGGCTTTACGACAGAGGTTAGAGAAGTAATACAAAATACTATGTCATGAATATGAAATTGTGATATGGTATCTTGGGGTAAAAGGAAGTGTTAACAGTGAGTGGGCTGGAGATACAGGGGTCGATAAAATAACACAAACACCTTACAATAAAATTCAGCAGCCCTGCAGTAAATCAGTTTGTAGCAGCTTGTAGTATTTGGTTTGTTTTGACAATGTCAAAAGTGTTGCTTCAACTTTATAGTCTGTTTTGAGAAAGTAGTTTGTAGAGTTGCTAAGCAAATATTCTGTTAAGTGTCTTTCGGTTGGCGCTGTTAACAATCCACTTGTGACTTCTACTTGACAATTACACTACTTGAGACTTTTCCTCCCACCCAATTTTGAAGTGTTTGCAACTAACACCAGCAATTTAGGAGGCAAATCACAATTACAAAAGCAGCAATTAGCATTATGTGTCAGTTGCAGTCTGACAAGCACCATTTTTGTGAGTTTTCAAGGCAACATAGGTAGGGGTAAAAAGAGGTTAGGTATCTCTTGCCTAGATTGCTGATGCATCGGTCTTAAACACTGAAAAATTATGACAAGGGGAAAGGTCTCAAAAAATGATGACAACATATGCAAGATAAAGGCAAACAGATTATCAAAAGGGAAAAGTATTCACAACCTAGACTCTTAACAAACATTAAGCAAAATACAAATAACTGGGTATCTGTGTAAGATACTACCTCAAAAATGAACATAAAGTTGAATCAATAGCCCCAGTAGCGTGAAAAAAAGCTGAACATTAAGAGTGATTTAGTGCAGCTCTAGGGCTATTGCATTTTATAGTGAGGTACAGTATTTCTGTTATCTTCTCCACCTTTTGTAAATACACCAGTGTTACTGATGACAGCATTAGAGGACACAATGTAGCATGACAGGAAAGGGTTTTTAAGGTGTACATGTCATGTGACTTTGTATTGTCGGGTACAGAATTGAGTGAATGATACATGTCTTGCACAGATTTATACCATGAAATTCTCTTTTCATGATGGTGGCGTCTCTTTCACCATTTCCTACTTGAAACCAACTCTTTTCAGGTAGCTTTTTCTCCAACTTTCTTTCACCTATTATGGAGTGAGAGCCAGTGTCACAGAGGAGATGGGCACCATAGAAACTGCAGCTGAAACTAATGCTCTCTGCCATAATAGCACCATTCACTGGGGCCCATGTGATTGTCTACATTATATAGGGCAGCGAATAATCTGAAGGTCTCAAAAATTGCCCAAAATTGAAGTAGCGGTAGTGATGATGACTTTTTTTGATATGGTATGAGTCACTATGCTAATCTCATTAGGCACCAGATCCATGTTGGGTGTTCTAAAATGGGAGGACAAATAAGAAATGTGTTGACAGGATGTAATCGAGAGACAGTAATCAAGTGAGTTTCTTACACTGAATAATGTGTGAGAGTGAACAATTCTCACAGTGTGCAACACAAACACTCAACATCCACTGTGTGATGAGTTGATGCTTATGATGGGCTGTCAGGGTGGCACCACACTAACTCGTGAGCTGATTATATGGTGAAATGTTTATTTCCATTTATGCAGACATACTACATATGCAGACATGTTGCTACGGTACATTCAACAGCAGTGTTTGATAGCTTAGATCAAGTTGAGTACAGATAACATTAGCACAGAAGAAAAGTGATAATATGTGAATATAAAGAACATTGAATATTATTAATTTCAGGAATATGTAATTAATTGTGTCACTCTTTTTTTTTCGTTGTTGTTGCATGCGTCATGATAGACACCATACATTTGTCATAAGTCCATACTTGGGCAAATTCTGGTTTTAATTTCATTTGAATTCTTTTATGCCTTCACCTGATCATGATGTCGTGCTATTTCTCACTATCTGGCCATTAGGTGTTTTTTAGTGTTTCTCTCAGGCCTCAGAAGAATAATAAAACATTTTGGGGCGAAGATACAGAACAGAAGGCCATAACTTGAGGCCAAGATGGCAAAAATCTCCACTGCGACAGTGTACTTCCCAGGAGAGCTAATGTAGGCAGGCACAAAGGCCACCCAGACAGTACAGAAGATCAGCATGCTGAAGGTGATCAGTTTGGCTTCATTAAAGTTGTCAGGGAGTTTCCGAGCAAGAAAGGCCAAGAGGAGGCTGAGACAGGCCAGCAGGCCAATGTAGCCCAGAACCAGTGAGAAGCCCACTACAGAGCCCACAGCACATTCAAGAATGATCTTGGGTCCCCAGTTGTCCATGATGCCTCTTTCTGCAGGCTGAGGTGGAGCCAGGGTCAGCCACAGCACACAGATCAGCACCTGGGAAAATAAGGTTGGGTCAGGAAATGGAGACGGAGATATGTTTAGAATACAAAGAAAATGAAAACTGAAACAGACGTCATATTAGGAAATGCAAATCATGAACAGAAAGCAGTTCGGAGACCTACAGGACCTTGAACAGAAGACACTAAATCTCTATTTGTATAACTGACTCTGTCCTCATATGGAGGGGTGTGTGAAAAATTGTTATACAAGTAATGTCATACATCAATCTGTACAGTAACGAATAACATTAGAACTGCTATGTGTTTGACACAGAATCACCTGTACCAGGGTGCAGATAGAGATGCCCAACCTCTGCTGAGAAGGACCCACATAATGCATCAGGTTCTCCCCCGGCAGTGTGGAACGAAAGGCCACCAGGACCACCATGGTGCGGCTGAGCAGGCAGGAGATGCACAACACAAAGCTGATTCCAAACAGCGTATGTCTCAGCATACAGGACCAAGCCACTGGCTGTCCAATGAAAGCCAGCGCACATAAGAAGCAGAACTTGAGCGACAGCAGAAGCATGAAGCTCACCTCTGAGTTGTTGGCTCGCACCTTAAAGCAGGGGAGGGATTTTGAAGTAAGGAGACACAGGGATAAATTATAGCATGGTGTTGGGTGTGGTCTTTTTTTTATTTTGATGTTAATGGTTCAGGAAACAATATATGCAATATCATTACACCATTATTCTCTTAGCATGATGAAACTACAATGTAATACTCTCCAAAATGTGGGATGATGCTACACTTTACCAAAGGTGTGTGTCGGTAGTAAAGGAAGGTAGCAAATGTGGCAGCTGTCAGTGCTGCCCCAACAGCTGAGATAATGGAGAGGACGATACCCATGGTGTCATTGTAAGAAAGGAAATCCACCTGCTGGGGAATGCAGACTGTATGGTTTGAGTTGGACCAGAACCGATCAGGACACCGAATACACTCCAGTGATCCTAAGACAGAAAAAGCAGTTGTGTTATTATTGCTTTCCACAGGTAAATCTGAAGGTGTTATTATTCTCTTTTTTTAAAGCTTGGGTAGGTAATGTCTTTTAGAAGCATTTTTTGTTATATTTGAAATTCTCTTTACATCCAGACAGCAATCAATAATTCAAGTGCTCTGACAAAAAAAGGAAAAAAGTCCAGCGTCTGTGGCTGTCACAGGACTGTAATAAGCCCGTCCAGCTGCGTCTGACTACCTGCGTGCATTCTGACCTGCACTCTGATCCCACACATGCCCGGAGTCTTCACACGGCTAGGTGGCTAAAGCTAGCGAACTAGTCGCACAAGAATGTCAGAGAAAGAAAAGAAAGACAGAAGTAGAAAAGGCTGCGACCAAACAGAGGTTGGATAAAGCAAGAGGTCAAACCAGAGTCAACATCAGTCTGGATTTTCAACAACGGCGAGAAGAACTGAGGGTGTTGAAGCGCTGAAACGTGATGCTGTGAGTAGTAACAACAGCCATGTTGGTTGTTTACGTTCATTATGATGATGTTCGGTGTTTTCAAACATGTGAATGAGACATGAGGTAGTTGGACACGGTTAGCGACGACAACGATGCGCCGCGCTCCTCTCCCCAACGCTCTCTCGTGGACTCGTCCTCCAGCAGTAGTCAGGCGGTGCGCGTTGGTGTGTTTTGAGGGGAGTGGCTTTGGAGGGAGACCTGAAGGGGGGGCAGTTGTATACTTTCAAAATCTAGCTTACTCTTGCTGGTTTCTTGAACATTACCAACCCTAGCTTTAATGTTAAATAGTACACTAGAGTTGAAATCCTAAAGTCACAGCTTTTATTTACAGCTTATTATTCCCATGACGTTTAACTTTATGACTCTACACTCATATAACAGAGAAAGTTGACAAAACCTGCCACAAGTACAAATTTGTACCTTTTAAAAGTCATGTTAGTGTTTAAACCAAATAGAAACAGAGCTAGTATCTCTGCATTTGTAAGGGAAACTAAGGTATGTTTATTTCTT
>NTHP01000181.1:97881-108786 GCA_003416845.1 Oplegnathus fasciatus
TTATTATTATTTATTATCTTATTAAAGACAAAAAAAATAGTAAATAGTAAATAGTAAAATAGTAAAAAAAAATATGGATTTTTATTATTTATCTATTTATTAGTGTTTAGTGTTTCGACCAGTCTACAAAGCAGAAATAGAGTTGAATTTGTGCTAGAAAAACTATGCCATGTATAAGCGATAAAAATATTTTTAGGTGGCAAACAAATGACAAACCCTATCACTAGCAGACAAACGTCACTTGATTAAAAAATACAATAATAAATTTAAAAAAAAAAAAACTATAGGCATTTCCCTCAGGGGTCTCAGGTTCCACTGTCCAGTAGACCTTGAATTCATTTTTTTTTAAAAACACTTGCTTACAGGCAGGAAGGGGAAAAGCTACTGTATTCTTCAGTAACTAGTATGTTTTTGTTCAAACAAATAAAATTAACCCCCCAAAGAACCTGATTTGTTTCTAATTTCTCCCTCAGCACAAGGAAGACAGTCAAAGCAGCATACAGGCCTCCCTTTCTGCACAGCTTTCCTTGTACCAGGAGGACAAGGACTGCTACACACAGACACAGGCACCTAGGATCAAGTAATATGGCAATATTATAGTAATATTTCATCATATACTGAGAATTGAGAAGCAGAGAGACTTATGATGAAAAAAAGCAGCAAAATTACACACCTTATGCCTGTTGCCTCCTCCCCACATCACTCTGTCCATGTCAATGTGAAACTGACCATCTGACCCATGAGAGGACACAAAATGGCCAACGGTGACAAACTCTATCGTTCCCTGAGCTGTCACATGCCAGTTGATGATATCGTATGAGGCAGGTGGGTCTCCGTTCTTGTCAAAGTTCATCCATTCCTTCAAAGGTGTTGTAAAGTTCACTTCTCGCAGGTAGTGGGCTATCTGAGAGAAAAAAAGGTTGTTTCATATCACTTCTGAAAACGATAACATTTCTGACATCTAAAGATTGTAGAATTTCATTTACCTGTACAGGCTGCAGCCTCTGGACATCAGGGCAGTGGCCTTGCAGGAAGGGACCTTTTCCGGGTTCACAGGCCAGCATATCTTTTATTGCATGAGCGATAGCATAGACAGCCTTATAGACATTATATGTGATTCTTAGCTGGGACACATCTGTGTACAAACTCTCCCCAATACCTAGAAGTGAATCATCACAGAGAATAAGCAAATAAATAATAAATACATTTCAATTTAAAAGACACGGATATTGCAAATTAAATGAAAAATGATAGACAGATTTAATCAATTTTTCCATCAGTTTTGTTCACCTATGACCTCTGAGCCTGAACACGATATCTCTCCCAGGCCAGCACTAAGAGTGCATCCAAACAGTGTTTCCCAGAGTTCCTTCATAAAAGGGTTAGAGTCGGGTGAACCCAGGCTAGGATTTATGCGAGCCAGAAAGGCTCCCAGTCCAGGGATATCAGCCTTCTGCAGAGCAAATCCTATGGTCCCAGCCAATGAGGGAATGTTACGGGAGACTGAGACAGTACCATACGTGACCCAAGCATCATTAGCAATCCACTGCTTATCTGTTACATTCTGGTGGACCACTTCCTCAAACAAAGCCTGACAAAGAGATGAGAAGCAGAGGTGTATCATGTACCTGAGTGGGTGCATCTAGTCTTCATCTATGTGTCTAAATAATGTAAAGATGAAAGCTTAAAGATTTTGTAATTAAATGACCTTTGCATCCTGACCTATAAGAAATGTCACCACAGCTTTGGCAGTGGATTTCTGGATGGTTTCAACAATCCTTTGCATTGTCATCTTTTGATAGTCCTTGGAATGAAAAGGAGAGATATTAAGAATCAAAGGGAGAATTGCAGATGGTTAGAAAAAGACAAAATGTTAAGGGAGAGAATGAGAAAGAGAGGGGAAATATAGTGACACTTTCAAAATGAGGCATTACAGTACCTTTGGAATCACTTCATGGTAGGCAACACACACTTCAGTTCCCCTGAGTGCATCCATTAACATCTGAATCCCAAATCTGCCAAAATCATCATCTGCAGACACCAGCCCCACCCAAGTCCACCCCATCAGTCGCAGCAGCTCAGCCATGGCCCGCGCTTGTGCAGCATCGCTGGGTATTGTGCGGAAGAACAACGGGTACCTCCTGTTATCACTCAAACACACACAGGAGGCTAAGTAACTCACCTGTGAAGAATAAAAGTGGTTATTAGAGATAGACAAGGAGACAGAAAGATGAGGAGCTTAAAAAGTGAGTGACACTGAGTATCAAAAACAGAAATAGACACATGAGTTGAGTTAGACTTAAATAGTCCCGGTGAGAAACTTTATCCTCTGCATTTGACCTATATTAACTATTTAGGAGCAGTGAACAGCTACTGTGCAGTGCCCAAGAAACAGCTAAAAAATTTTGGCTTTTGTCAAAGGCAATTGTGGGAGCACCTCTAATACCTAACATTCATGTCTTTGGTTTGGAAGAGCAGGAGGAAGCCAGAAGAAACCCATGTAAACACAGAGAGAACTAGCAAACTGAAGCTACTTCTTGTGAGACAGCAGTGTGTCACTGTGTAGCCCAAACACTAATGTGCAAGAAGAGAAGACATATGGTACTGTAATACAATATTAGAAATACTTTGCAACAAAACTAACAAGCACATGAATCATTATCATGTTTGCAACACATCAATTATCCTCACCATGGGGATATCAAACACCCCAAGGGTGTTTGCCACAACAATGGAGGCTGAAGTGCGTGCATCACCAACAATGACTGGCACTATAGGCACAGATCTACATTCTGAGTTTGCCAAACGAACTTCCTGTCCAGTTACCATAGCCATGGCTGCTAACAGAGTGGTGCTCTCTGCTAGGCAAGTATCAGCTGCCAGGTAGCCGAGGGTGAAGTTGGGCAGGAGGTCTGGGTTATTGTTAATTTCCTCCACTGCAAAGATCATAGCCTGAAGCCAGCGATAAGCTCGCTGGTTGAAACTGCAGCAGGTAAGACACAGGAAAATAATAGCAGGAAAGATGAAGAACATCAGAAATCAAGACATATGATGACAGAGTGTATTAAACATAGACTTAGTTCAGCTAAACACATTCAAGAAAATAACATATTTAATTCTTCAAAATCTTACATTTCACAGGAAGCATTAACCTTCTCACTCTGAAATCCCAACTCAGGCTGTGGTGCCCTCACATGAACAGGGAACAGGCCCCCGATCACTACATCTCCTGCCTGATAAATGCTACCTGGAATAGACTTTACCACCAGTTGGCAGGGCTCCCTTCCATAAGCCCCCTGGATCATCCCAGCAAGGCAACAGAGGAGCAGAGCACAGATATGCATCACTTGGAAGATAGGAGTGCAGTGAGGGAAATCCAAATGAAGGACAAAGTATAAACAGCATTGATTAGTTAACACATGAGACACAGCATGCAAATACAGATAAAAGTGATTAATGTGGCAAGAGCCAGAAAAAAACAACATCCTGTCAAGAGAATTTGTGACCTTCATATCAAATACTCCTTCTGTTTTTGTTGATGGAACAGAGAACAATCTAACAGTTGTACAACGTATTTTGCAAATGAAGCATTATATTCTATTTACTGTGCAAAACAGGGATGAATACTTACTTTGAGCAACAGTGGTTGTGGGTCATCTCTCGCCGCACCAAAGGAAGGCAGAGGAAGACGATGCATTTGATATACAGAAATCGCTGCCTCATGGGAGGGAAATCAGACTGTGGCTTAGCAGGAGGAGAAAATTTGTTTGTTATTGAAGGGAGAGAATAGAGGGTACAGTCATTTGGAGTTAACACAGTAATGGAGCAAAACCCAGGTGTGTTCATTCAGATCGCCGGGGATAGTGGTTTCAAAATAGATGATGCAATTGTAATTTCTATCATCCTAATATGAGATACTGTAGCGTATGGTATAAGCAACAGCTTCTCTCTCATGATTGCACTTATTTTGAAAGATCATACATATGATTGTCATCAACAACCATCCTTTTCAGTGATAGCAGGGGCTGAGTAATTCCATGTAATTATGCAATCAATTTGACCCAATATCTCTCAAATCTCACCATAGTGATGATGAGCTATATGTGGGCATGTGAGTGTGCTTGTGTAGATGTACAAATAGATTGGAGAGGCCTATTAAAGATGAGAGGGGTTAGAGGGAGAAAGAGAGAGCTGTCATTTTCAGGAGCAGGCCCTGTCAGTGACAAGTGTTCATCCAATTACACCATGAGTGTCCTCTCTTTTCCGTTCTCTCTTTCTTCCCTTCCTCTCATTCTTCCTGTGCTCTCCACTTTCTAGACCACCTGATCTCTCTCTTCCTCTGTTCTTCTCCTTCAGAATTTGTGGATCTCCAGTAATTACCGCTCCTCTCCTCTCCTCTCCTCTCCTCTCCTCTCCTCTCCTTTCCTCTCCTCTCATCTCCTCCTGCCTGTCCTCTTCCTAGCCTTTAAGGGAATAGTTTGACATTTTGGGAAATATGCTTATTCGCTTTCTTGCCAAGAGTTAGATGAGAAGGTTGATATCACTGTCATGTCTTGTATCGTTCAATGTGAAGCTGTGGCTCACTCCCACAAAGACTGAAAACAGGGGGATACAGCAAAACACACAAAAACCAAAGTGTAAAAACAACAAGTTGTGGTTTCGTTCCCGGTTGCCAGGCAACCAGTGGAGACACCAGGAAGTCACTGCTCCCGGCCAAGAAATAGTTCTGCGCATAACTCCTTGACATTTTAACACTTAAACTGTTTTTTGTAAGTGAAGCTCACTGGCTGCTGGCTGTAGCTTTAAATTTATCCTACAGACATGAGAGTGGTAACACATGGCAAGATAGCAAATAAGCAAGTTTCCCAAAATGTCAAACTATTCCTTAAAAGCTTGTGCAAGTGTCTAGCTTGGGCCTTGCTCAAATACAGACAAAATTCACATATGACACTTCAGCCAGGCCCTCATAAAACTCATTTTAATCAGATGCCGTTCAGTGAAATGAGCTTTATTTGTTTTCCTCTAGCTCTGATGTTGACCCATAGTATTGACCTAACTGAAGAAGACCCAATATACCCTCTAGAGACAAAGTTGCCAGTCCCAGCTGCAGCAGCTCCTCCAGGGGGATACAGGAAGAGGAACCCAGGACCTAGCACAGCTGGGACCAGGTCCACAGAGAAAAGGATGTGATGGGAATGGCCTCACCTCCAAAAGATGCAGGGAAAATGTAAGTTTCTGTCAGTAATTTCATGCTTTTTGTGAATGTTGAGGCGAGTGGAACAGGCTAAAGTTAGATGGGACTGATGAAGGGCTAAGGATGGATTTAATTCCAAGTCCACCAGATTTGTTCCACCCTGCCCTGCCGGATGCCAATGTCAATTCTTCACAGCATGGAGCCTGGCGTTGCACCCATCACAACAAGAAGATTAGAGCAGAGAGAGGTGGCATGTCTAAGAGAGGTAAGAAACCCTCATTTCCCCCAGAAGACTGAGGAAAAAAATGTTCAATAAATCTGTCCATACCCTCCCAACACTTTGTTATTGTTTCTATATTTGTCTCTCTAGATGTGGGTCCAACAGCTTCGTCCCACAAACTCTTCCCTGTTCTGCTGATCGTAGGATGGATTGCTGGCTGCTCAGCAGTTGTCTACTTTGTCTTCATTTTTGCTTGGGTACCTGATTCCATCTTTAAAGTATAAGATATACTTGTATATACATGTAGGTATGTCTGTCTATGCCTAAATGGACATATTTTTCATGTTTTTTTAACCTCGCTACTAGCGTGGCTCTGGGAACGGCAGTGTTGGTCTGTCAGACTGTAGGTCAGTCCGCTTCTTCGATCCAGATTGAAATATCTCAACAACTATTGGATGGACTTCCATGAAACTTTGTGCAGACATTTATGAGTACCCCAGAGTATGAATTCTATTGACTTCTATGAATTATATTTGGTGATCCCCTTACTTTTCCCTCTAGCACCACCACAAGGGTGATATTTGTGGGTTTGAATGAAATTTTTGACAATTGGATGGACTGCCATGAAATCTGGTATATAGGCATTCGTGTCTCCCTCAGGATGAATTATAATCTCCTGCACGTTGTGTTTAGTGCTAATTAGCAAATGTTAGCATGCTAACACACTAAACTAAGATGGTGACAATGGTAAATATTATCTAGCTAAACGTCAGCATGTTACCATTGTCACTGTGAGCATATTAGCATACGGACGTTAGCATTTAACTCAAAACATTACTGTTCCGAAGTACAGCCTCACAGAGCTGTGGCTGTAGACTCTTAGTCTTGTTAAAACAACAGCCTACTACATGCATCATTGAAAAGATTTATTTATTTATTTATTTTAAGGCTCATCTTATAGGCCTTGGTGATGGAAGCTCTAAAATGAACGCATTAAGTACCTCCGATATCAGACCAGTTTAATTTCATAAGGCAAAACACTTTGCTACGCTGCATGTGTCTGCACTCTACTTTAAGTTGCACCGTCCATTCAGTGTATAGTAGCGTGTAAAAAGAAAATACTGTGAAGGAAGGCTAGTAAATACTGCTCATTTTTCAAAACTTACCAGCCAGACCACAGCCTCAGCCTATGTGTTTGTTCTACTAATGGATTTTGATTTTCTTTCTTTGGCAGAAAAGAGGTGTGCGAGGAAGAAATTGAATTCTTCACAGAAATTAAGTTCTGCTTCCAGGGGACACGGTGAAGAAAAGATTATCATTATGTTTTGATATAAATTTTCTATTAGATACATACTGTCAGCTATTTTCAGATGTTTTTTTTCAGATGTGGAAATGCTGGAATAAAAGTGAGCAATGGATTGAAATGGATCTATGCCATGGTCCAGTGGTAATGATGTTTAGCTCTGAAGAAAGTTCCCTTTGATATGAATAATTGTCTGTCCTCTTATAAATTAATCAAATAAACATATCTCTGTGGTTTTCTCCCCTTCGATTTACGTAATACATAATATAATCTTCTCTACACTGTGAATTATAACTCTTTCAGGCATCGTGGATTGAAATCCATTAACTCTACCATCAAATAGATGTCTAAATGAGAACACCCAGCTTTTTCTATGAACAGTGTCAGATGTGATATGTTTCAGTTTTTGTGTATTCAGGCTGCTGCACTTCACTCAGCAAAGCTCTTCAGGGCTGAAGTAGAAAAAATAGACAGTGTTTTGTAATAACAGGTAGTAAAATGAGGGATGGATATACCTGAGTGTGTGTGTGTTTGTGTGTCCTTTATGTATTCATGCCACACTACTGGGCATCAAAAACATTGGGTGTTAGGACCAGCAATGTCGTTGCCATGGCTACTACAAGTATGTCTTTTTTATTTTGAGTAGTCCCGCACTCTCATAGGATGCTAAGAGAAAAACAATGGAAAGAAAATAGGGTGGGGAGCTACGCTTTCTTAAACACTTTTAATTGTTATGTGCAGAGATGGCCCAGGGGGATTTTTTGTTCATAATTTGTTTTATCAAACGTAAGCACTTGATGAACTGTTTTCCTTTTGGCACATTACTGAACTCGAGTAAAGCTGAATTAAGCACAACCTCAAAGATTTCAACCAGCATTTGGGTTTCAGCTAGAAGCAATCAAACAACTAATGTTTGCCTGACATGTCAGCTCATAACTTGCCATTACAGCTAAGCCTCCAAATCTGTAATAATAGCGCTGTCAGCTTTAAAGAGCATTTTGAAGTCTGCATTTAATAACAGGGAATTAGATTGTCTGGTTGTTACTGCAGGTTGTGCCACATCCACTTTCCAGTAAGCAGGAGGTGTAAGCCTTATAACCCTGCACAGGCCAAATAAGCCCCTACACTCAGTGTCATGTTGAACATGTGCACCAGATGCAAACATCAGTCTGACAGGGTAATGAGGTTGAGATGGAAACTTTCTGTACCACAGTAATGCAATAGGGTTAGCAGAAACACATGTGATCCAGCAAACACTTGCACACATAATGTTCATGCTAACACATGTAATCACTCTCAGTCATACACATGCACATACAAGCTTGTATTAAACTTGCACACTACTTCATAGTAATTCAGTAGCATTAGCTTGTTTGTAATTGGTAGAATAATTATGTGTTTAGGCTGTTAACATACCCAATCTGTTTACTTCAATAACTACAAAACAGTACCTCTCACTGCCACACACACCCCTCCCAACCCTTGCAGCCAGCCTCAATTTGGCATTTCTGACCTCAAATAGATCATTATGCAGGTACACCACATGGTGCCGCGTAATAAAGACAGAAGATCTTCCAGGTGCGGTACATTAACTCTGTGTGTCTACTATTTACATTTCATGTTTATTACCATGCTGCTTGCACAGTGGAATGCACTCGTTTGGTAAAAATGCGTGATTACGGCCCAAAAGTGACAGATGTTCCAATCCGAATATGAGGTTAATGGGTGTCACAAATGTTTAAACCATGCTAAACAACAACAAAATTATTATTAGTAATAATAATACATGTAATTTGTGCAGAATTACAGCTCGTTAAATAGATTTAATAAGGAAAATTTAATAAAATGTATGCTTTAAAAATATACTAACCTATTGTTTTGTTTTTTTTATATTCTAATAATGGTAGCAATATTGTTAATAGCAGTAGTAGTATTAGCAGTACCAGTACCATGGTGTTTGTAGACATGGCCTTGGAACAACTTGGCCTAAGGCAGGTCATTTCAAAGCCCAGGAGTGTTGAGGGCAAAGCCAGGCAAAAAGGGCCCTGCATGTGAACCTGATGATCTTCCCAGACACAAAGGGGATTCTCAAGTTGGCTATAACAGCAGCTTAAGGCCAGATCCAACTGTGCTTAAAAGAAATCAATAAAACCTTAAAATAGATTCAGATACAAAAGCCACAATTGGAGTAATGTGATTTTGTTGCGTAACTACAGAGCTGCTACATTTCGATGTGACAATTACAACCACACAAGATTAAAAAGACTTTCTTCATATAATTGGAGAGGAAAGATTGCATGTCTCTCTTTAAAAAGCCTAATTTTTCCAAACCACCGCCAGTTTATGGCTTGATGATATTCTTTAAGAGTGACTTGTCATTTTAGTCAACTGCATCTGTGTATCAACAGTGTGTAATGATGCAAGAAACTACTGAAATGCTGTGCTTATGGATTATTTGGCCTAACAAGAGCATCGAAATGGAAAGCAAAATGAAGCCTGTAACCTAGAGAAGCCCCACAGAGTACTGCATGTCAAAGAAGTGGCATTTCCCATTGTGACAGAAAGTGTGTTATATCAGCCAAACCAATTAAGTGCTGTGACCTTCATGCCAGTCCCGAACTTGAAGCAGTTAATTAGAATTGCATAGTCTACAGTGTCACTGACTGTACTAAGATGTAAAAGTAATGAAAGTGATCTTTCACCTGTCTGCTGCTCAAAGAGGATCAATGGTTACTTTAATGGCGGCAGTCGCTGTAAATGTACAATACCCTCAATCAGGAGGGTTTCTGGATAAATGTTGTTTCGATTCATTAAAGCTGTTTGCTGGTTTGAAACAACTTCTAAAATTCTTAGATAAAAGCTGTAATTATTGGGATTTGAGGGATAAATTTGTCGGGGAGAGACTGAACTACTGCATAATTTAATGAGAAAAGGAAAAGGTACGTGCACTGCAGTAGCCTGGTCAAAACGTGAGGAGAAGAAAAAGGCATGAATGACTTTCTCCAGATTGCTAAATTATGCAAATGGTGTAAGTGAGATGTCAGTACACGGTACCTGTGTCTTGAAGTGCATTAGATCAAGCAAACATGCAGCTTATCCTGTGAACAAGAAATTAAATCCAATGCGAATGACAGATGGCTATTTGAAGGAACAAAAACACTGTAATTCTTAAAAGAAATTGGATCTCATATTTTTTTTATGGAAGTAAACTTTTGTATTAAGTCAATCACCACAGGATCAGCTGAACAGTACAGATATGTTGAACAACCACAGGATGTCACTGTTTTACATTAATTATGGAGTGAGCACATATACCTTTGTGAAGGCTCAAACAGGAGATACAAAGTGAGAAAGAGCTAGAGAAACTTATAGCAGTTTCGAGATTTTCACTATCAATTGATAAGTGATAGTGATAGTGCCATTAATGGAAAACATTTTGAAAAGGTTTATCATTAGTCATGACTGTAATGTTTATATTTTGAATAAGTGTTTGTCTTTGAATGTTTACAGGTACATTTAAGCGTTTTTGTACTGTGTGTCACATCTGACAGGCATACCACTAGGTGTACAGTGTGTCGCTCATTTCAAATACATAAATCCTTGACACGTGTCAAAAGACACATTAACACATGTGCTGTTGTCTTTTGCTGCCTGTGCACACACTGAGTAAAAGAAACGTTTTTTTTAAATGGAAGAAGTCACTTAACTCATGTCAAGAGCACCAATAACAGTGAGACTTGCAAATGGACATAGGACAGAATGATTCTTTTCCTTTCATACCAATGCCTGAAAGAGTATTGGTATTAAAGTCATGGCAATTAAAACTTTTTACAGACAATTCTGCCTCTTTAAAATCAGAATGGGTGGCCTTTAATAATGAGAGCACAGCGAGAGCGCACTTCACAATAAGAGCTCCTTTCAAATCAAGTGTGCAATAGTGTGGTGCCCGCTGTAATTGCCTACCTGAAACACTTTCTCACTTATGATCCTAATATACATAATTTGCACGTGTATGTGAGTGTATGCACATGTGGGCTTTTGTGCATGTGTTTTTTAAGGTGTGCATGTGGTGTGTTGGCACACATTTGTGTTGTGCTCCCCTTTCATACACCTCACCACACACTGCCCCAAGCACGGCCACACAAACACTGTCAGGCATTCCAGAGGCTGCATGCCCCCCCCAACCCC
>NTHP01000181.1:109020-139452 GCA_003416845.1 Oplegnathus fasciatus
CACACACACACACACACACACATACCACTGGACCCACTGTTAGGGTCGCCTAAAGGGCACATGGAGGAAAACTGAGTCGTTTTATGACTAGAGGGCAACAGAGGGGAGCAGAAGTTTGTATTGAGAGCGGAAACAAAAGAAGGTCTAGCACTGGTGACTTTCAAAAAACTGCCTTCAAGATTGGAGGTAGCGAAAGGGTGCTAATTATGTTTTTCCCACTGACAGATATACAGTATTTTCAATCAAGTCATGTTTCTCATTCTTATTAAGTTTAAAAGCTCCACATGTCCCCCATGCTCTGTGTTACTTTAGGATAAAACCTCAGCTGTCTATAGTGTGCAAAGTGCAAGACACTCTGTTCAACCTCCCAGGAACATGCTGAGGTGTTGTAATGTTAGCTGTGATGTTAGCAGGCATAGCTGCTAATGACAGGGAGGGTGAGAGCACGAGGAAAGTGGGTGGTGTGAACCTTCAGTTATCTGCCAAAGTGCTACCAGCTAGTGAGAGCAAAAGGGGAAGCCAGGCAGTAAATAAGCAATTGCAACTGATATTGAGCTGAAAACAATACTTGAATGAGTCTCAGAGAGGTGGAAACGTATTCACACACAGTCACAAAGGCTTGTTTTTATACTTTTTCCGTACGTGAAATAAAGAATAAGTAAGCAAAATGAACATTTGGAAAAAAGAAATGCAGTCTGTAGCTGATTTTTAAAGCCAACCTATTTGACTCTGTTTGACTCATTTTGTGGAATGTGGAGTAAAACCAAAAAATGCTGTTGGTCTGCTCCACCAATCAGAAGTAGTGTATTCCACATTAGAGCTGTTTAGTTGTAACAACATGGCGTAAGTCACTAATAGGTTGAAATATATCAGTGGTGTTAAAAATGTTTTTAAAAATGAATAAATAAATAAAATACAGGTCATGAACTTCCAAACTGTACTTTTGTGTATTTGCACAAGTGTGTGTTGGTTCTGGCCCCTGTTCCACTCCCCCATTCCTCAAGATATTTTTGACACTTGGCTTCAAAGTTCAGCCATATTTCTGGTGCTCCTACTTGGCACTCCTGTCCTATACATCCTATGCGTTATAATTCTCTTTGGCTCTCTCTTTTACCTTTGAACTTCTTGACATGTTTTTTCTTATTCCCTGTACATCTCAGACTGTTTGCCTCTCCAGTTACAGCCTGGGTACAAGTCATCCCCGTGCCAGGAAATGTGCTTGCCAGTTCATTGCAGCATGGGGTATATTTATCAGTAGGCAGCTGGGGAGCAGCCATAAAGATATTGCACATTCATTTGTTTGCATCGTGCCTTTGACTAACTTCACACATTAGCCCCTACTCCCCCAATGCTTATAGGTCCAATTAGTGGGGAAAGAGTTTGGGCTAATGCTGCATTTAAATTAACTTATTGTTTTTTTCCCCTATCTCTGTGGAAATTATAAAATGAAACTAAACCCCCATATTCCTAATGCTCCCATCAAGTCAATAATACTGTTTGAATGAAACAGAATGTAGGAATATCCCTCTATAGTTTAACGTTCTTTGAGAACATCGCAGACTGCACTCTGGCTAAAGGGCAAAAGGAAACTGCTGAAGAATTTGTCCTTTGAAGTAGAACAAGATTCCTATTTGTAAAGTCTCTGAAGTCAAGAAAAAAAAACATTAAGTCAAGTCAGCAGGATCACAATACAGTATGTACACTCACATTCATATGCAGTGCACAATTTAAATCCAACACTAAAAATTGTTTCTCATTTTGAGGCTCTCTGCTAAAAATAACCACCAACGCTTAAGATGTAACATGTATCATTTCTTTGTATCAGATTTAAGGGCTTGCATTTATATAGAAGCCGCTAAAACAGATGCTAAAACAACACATACGCCACACAAATACACATACAAACCTTGTGGGACAACTCGCCTGCAGGCTCAGCGTGTTATTTAAAGATTTATTTTGAAAGAAAAAAAATGCTCCTCAAGACGATTATCAGTCATTATTATAAAGTATCTAAATACAGGCAACTGAGGTATATCTGTCTTTCTACAGGTGGAGTGTGAGAGAGAGAGAGAGAGAGAGGCAGAAAGAAAGAAAGCCTGAGGGAGTGAGCGACAGTGACAGAGAGACAGTACGCTTGCACAAAAAAATCATAAGAAGAAAACACAATGGGGAAACAACACTGTATAAAGGCTGGACATGGAGGGTGTTGTATACAGTCTGAAGAAGTGGTCTATATTATCATGGCGCATCATTCATTGCACTAATTTCTATATAAAAGGCAAAGGCAAAAATTTCCACAATTAACAACCTTGTATCACAGCCTCAGTTACAGTTTAACAAAGAAACTAAAGTCATACAAAACAATAAATCCTAAACTGGAATCCACAGACTTGATACAACCTTCTGCATTCAGAAAAATGCATGCACTTTTGAAAAGTCCATTGGGTTCCAGCAAAGACTTAACCCGCAGTTTAAAACAGTTAAGATAAACATTCCTTTCGAAAGCTTAATGATATTATCATCGATCAATTGACTTTTGCTTCAACATGTAAAAGAATCAATAAAAAAGACTGGTAATATGGCGCACATGTAATCAAACCAAGATCTAAATGAGAAATCGCTACACCTTTCTTAAAAGTAATAGTTCAACATTTTGTGAAATACACACTTGCTTTCTTGCCCAGAATTAGTTGAAAATATTGATACCACACTCATATCAGTGTGTTAAATACAAAGATACAGTCAGGCGATGGTTAGCTTAGCTTAGCATAAAGACTGGAAATAGGCTAAGAAACAGCTAGCCTTGCTCTGTAAAAAAAAATCTGTCTACCAGCACAAAAACGTCACCAATTAACACATTATGTTTTGTTTGTTTAATCCATAGAAAAGTGGGAGGGTAAAGCAAATCCTGAAGTGTTGTCATCACCATTGGTTGCCAGGCAGCTGGCGGAGACTCCAGGAAGTCACTGCTCCAAGAAACATTCTGGCACATTACGCCCCGTAAAACCACAATTTGTTGTTTTTACACTTTGTTTTTTGCACTGATTAAACAAACGATAAGTAACATAGTAATTAGCAAGCTTTAGAGGTGCTGGTAGACAATTTTTTTTTACTTTTGGACAGAGCCAGGCTAACTGTTTCCAGTCTTTATGCTAAGCTAAGCTAACCGGATGCTGGCTGTTGAGTACAGACATGAGAGTGGTATCGATCTTCTCATCTAAACTCTCGACAAGAAAGATACAGTAATAAGCGTATTTGTGAAAAAGTCTTTCACAAATACACATACACACCCTCACACAGAGTAGCACAACAGATCATGTAAGGCATACCAGTTTGCTTGACAAACAGTAGGCAGTGATCATAATGACTAACAAAGACTTGAAAACAGATAGAGACACACATCCGCACAGAAACAAACATGAGGCTCAGTGAACGTACAAAAAGGGTCTAGGGTCTGTCGATTGTCAGCTCAATGATTCATGACCAGCTGTCATCTTAAAGGCGAAAACTTCATTTTGGTTTATTTGACATACTGCTAATGAACAGCAGCCACCTGTCAACTGCAGTTAAGTCATTAACATTAAATATAGAACAGTATTGTGTAATATGTGATTTCGGTTAAATACTTACTGGTCTATTCAACAAAATAAATTCTGATTTTCTGTAATAATTTACCTAATCTAGTGCTACGTATTAACAAAGAGTACATAACGAGTACATTGTAGAGTGTATCAGCATGTAGATGAAGGCTGAAACCAGCTGAGGCATACAGCTCAGTCCCACATACAATACAGTGGTTCAGCCCTGTTATGTGTGTATAAGTGTGAGTGGGTGTGTGGTGTATTCATATGCCAGTGGGTTTGAGCACATTTGTCTGTCTGCCCTTCTCTTGCCAAATACTTGTACAGTATTTTGACTGAAACACTCACACACTCACACACACATTGGCAGACTCACAAATGATGAGTAAAACAAGATACAAATGGAGAGAAGAAACATAAAAACACAAGGAGTGATTGTATCCAGTGAGTAGCAGAATAATCAGGCTGATTGAATGAACTACAGTATCAGATTCAGAGAGACAGTGCTCTGTCTGTCCGTGAGGGTACAGTCCATTGCTTTCCTTGGAGGAAGGCATACTGCAGTGTCAGTCCACCAGCCCTGGTCCATCCAGTAAAGAGCTAAGAAGAGCTTCCACTTCCCTGTAGCCCCCCACGAGTGCTCCAACAATCAGTGGGGAGAGGTACTGTAGGGGGACAGGGATGACTCACGTCAGAACAGTCCCCATCCCAAAGGTCTGTGGATCACCACACACGGCAGATGTTGTCGGGGACCATGTTGCTGCTCTTGTTGCAGTTGAATGCTTTGGCAAATTCTGGGAAATTCTGAAGGGAGCCCAGTACCCTGTGACACATACAGAGGAGATTGTTGGTTGGGGTTAAAGTTGCTGTATTAGAAGGTTACTTACATGGCATGTCATTTTGTCAAGGTTTTAAAATGTTAGCTACTACTGTCATTTGTTTCCTGCCCTTTGCCCCACACACAGGAGCAGAAAAACTGTTTGAATTTACCTGAATTTCCCCGGACTGTGTACATCTACTTTAATAGAATTAACAGCTTGCTCTGGTCTGTGTGTTCCACACCACACCTAAAAAAGACAGAGGTTAGGACGTACTGCACTAGACCAATAAATATTGCTTACAATATATAGTGCTGTTTCCAATTTATTATTAATCCATCCTTCCTTCCATCATCCATACACCAAATCATCCATCTGCCCATTCATCCACCCACTGCTCCATCCATCCATCCATCCATCCAATCATCCAATTATCCATCCACTCAACCATCCACCCATCCACCAAATCATCATCCAGCCACCAAATTATCCATCCATTTATCTATCCATTATACAATTACTGTATTCCATCAATTTATCATCCATCCATCCATCCATCCATCCATCAACTACCTGAGCAAAGTTTAGGAAGAAGAGTTGATCATGGGAAAGGTCAATGCCAGGCAGTGGTGGCTCCTCTCCATGCTCATTCACATAGTTCTTATAGGCCTGTAGTATTAATATAAGACAAACATTGTCATCTTATCTCACGCTGTTTGGAAAGTTAAAGAATGCCTCTAAATGACATCACTGTTACTGATTTAAAAACCTCACCAAAAAGCATCCCATGTTATACTTCTGCTAATTTAATTAATTAGTCAAATGTACTATACGTGCCTCATAATACAATTTCTGACTCACTACTATTCAATGGTAAACTTGGAAAATAAGCAATGTTAAATTCTAAATAAATTGTTCCAGTTTTGGTTGTTATTCTGTTGTCTTCATCAAAATGTCTAATTCTGCGGATACTGCCTGTGAATTCCTTATACAGTATATGACTGGCTTGAAACTCTGATGCAGTGGGAGATTTCACGAGTTGGGCTGTTTGGTGATTCATGTGTATGCTAAAAATACAACAGTGTTGTTTTGGAAACAGTCTGGTTAACTCTGAATTCATTGCAACAAATTGAAAGCTGCTGCTTCAACTTACCTCAATTATATTTTTTGCATTTAAATTAGAATTTAAATGCTAATTTATATACTGTCACATTTCCTGTCCAGCATGAAACTTCAATTATAGTATACAGGTATGTTGTCTGTCTGATCTTGTTATTCATCAAGAAAATCAAATCTCCACTTGGGCTCAAAAGAGCAACTACATTGACAATGTAAATGCAAATGTATATTAAATAAATGCTTGTATAACATAATGGTTGATCTAAATATTTGTTATCTCTTATTGCATTCAAATCTGTGAATGTCCTTTTTCTGTTCACCTCTGGTCAAAACTGACGAAATCAGTGGCAACATCATGTCCTTCATTGTTGTGTTTACAATAGATAATGAGCCAGTCAGTGACCTGGCAAAATGACACATCTATTAATGTTAGCAAGCAGATGACAATATCAAAATCCAGGCTGAATCCTGTCCTCTGTCATCTGTAAACCAGGGCTCTTAAACCAAGTTTCCTCCTTTGTTTTCAGGCTCATTACCTGATATGCCTGCCGTATCCCTCCATTGTCAGCAATGTTCTCCCCGAGGGTGTTGTTACCATTTAACTAGAGGGGGGACATAAGGAGAGAGAACACAAAGATTGGCAGGGATAAAGGACAGAGGGAGATGGTAATTTTTCCTCTGTATTTCAGCAAATCACAGATATCACTCTTTGGGACACAAGAAATAATTTTTCCAGGGGATAAAAGAAACATTGTTCAAAGCAATGGCACAGAGGAGGGGAGACAAAGAAAGGGAGAGGGATTGATATGTCAACACAAAATATTAAAGACACCCGAAGCAGAGAAGAGATGAGCCTGCAAAACAGGGGGAAAGATGGAAATGGATAGGCTGGCAAAGGTAACAGGAAAGCAAATAAATGAGACAAAAAGCAAGGTTTGGGATAATATTTGAGAAAATGCTGCTGTAAGTTCTATAAAAACTTGAAAAATGAGGAAAGAAGAAGGCGAGAGATTGTCCATCATGGACCATACATGAAGTCCATTGGCCAGGTCCCAGGAGAAGTTGCCATACTGATTGACGATGCACTTTGACAGATCAAGGAACCTTTGAGTGGAGCTTGGTGTCCACCAGTCCTTCAGGTCACCATCCTTATCATAGTTACGACCTAAAGTGAGAGGCCAAATGCATGGAAGGTTGGCTGGTTGTATTTGATCAACAAGAAAACAAAACACTTCTCTATGCCCAAACACCTATTACCGTGTTATCTGAGACAGCACTATTGCAGCACTGCTGCAAGTGATGTCAATTACATGTTTCCATTCCATTTCATTCATTTCCATTGTGTTTCTGGGTGGCTTGCAGTTGTGGATATCAGTATAAAAGAATCCTGACATCTTTTACTTTGAACATAGCTTCACATAACCCAATGAAAATGAGTGTGGTGAAAAATGAAAAAAAGGCACTTCAAAACACTTTTTTTCTGAAGTGGTACCAGTTACAGAAAGGGAAATATTTCTATCCAAATACCAATATAATCTGCCCAAACTGCCTCTGGGAGGAGAAGAGATCAACAGTGTGGAAAATCATACCATTGTCATCAAAGCCATGTGTGATCTCGTGACCGATTACCATGCCAATGCCACCATAGTTGAGAGATTTAGCCTGGCCTTTGCTGAAGAAAGGTGGCTGGAGGATACCTGCAGGGAACACTGACACCAGGAAAAAACAAAAATAAAACTAAATAGGTTTGTTTTTACAAAACTTCACAAAATGTAGAATGTTGAATAACTGCACAAATGCATGTTTAAAACCGAATGTTTTTGTGTGTACATGTGGAAATACCTATTTGGTTTTTGCTGGATGAGTAGAAGGCGTTGACAACAGCAGCTCCAGTTACCCACCTAGAGAAGACAAGGAGGGTGGAAGATTGTACAGTAAGGAGCACTATAGTGTAGCACAATTCCAAGAAAGATATTGAAATTAACCTGTGATTAATAACAACAGGCTAATATTAGCATTCCTGCTGTGCTTAGTGGAAGGATGAACTGTATCTGCGAGTAGGAGTTTGTGTGGGAGAATATGAATGCACTGTGCTAAATGCAAGATAGTATGTCACACCACAAGAACCATAAGCGAAATAAGTCATTTATTATTAGTGATTTAGATACTTAAAACTGTGACTTTGAATTACGACACATCTGGAATAAGCCCGTTTGCTGAGCACTGATTTAATTCTGCCCCCACGGGGAATCTTACTCCTCTTTGTTGACTTTGACTCTGAGTTTCCGCAGGCGTTTCTTCTGCACATACTCCAGGTTCTGTAAGATGTTTTCAAAGTACTCCTCTGCACTGTAGCCCAGCTAACACCAACACACAGCCAGAGAAACAGGAGGATTAGCCGTGATGAGAGCTATCAACACTTGGTCATATATTCTCCAGCAAAGCTCATAAAAGCCAAGAATTCACAGAGATGTTTTCATAGCACTGATATGCGGCTACAAATGAACCCACTCTGTATTCTGTTACACTAATTCAGGGAAAGAAGAAAAACATTCACAATCGCATCTTTTCAGACACTCACATCTTTGTACTCATTGTTAAGGTATTCGTTATCCATGATGTTGTCAGAATAGCCAATCCGTTCCCGAATAGCTCTGGCCTATAGAAAAGTAGAGGAGAAAATTTGAAAAACAAACATCTTAGTCATCACATATCCTAAAGAACTGAATGCAATACAATACAATAGACAGTTTATAATAAACAATACCTTCTCCTCAGCTGCCTTCTTGGTCTCAACATCCATCCAGGTCAGGTCATCAAGGTTACTTATGAACACTTCCCGAATGTCTTTAATCATCTCCTCCATCTGATGCCCCCACACACACATATATACAAAGAGAGAACAGTCACAAATATGTCACTGATATATAACAATCAAATGTATGTCATGAAAAAACACCAACACTAACTGTCAGTCATAACAAATTGCCCATAGTGTGGGAGGTTTCCTCTTAAGGTCTGCAGAGAGGATACAGTGGAAAGCACACACAAAAATAATCTTGCAACATATTGTGCAACACAGTCATAAAAACAGTCATAAAAAATTACATAGTCACATATCAATGTAGAAGCACTCGGGGTTACACTCCCACTGCGTAGGAGTCTGATGACCTATGGTAATATTACGTGTAGTGTAATAATGTTTGCCTGATTAAAATGACAGATGGAATAATAACAAAAGATCATCAACTATTTTTATGTGTATACTGTTTAAAGGGAAGGGAGGCAATAGGAGTCAGAATTACATCATGTTTAATGTGACAATTAAAATTATGGTATGCAAAAAATTATGAGGACATTTCTACTTATTTACAAATGTATCAACATGTAAAATTCTCCACAGTAGATGTCTGCTGTACAGGCTGCAAATTTGCAGATGCATTATTGATAATGTTGCCGATTTACATTCTGCATCTTAAGACCTTTAAATATTTAAATTTACTTATATATGCATCCAGCAGTTTTGGGTTGAATTTTGTGCTACTGAAACAATCCAGAGCCTCATAACTCTAAATTACAGAAGATGTGCTTGAGCTTAATGTTTCACCATCACTAAAATATATTAAACAAACAAGATGTGTCATTCTTATTAAGCAAATAAATGTGTGTGACTAAACAAATATTTCTATATCAGTATACTTGTCTTCACATAACACATTGGCACAACTGTAGTGGTGTCAAGTTAATGAGATTTTCTATTTTTATATGCACATTCACACAGCAAGGTGCTCCACATCAAAAGCTCAGTTTTCAGTGGAAACCTGTAATGTAAGTTTAACGTTTCCATAATGTATTGCTCTTGAGTTACAATATTTACAAGAATGTGCCTGCACACAGAGAGGCAGACTGACTGACGCCACCACGATGGCATAATGCTTTGCAAACCATGTACTGTACCGTGGTCATCGGACAGTAAAAAGGCAAATTTTGTCCACAAACTAAACAAAAACAGAATTAGAATAACTCACAAAAAAGTACCTGAACCAATAAAAGAATGAAAGCAAAATAGGAAGGGGAAAAATTTTAAAGTGCAGTGACAGTAAAGGTCACCCTTTCAGATCCCTCTAACCACAGTTGTGCTCTGAGACCACAGCGAGCTGACAGAGACATTCCAGTGTGTCATCACATCAGCAGACCCCTCGCTAACACACTGCATGACCACTCGGACAACACGCCGTGGTTCGCCACAAACCAGCAGGGACCACTACTGATGAGGTTTTTCAGAAAACCTTTTAGCATACAGTGTGTGTGTGTGTGTGTGTGTGTGTGTGTGTGTGTGTGTGTGTGTGTGCATATGAGTTTGTGTTGTGCACTTGGATATATGTCTGTGGTTGCATGCATGCGTGTCTGTTTGCATGTGAAATCCTATAATGCAATTTACATGTCAAATGCAGGGTTTGTATACAATGGTAAGCCTACTTAATCTGTATGTATCATGTTTGCTTTAGAAATGTAATGATTTCCCATTATGGGCACTAATCCACTGCTATTAAATTTTATTCACTCTGTCTCTAAATAATAAAAAGTACAGGTCTTGCATACAAAATCCTTGAGTAAATGTAGAGAAATAGTATCGTCGTAATATACTCTAAGAATCAAAAGTTAAAGTACTGATTATGCAGAAAATAATGCCCCTGTGAGTGATATATATATCATATTTTTGGACTATTATCAAAGTTTCATTAATGTGTAAGTAGTATTTCACTGTTGGCAGTTGGTCATGGTGGATCTAACTAGAACTACTGTATTTACTGTTGGGAAGTTTAATCTATAAGAAAATATCATATTGTAAAAGATCATCATATTTGTATGTGAAATCTTTATCAGCAAAGTAACATAAAACATAGTAAGGTAGTAGAAGTATTAAGTAGCATGAATGGAAGTGCTTAAGTAGAGTATAAGTAGGCCCTACCTGTTAAATAAAAAAAAGTACAGCACTTGTGTAAATGTATTTAGTTACATCCCACTGATGATCACATCTTAAGTATATCTATGTGGCTGAGAGAAAGTTGGTATGTGAGGAGTGCAGCATGTGTGCCAGCTGCAGGTCAACTCAGCACACTTACACACACATACTGTATGCTATGTATTTGGGGAAAAGGGGTGATATGTAAATGCGTTCTCAAAGCAGTTGCGTGTCGCTTTTCACACACGCAAACACACACACAAACAGGCGATGTGATGACTACGATGTGAGATCCACATGCTACAGTGGGCAGAGGCCCAGAAGATGACAAGAGATTTACGGTGTGTGAGACACTCAGCATTACGACAGATGTACACGGTCACACACACAAGCTGACTCACATAATGCCAGAGCACGCACATACACATGCACGCCCAGAGATTTACAGTGTGGGTGGTGTGGGCATGATAACAAGGACACCTTGTTCAGCTGCTTTCAATGGGTGCAAGCAAAACATACAGAACTGTGGTGGAGACACAAGACACAAAGGTGACAAAAACACAGGTGGGAGAATACAGGTGAGAGACAAAAATACAATAGGGAGGGATGTGCCTGAAACACATGTTCTCATACTGTATGAATGAATATCTAAATACATAAACACTCTATCACTGTTTTTGTGAAAACACACGCCCTGTAGATTCATTTCTACGATTCAGGACCAGTTCCAAGTGTCAAAACAAGGCATTCAGTTATGTGTTACACTGAATGTACTCTGTCTAATAAGGAATTCCTCTTCATGCTATATGTAATAGCTTTTTATCCTGCATTAAATCTAATAAAAAAATGTGATAAAATCCACCTAATACTGACCAGTTCTTTGCTCTTTTCAGAGAAGGCCTCCTGCACATACAGTCGTCCTACAGCATTGTCCATGTTGTTGTTGACGTAAAGTGCACACTGTCGCCACACTGCTGCCTCTGACGTTGTGCCAGACAGAGCCTGTAGGGAAAGTTACGAGGCACTGATCAATTAGAGATGCAGGAGAAACCACTCAGCATGTTGGTTTAAGAGGCTCATGGCAATTCTTTATTTGCACCTCCATTATGCATTACTATTACACTTGAGACTATAAGAAATAGGGCAAAAGGGAAATTATTAGATTGGGAAGAGGGTTAGGATTAGAAAGAATTATAAATGTGGAGGAACAATATGAATGGAGCTGAGTGTGGACTTCTAGTGTTTATTAGAGCCCAACTGGCGTATATGTTGGCCGATACTGTAAGTAGCGAGAAACTTTTTTCACCAAAGCACCAAGAAGTTTATTCCTGGCAATGCTAGCAACATGGCTCTAGGGATGGCAGTGTTGTTCGGCCAGTCCACTACCTTGGTCCAGATTAAAATATCTCGACTATTGGATGGATTGCCATGAAATTTTGTGCCGACATTCATGGTTCCCAGAGGATGAATCCCGCTGACTTTGGTGATCCTCTGAATTTTCCTCTAGTGCCACCATGAGGTTGACATTTCTGTCAGACCATAGGTGCAATCATTCATGTTTCCCATAGAATTAATTGTAATAACTTTGGTGATCCTTCACATTTCTTCGAATGCCACCAGCAGACTGTCTCATTTAGTAGCTAGTGCCAAATTTAAGGGATCCCTATCAAACACGTTTTTTTGTCATTATTGTATTTTCTTTCTAATGCTCAAATTTCGATATTGGTATCCACCTCTGAAATTCAGTATTAGTTGGCTGTTGTGTTTATCTACAGATAGGTTCAGTGTCCGGGTCTTGGCACTGTACCTTGCGGAAGGCTTTCCTGGTGTCTCTGTAAGCTCTGCTCAGGCCTACCACCATGTTCATAGCAAAACGCCACACCATGTAGTTCTGTAGATCCCTGTGATGAGAGGAAAGATGTTACACACTTACTCACACAAAGCTATGATATATCAGTAATTTTCACAGCATTCAGTGCGCTCCCACCCCCACAAACACACACTCACAAACAGGCTATTATACACAAACACAACAGACTCATACAAACACACCTCTTGGTGTATCTGGCCAAGATAAGGTTGAGTCTTCTGTAGTAGTTGGGGGAGTAGTTTATGACCTTCTCTGTATCAGGAACGCTGATGTTGACTGTATCCATTATCTTAGCTGTGAAGTAACTCCAGTCAAATACCTTCAGGACAAGTCCAAAAGCACAGACAGAGAGGAGAAAAAGAACATTAGGAAGAGGAAGGAAGATGAGAAAGAAACAACAAATCCTGACAGATAAGGAGTTTATTTTTACCTGTGATTCAAGCTCAAGGGTGAAGTTGGCGTTCAGATCACCCAGTTCCATCTTGTTGTAAAGCAACACTGGGTTGTTACGGTCCTCTGGAGTATCAGTAGCCTTGGAGAGAGCAAAACAGAGAGGTTGAAAATCAAGAATGCTGTCACAACATAAACCTCCTGTTTCCTGACACATGTGTACAATTTCAGTACAGGTCCAGCAGCAACAAACATATTTGGAGTCCCAGGAGGCTCCAGGTCTGTAAATGTCAGAGCTCGAACGGTGACTGCCTTGTAAAAGCCAGCAGCCGAGTGGAGGGGAAGTGAAGCATGGCAGTGAGCAGAGCAGACCAGCACAGAATGACAAACGTGGACTGTGGAAACCTGTTGATGTCTGAGTTGTTGTGTAGGGATCAGGCTGGTTAGCGGCTTGTTTTACACAGCAGCTGCTCCAGACTGGAGCCACAAACAGAGAAGGGTTTGGGCTACAAATGGAGGAGTGGAAGGTCACACTGTCAGAAGTCGTTTGTTCACAAAATCCTCCCGTTGTGTGAAGCTGAGATAGAACATAAGGTAAGCATTGCTGCTGGAAAAAGTGCTCTCCTTCTTTCAGTTTCTCAAAGAACAAAAGAGACTCTTTTAGAGACTGGAGGAAGTTGTCAGATCTGACCAACTATTTAGGCTTCTGCTGGGAAAGTGTGAATGCACGCTTACGTTGGCGATGTCCCTCTCCAGGTCCATAACTCGTGTCACCTCCTCTCTGATTCGGGTTTCATTGATGGCCAGTCCCCGGTCACTGCAGATCAGCTTTGCCAGGTCAATCATGAACTGCTCGTAGGCCCGACATGCCTGTCAAACACACACTCATTCATGATATTTGTATCTTGACTTTACCTCAACAGGAAGGAAAGGAGGTCACTGGTTTGAATTTAACCAGTGACCAAAAACTGGAGGCAACAGCATCCACTTACGCACAGATACACACACACACACACACACACAGCCCGCCTCAAGCTAAGTGCGGTTGAGTGGTGCTTTCTGCATATCAATCAAGAGTCCATGGTAAACTGTAAAGTAAAACCAGAGCAGAGGATGTCTGCTCCGATAGGACACATCTGGTCTGGATTGAGACACAACTAAATCTGTTCTGTTTTGCCTCTTTTGATTTTAATCATCACTTGCTGCCTCAGAGTGTGTTTTTATTTATCGTATACGTGCATGCTTGCAAATGCATGTAAACGTACAAATAAACACAAGTTCATTAAAGTACTGATGTTTCAACTGATGCCCTCATCATTTGTTTCGCATCGTGTTTCCTGGAACAAACTGCAGGGGACATAGAACCCAGACTCAGTGGCACTGGCCCAAATGAACACATGGAGCTGTTTTCATCATGCATCGGTTGAAAGCCTTAATTATATTACAAGTGTGTGTGCGGGTGTATGTGTGTGAATGTGAACTTTAAGCCTACCTCTGCATAAGGTCCGGTGCAAGCGTAGTAATCTCTGGACAAGAGGCCAAGGCTTGTCTGCTGGTCAAACTGGCAAAGAGGACAACAAAAAAACACATTTATTTATATACAGTAAGCCAAAAAAATCTGATTTGAAGAAACTGGTGGGTGGTTATTTCCAAGCTGGATGGATATGATGTGTGAGTGTCTGTATGAATGTGGGTCTATGAAACAGAAGACGAGGGCTTTCTTGCTACAGTTGCACACCTACATGAATGATGTGTGAATTGGAGTCCCTGTCATCGGTGCCGACAAAAAAGTTAACCAATAGTTGAGTTCCATATTTCTCATTCAGCTTGGCGATGACGTCCTCCAACCTCCACTTTGTACCTGAAGAACGGAGAAGGAAGGAAAAGTGAGAAAGAAAGACTTGCCTGTACATGACAATTGGTTGTGCATGATAGTGGAAAATAATATTTTACCGTAGTTGGTCTCCCAGTTGTCCACAGCTATGGGCCACTCAAACACATCAGGCAGCATGTCGAGCAAAGGAGCCCCCCCTCTGAGCTCAATTAAACCTTAAATGAAGCACAGATACAGACAAGCAAAAATCTGTTTTTAATAATGGATACATTTATTTTATACCAATCAAAATTCAGAAAATTAATTTAAAAAAAACGTTATTATTCATATATTGTACTTCTTATCAAGTATAATTAATCTATGCAAATTTGGGCACATTTGAGGGGTTTATTGATGTGACTGCTAAGCCAAAATCCTTTTGAAGAAAGCATTTATTTGCATCTCATAATGCTGTAAAGCTGAAAGACAGTAATTCTTACTTTTAAAACTAATAATGGATAAGAATTGTTATTACAGTTTCTTAATGACAGTTTGACAGTGCAATAAACTGAATGAGAGACAGATAACCTTAGATGACAGTCAGAAAAATGTTCACTTTAGGACAATAGAAGATACAAAAAGGAATAGTCTGTGTTGACATCTGATGCCTGCTGACGCACTCTCATTGGTACAGGACTTGTAAAGGGTCTTAGCCTTGGTGAGAGCAGCGGCTTCCCCCTCCACTGTTTTTTCAAGGACACCTACAAATAGAGCAGAGAAACAGAGCAAGCATGAAGGAAAGAAACACAGACAAAGACAGAAAGATAAAGGAGGCATGAGTTTACATGTGGACAGAGGGACGGGGGAAAAAGACAGGGGTGTAAATAACCTCAGGTACAATGTAGTGTTTTTTTCATCTCTGTGGATTTAAAATACAATCCAGCTGTCGTCCAGATGTATCTAATCATTTTAATTAAGGCATGTTGTCTGTCCCTGTGTCAGACAGTGCCAAGAAAAATAAAGTGATGACTTCAAACTGTGGCAATACATAGCAACCAGGGACAAAACAGATAATATTGCATTATTCATATGGGGAAAAAGAAAACATGTTATGAATGCATTTAAAGGGAAAAAACAACTCTGTCATGCACAAACAAATGCTATAAAACTGATGGAAAACAAATGTCAATGATTAATGTCTTAAATATGTACAGTAGCTACCTGAAAATCTAATGAGAAATCCTGTAACTTTTCCAGATGACAGCTGTTTTGAAGTCTGTGTATAATGACAAAACTGGCCAATATTTAAATAGAATATTCTCATGAGGATGTTAAAGGTTTGCAGAGAACAAATAAAGCTTTAATGACTTTCCCTTATTGAACAGACTTTAGTCAGTTTTCACTATTCTGGCAATTCTTCAACATCATATCAAGTCCACTTGCTAACTTTGAAAAGATCAAACGATATATATAATCATCAAACACATAACAATAGTTAGCACACTAATACACAATCACAAAATGTTCCCTTGTACTGTGCATGGCCAATCTTTGCTTTGACTGATTGAATAAATAATTAAACACAAACTATTTATTAGTTGCAGTGCAATTAATCTTTCAATCTAGGTGATTAAGACTATTTGGGTCATTTGTTGTAAAGGTCAATGCTGTCACATAAACCACAAATTAGAGTGGCAATATGCAATGCATATTTTAATCTCTGATTGCTATAAATTAGATTCTCCGCATGGCAGTGGTAATCAAGGTGAGGCAAGTGACCTAAGCCAGGAAGTCACAGCAAAAAAAAAAGGTGGTTCATTTGAAAACAAGAGTGAACACCCTTGCTTGTTTTATTGCCTGTGTTCATTGCCTCTTCAACACCTGTTGTGGGCATATGGACGCCAGTTAGCTCAGCCTCCGGCTAGATAGCGTTTCTAGGTAGACAGCTAATCAAAATGAGTGATAAGTGTTCGGGTGTAAACTTGCTCAACTGAGGGGGAGGAGAATGGGACCAACAATACACTTTTCCTGTGTTGCCTCAAGGCACTGAGTTGCTTATCGTAGCTTTAAAGTGTAACCATTCCCTGAGGATCTGCTGTCACTTTTCAGCAGCATTGAACATGAGAATGAGCTTAAATAAATGTTCAGATCATCAAGGTTCCACACCCACGTCGTAATTTGGGCATTTTTCTGAAATCCACCATGGTGAATACAAGTGTTTTGCTGTGATAGTGTTAGACAATCTGTGCCCTCTGTCCTTCGAAACAAGAAAACCTCACACCTGTACTCAACAGTCATCTCAAACTTTAGCTCCACTTCAGCGTAAACCATCTGATGATATGTCATTCAGTACCAAACAGAAAAAAACTTAACTGTGCCTGCATTATTGCACTCTATAACTACAAAAACCTCTTGAGCCTGACTCTCATATCTCAAGTTTACAGCAGTTCAACTAGTATGTCGGGGCTCCTGGGTGGCACAGGGCTCCTTTTAAAGAAACTTTTTAGAAAGGGCTTGTCCTGTCAGTGATTGGAGATCAAATCTTCACCGAGCCACTTCAGCAAGTTACTTCCAGCTATCATGATTTACAGCACATGGCTGTTGAAGTCTGGGGAGATTTGGGAGGGTTTTAATGTAGTCATTTGAAATTAATAACACTTGCTCGTGTTTCAGTGGCACAGCACTACTTACTTTAGTTACACTAAACTGAAAAACAAACCATTATGTATAACAAAAGAGCATAATCATATGTTCTTATGTAAGAAGTATTATTTTTTCTTTGGGGCTGACAGTTTGTTCTTGGCAGTGGAAAATGAGTGTTTTGAAATTTTTCCTGCTTTTGGGTTCAACATTTTTCTCCACCTAAAAATATGTGTAATAGTTAATTTTCCAAAAGCCTGTGGATTGTTATGTAGAGTGCGTAGGACTCACAATATGTCTATTTGGCTTATAAGGACCGCATCATGAATAATGGATGATGTAAATCTCTTTAAAGTCTAAGTGCATGTGATAAACTTCCTGTACATGCAAAATGAATGTAAATGGTTGACTTTATGATTGCTATTGCTATTGTTTATGGTAATTTAGAAGCAACGCATAAATGGGCTTTTGAAATTATATGAAAGCAGCCAGAAGCTTTTATGAATTTCACACGTAAAAATGTTTGTCATTAGAAATCCATTTACATTTATATCACACATTATTGCATTTCTATGTACAGTACAGTATGCGCAAGGCATGTCATGAATTCATTATATGTTTACCTCAACTGTTTCAGAATGGTGTATTTGGATGGTTTATGTGTTTACATGACATAAATGTGCCCACGTTGCACAAAATACTCATGGAGTTGTTAGATGAGGGAAAATGAGGGAAATGAATAGAGAGTTTACTGTTTGTCTGTGAAGTTTGTAGTAGTATTTCTAACTTCTCCATCTCCTCCGGGTTTTTTTAAGTTTGTGAAGTTTGATAATGCTATAAATCATCAGCTAGCTTAGCATTTCAGAATGTGCCTCTTCTGTACCTTCACAAAGCTGCCACTTGTTGACATCCACCAAGTTAGCTGCCAAGTCAAGCTGCACAAACAATGTGTGCTTCAGTGCATTTATTGGTCACAATAACCGTATCAATTGCTTAAGCTCCCTTGTTCTATAAAGCATATAAAAACCTGGATTAAGGTAAGTTTGCATATGGCTTTTAGACAAACCATGAGGCAAACACAAGCATGTCTAACCCGACCTGCCTGAAACTAATCCTGCCTCTTTTGCAATACAATGTGCCAAAATAAGTGAAGCTTAAAAACATGTTCTGTAAAACTAAAGCGACTTAATTCAGATGTGAGAAGAATACCAGTTCACATAATTGAAACTAAATTTATAAACGAAAGTAATCCAACTAGGAATGAGAATTAGGTTTAGTTCAACAGTTTTGTTCAAATTAAACAAACAAGATACAACATGTTAATTAGAGAGCTCTAGAGGTGCTGGTAGGCAGATTCTTCTCATCTAACTCTTGGCAAGAAAGTGAATAAGTATATTTATGAAAATGATTAACTTTAAATGTGAATAAAAGTTGTAAACATGGCTTTAGTATTGCCTGCCTTTTATAAAGTTGCATCTGGATCAACACCATTATACTGCACATCTCAATGCAACTCCAGGATCAATACAGGAAAGAGGATGGATCTTAAATTACTCAGCCAACTGACAGGCAACTCTCCCCTGAGGCCAGCAAGACATCACTCATGCCTCTGTGAGTTGGGATCAAAAGGGATAAAGTTGATGAAAACTAGATTTTTTTTTCTTGCTTCTGGACTTACTGACAGACCAATCACAATAAAGACAGTTAGATAAAGCAGTTAGCATATTTAAGACAAGGTTTATCCCTTTCTTTCATTTCTAATTTCATTTGATGTCACATCAGATCACCGTGTCTTAAAAACACCTGTTCTGTTATTGCATAATTTATGGAAAATCCACTTTACTGTCATTCAACAGGCCCAATATTCTAAATTGAATTAAATATTAAATCATAATCTTTTTCAATTATATTCATTTGCTCAGTGTTTCGAGTCATCTCTTTCCCTGATTTCTACTTGTTTCATTCTTTGCATGACTGCATTTCACTTCAGCTTCTTTCTACCCTTTCATTTTTCTAATCCTCCCTTTTTCTCATTACCATGTGTGCACTATTTATGTGCTCATTTAATCTTAATGAAGTCCTGAGATAGGGACCCTTCACAGGGCGCTTCCTGCAAAAGGGCACAGATCATGTGTGTGTGTGATTGGATTACTGACTGCCTGGTGCTAATGTTTAACCACAGCAAAGCCTTGCCCTCTCACTCTCTCTCTCTCACACACACACTCTCTCTCTCTCTTGCCCCATGTGTATGCGTGTTTGGATTTATTTGAGAATGGATTTTGTGCCACCTGATGTTTGTTTGAGACATCACGTCAATTTGAACCAAACCACTCAGCATGATACAGAATCTGAATTTTGAGTTTCTCCTCTCTGCATTGCCATTTTATCCTTGACTGCCTCTCATTCCACAAGGCATTTCACTTTCAGTGATTTCAGTAAGAGTTTTGCTTCCAATTTATCATTATGAAGCATTTCTTCAGGGTATATAACACACAGAAGCTGTAAATGAAAAACCAAAATGAGTTGACACTTTATGAAAGCAATGAGTCTCAATAAGTAATAACAGAATTGTCTACTGTTCTGTGTGTGTTATAAAAACACAAAAGACTCATTTACAGACATTGCTGTAAATGTTTGCAGTGGCAATAAACCCATTGTAAGGAAACATATTTGACAAAAGAACAACTTTAAAATTCCATGCAAACCAGTATAACAGCCCATTAGAAAATCCCTTAACTATATGACGCTGTAAATTATTTACAGCTCCATTGAGGTACTTATAGATTATAATTGTTACAATATTGATTGATATGATTGAGTTTTGTCCGATTTTTGTTTGCAATACAGGTGTTGATTTATCTTAGGTGACTGTGCTAGGTGACTGACTGTTGGAGCACTTTCAAAGCTTGGATGGGCGGAGAAAAGTCAACTACAACATCCAAGGTTAATTTAGATACAAAACATCCAATCATTGCATTTAAAATTGTAATTTTGGCAGCGCTAAAGGTGACCAGAAGCTATGGTATACTTTTTGTATAAATACAATAATACATTTTGCAGTGTAAATCAGTTCACTTTAAGATTCTGGCTCAATTTTCCATGAATTTGGCAACAATGGCATTGAGTTTTGTTCATAGACTGTATATAAAGATGGACATGACAGCTCCCCAAATGTGAAGCCAAAACATCCTGATCGCCCCTGGTGGCTTGTCCCAGTATAGGTCATAAGTCCCGCCCCCTCCATGTTAGCAGATGGGACGTGAGCCAAACTAAAAAATCAAAGTATACATCAAATAAAATTTTACCATAGATGGCTTCTGTCATTTTAGGTAGTTCTTATCACGCTGATGTTTGTTCAAGTGTTCATTTTTCTGATAAGTTTGGTTTCATTTATCTATTTGATGCTATAAAAACGGGGTGAACGTCATGATTGATGGCTGTCAATCACAGTGAAATAGCTGCGGAGGCACCTGCAGATGTCTTTTCAGGAGGTGAATGTAGAGTAGGAACATCAAGGGGAGATGTAACAGTAACTTTAGCAGGTGATCGTTAGTTAGCAGTGACTAATTATTGATTACGATCAAGTCTGGCCGGTGTATGGGCGGGACCTCAATACCGAGGCTCCTTTCCTGATCATTACTCCGCAGATTCTGGTCCCAAATGACGTTGCCAGCACAAGATGGCAGTGCCCATATCTGGGATATTTTGGCTTCACTTTTGTACAGTGGGAGGAAGTGGAGACGCATCGTCCATCTTTATATACAGTCTATGGTTTTGTTCTGACTGGCTTCTTCTCATTAGCAATAGCGGCGAATCCCCATCTTAAGAGCCATCTGCCATGCCAAACTGCCAGAAAAAAACATGATTTCTCAGAAACAAATATTTGAAAATGATGGCCATAACATAAACCTATAGTATCATTAAATTATCTTCGAGCCTCCTGTGTTTCTCTGTTGAGGAACATTGAGGATAATATTAAAAGAAAACTTTAAAATGGGAATTTACAGTGGGGAAAAATATTTCCAGACCTTGTGGATCATCTCCATACGCAACTATGATGTGATGATGTTATCCAGCTCAACAGTGTCCTTTAATGTACAGGTAGCAAATATATATATATGCTCCCAGCAAGTATAAAACCACTGGTTTTGGTGAGCTCCTGACATTTAGCCCTGCCTTTAAGCCAAACTTTGGCCATCCACACCATATACAAATTTTGTCATTAACTCAGTACCATGTTGTCAGTCAAAGTAATGTCGCTTGGCTAGTTTTACTGTATATAAAAGCCCTGTCATGTACTCAGTACAGTTTTGGCTGTGAGACAGCTAACAGGGGAGATTATGACCTTGGTGGAGGTCTAAACTCTTTCCTGTTATTCATAAGCATCCTAGCTGGGAAAAAACATATTCAATTCAGGATTTTTATTCAATATATTTTTGTTGGCCAAGAATTACTGCATTAATATTCATATTATTTTCCTTGGCCACAAACCTCTGGTTTGCTATCTTTATTTGATATGTTTATGAGAAATACAGTATTTATGGTGTTGTGCAATGGTTCTGACTGGAATTTTGATATCACAGAGGGCATGTGAACAAGCCATTTATCTCAAAAGTCTCATTGTAATCAGTATTGTTTGACATGTGCTCTGTTTCAGTTATTGTTATCACAGGAAAAACATTCAGTCTCTTTGGTACTGTATGTCATAGACTGTTAACAGCATGCCTGACAAACATCTCACATCTGAACACTTTTCTGACGTCACAGCTACCTCACAGGCATGCTTCGACGCTGTTGGTGGTGCCAAATTCTACAAGAGGCATAAGCTGCTTCATTTGCTGCATGTCTCTGGCTAGCATTATCGCTGTGCGATGAGATTTAGGCCTGGAGTCATGCAAGAAGCGCCTCATGCAATACAGAAGAGCAGCAGTGTGCTCATAAAAGTCACACGCACATACTCATGCACATATGGACGTACGTACATACTGCTTAGCTTGAGGATGACTACCACATACTGTTTCACATTTCCTGACATATCCTCAAAGCTTTTCTCAATATACCATCATCCTCTGGCTACAATGCTCTTCCTCACTTCACCTCAAAGCCCCCCTGGTTCGTGTATGTCACCTATCTTTGCTTCTATCTATCCTTTTGTCTTTCAATTCACCTCAGTATTTTTTTTTTTTAGCCTGGATGAAAACCCTTTCTTTCATCCTCCTCTGCCTGTTGTACTTCTCCCCTTCCTCTTCCTGACACAAACTAGTTAGTAATTAAAACGCTCACGGTCAATTGGGCAAATTATTGCACAGTATGCCACACCTGAGTAGGGGGAGGTGGAAAAAACGCTCAACTCAACAATCATGTACACACACATGTACACACAAAGCTGTGGTCACAGTCGGAGTGCAGATCCTCATTATGAATCATTTATGGCCTTTTACAGCAGCAGAGAACAATCCAAGGCATTTACAAGCAGCCACAAATCTACACAGCTATTCACACACATATACATGCACGCAGCCTTTTTTATTGCTATCATGCAGCCTAGAGCGCTGCAGTGTCCAGGTGTTTCCAGGCCCCTGCAGCTGTTGACAGGAAAAGGATCTGTCCATCAGCGGGCGGTGGTATCCAAGCAGGCGGTGGCAGCCAGCCCCGGGATCAGAGGTTGCATGTTTGATGTCACCTCCAGAGTAGAGGTCACAACTCTGCTGAGGCCTCACACGGCCAGGGCCTATATCTCGGCATGCACAAGTCATTAAGAAAAAATGTAACTCTGACAGCTAGTATGTCTCAGTTGCTACTGTAAGTGTTCAGGAAAGCAGAATGCACACATGCCATGGCTTGGAATATCAAGTATAATCTTAAATACACAGCATTCTCTTTTTATTCCTCTCTAAAATACACACAGACCTCCCCACAAAGTAAACCTGAACATACAGTACAGTCGGAGACATTCCAACCCTGAAGGAATGAGCACAGTACTGATGGTTGGTGGGGATTTAAGCTGTTGAATGATTAGGAGCAGTTCTTTGGCTGCTCCATTCGTTTCTGCAGTAAATGCAGCATTTAGAGCAAAAAAGTCAATGATTCTAAAACATCAACCTTTGCACTTTGCCCAGTATTTCATCATCAGTTGCAGGCATGTACGTCTCCTCCTTTTTCTTCCTGCTCTGTTTTCAGATAGGCAGCAAATATCACTGTGAGACCTCTGATAAATCTGCTCAATCGCCGTAAAAATACAACAAAGTGTGAAATGACGGCACGCACTCACACAGAGACATGCTATGTACGTAAATGCACATACAGTAACAAAATGCCTAAAATGAGCCCTTGTTGAGCAATGTTTATTTTCCTTTTTCCCCCCTGTGTGTGATTTTTATGGGTGTTAAGACTGCCATGGAGAAGAGAGGAGAGGAGAGGAGAGCAGAACAGAACAGAACAGATGGGCTTTAAGTTGTTGTAAAGCAATTTATAACGCAAGAAAAAGTTAATATGCATAATTTTTCCAACAGCTGCAGCAGCAAATTCTAACCAACATATCCTGTTGGTTAGAAATTTAATTACAAATCTCTGAAGCACTTCTGAATCATACACAATCTCATGTTCAAGCAAATCATTGTGAAGAAATAAGAGCCAGAATTTCAATAACACACTTTTATAATTACACAGAGTGAATGAAGATGCACTTTTACCAGTACAAGCACCCTCAAAAGAAAAGGTATAGAAATTAATGCTGGCTACATTACAAGCAATCTCTAAACTCTAATAAATGTAATATTGATCAGTAAAAAGGTGTTTGTTAAGAAATATAAGGAAAATGAGGACAGTGAGAGTCGTCAGTACACAAAGAACAAGTTTAAAGATATTTGTATTTCAGAACACAAAAAGAAAAAGGTTAAAGGTTTAAGAAAAAAGTTACTGTTTTGTTGGGTAAAGACTCGTGATAGGTTCCCTATCTTTTCAAACAGTAATGTGTCATGAGCAATTCTTGTGAAAGACTAAATATCATGCATATTTAGTTTTGGATTGAATAAACATTGCAACCCAAGCTCAGGTTTATCTTTATGAAAATAATCTGCATGTCATCAACAGCCAACACAAGGGCAGATAACAAAAGAAAAAAAGAGAAAAAATCAGTTCCTCAAGACACGAGACTGTGTGTTTTCCCATCAAGATTGGACAGATAAAGTGCTCAAGGCTGGTGCAAATTATCTGAGTCCATGAGACAGGCTGCACTTTAAACCCTGGTTTTCCTTTCCCACTAAGGATCAATCTTTCTCGCCCCTCTGAATCACTCTGTTTTTCCTGCAGCCAATCTGCACTGTCTTTATTATAGTGGAAAGGACAGGCATATAAATTGTAAATTTATGGTAGATGAAGAGTTTCGGTTTTCCATGGAAAGTTTGTGCCCCTTGAAAATTTAGAACCCACTGCTCAGGACCCGACTGGCCTTCTCACAGACAACTTTAGGTGACGTATGGACCCTCACACACGCGCACACACTCACACAAATCCACAAGCGCTCACACATACACGTAACTTGACCCTCTCTGTATCAACCATGCCACAAGGACACTAACAAGACTGTGATGCTTGCTGAAAGTTGGCAAAACACCTGAGACACAAACACACATACAAACTTGCAATTAAGATTTTTCTCACTATTGTGTGTTGATGTCTTTAGAAAACAGCCTGAAAGCAATGTCCACACAGACACGCACGCACACACACACTGATAATGCCAGCTCTGTTGACAAACTCTCAGCTCACATGGTAATACTGAAGCCAAACTCCCATGGCATCTGTGATATCTATAGAGCTGCAGTCCCTGAAGGACAGTCCTCTTTAGCTCGTATTCTCGAGCAACTGAATCAAGCTGTTCTCAGTTCTCTTATAAAGCAAGTGGACTGAAAAAGACTTACCGTTCTAGGTTGCTTTACAACTGTTAATCATGAACTAAATACAGTGTTATTACTCTAATGAAAACAGGCACCACAGGTCTCCTCATCTCGTATGTGGATCTTTGTTTGTTTGTGTGGGTGTGTGTGTGTGTAGGTGTCTAACCTTTGAGAATGACCTCCAGTTCGTCTCGTAAGATGTCAAAGGTGCTGTATCTAGAGCTGGTCTCGGGGATGATGTTCTTTTTCAGCCAGCCTCCACAGGCATACTGGTAGAAGTTGTCACAAGGGTCCACACTATCATCCATGTTCTCAATGAGACGAGATGCTGCATGGAGAGGAAGGAGAGGAAACAAGCTCTGACAACTGGAGCTTACATAAAATGAAACTATAATATACTGCAGGATAGATGACTATGATGTGAAATTAGCCAACACAAACGATATCAAGAGCCTTAGTAGTTTAACATCATGCATGTGAATTGTCCTCTAACCAGTTCTATGGACAACTACACAGCCTGTTTAACAAGTGCATCAAGGAGGTCAGAGATGCCTACCATTTCACCAGGTAATTCACTTTCCTCCAGAGATTTAGATGAGAAGATCAATACCACTCACATATGTGTATATGTTCAATACTACAGTCAACAGCCAGTTAGCTTAGCTTAGCACAAATACTGGAAACAGGGAGAAACAGCTAACAGGCTGTGTCTGAAGATACAAACAAACCAAATCCACCTACCAGCGCCTCTAAAGCTCACTAAGCTTACTTTGCTTATCACAGACATTATATCTAGTTTCAGTGTTTGTGCGGGTGCTGGAAATCCTTGAAAATGTTTGAATTTTAATGTGGTGTTTTCAAGGTTTGAAGTGCTTGGGATTTTGAATAAAGTGTTTGAAACTGCTTGAAATTCTAATTGAATTAATATAATAAATTGCTATCTGACTGAATAGTTCTCTTTTTAGATAAAGAAATGATATAAGTCGGAGAGAGCCTAATTGATTTGAGTATAATTTACCACTGCCATAAGGTGCTGGAAAAGCTTGAATATGCACCTTGAAAATACTTGAATTCGACTTTGGAAACGGTGTAGGAACCCTGTAGTTTGTTTCATCTGTAAGAAAACTGAAGAGTACAACTGACACATGATATTACGGGAGATTATGTGTTGGGATATTTCTTGGCCAGCTGCAGTCTCGTCAACCAACCAGGCAGCCAGCGGAGACTCCAGGAAGTCACTGCCATTGGCCAAGAAATAGTCTGGTAACCCCCGTAAAAACCACAATGTGTCGGTTTTACACTTCAGTTTTTATACGCATAAAACAAACTAGATATAATGTGTTAATTTGTGTGGATTTTGTTACCTTCAGACAGAACCACGCTAGCTATTTCCCCCTGTTTCCGATCCTTGTGTTAAGCTAAGATAACCAGCGGCGGGCTGAAGCCTTATAGTGAATAGACTGATATGAGAGAGGAAATCAGCTTCTCACCTAACTATTAGCAAGAGCAGTCGAGATTATGGGCCACCATAAGTCTCGACAAAATGTTGCATGCTCTTCTAGTAGCCGGAAATATATATTTATACAAGTTTATTCATTAGGATAAACCCCTTGAGATGAACCATCTCGTTTTCGAGGGGGTCCTAACATACAATACAAACAANCATTAAGGTAATAGGAAAAACAAAAACAACAATCAACAATACAACAGACACACAACAACTAAGACAATCAACACATAAACATCGGAAAAAGAATACATTGGTGAACACAACCACTAGATGGCCACAGACAGGCCGAGAACAAATACTTGCTCAGCGAAACTATAATAAAGAATATAGAATATAGACTATACAGTGTTTTGTATATTGTATATAGATATAGCATCATCTGAAACATGTACGATTTATCTCAAAATAAGAAGACAAACCACTTTTAAACATGTGAAATGAAGTCAAGGATCGTATGTTTAAAGGTAAGTTATTACAGTCAGAAGGAGCTTTTTTGAGCTGCAATTAAATTACATGAGGCAGCTGAGAGATCTCTTGTGACAAGGCTGTCTGTCAAATCTGACTGAATTGGGACATTGGTTCCCCAAAAATGCATCGGAAATGAATTGGCGTCTGTTGCTGGAAACTAGAGGTAGAGTTATAAATCTTTAATTTACTATGGCCATGTTTTTTTTCATGTAATGAAAAATAAACTGTTCTCCTAAGAACATTTTTTTTACTGTACTGAGAAAATAAAGTGATAATATATAATGTTATATTCAAGAGGTTTGGGGGAAATGGTTCATAAAAGAAATGTCTGGACATATCAATTACATGTCCACTGGCAGGAATGCTGGGATTGTAGTAAGAGACTTTGAAATTATCCAAAATTGGGTTTGTGTCAAACAAAAAGGTCTCAGCTCATTACTGCAGTCATGTGGACAAGGAGACTTACAGTTAAGTTATAAAAGCTCCAGAACAAAACTTGGATATGGTGAAATACTTCACCTTTGCACACATACAGTATATCCTAATGGATTTGCTTAAGCTGTATATACATGCTTATACCCATTACCAGTTTCTCAGCTTCTCTTGTACAGTTGTTCAGAGTTGATCCGAGGACAATAGCCCTTTGCAACATGTTTCTGCTGATCAAGGCTGTTTCTGTTTGTTTGATCACTGTTCTGACTTAGAGGCAACATATTCACAGTTGAAGAGGCCATTTTCTCTAAGTACGTCTGAAATCCCTGGGCGTCTGCAGCAGTCTCAATTTTCCCATTCTGTCCTCCTCTGAGAAAAATCAAAGCCTTTAGAATGAGACAATAAAGAGAACGCACAAAGAAACAAACACAATGCTTACCTGACTGCGTGCAGTCAGCTGTGGTGCAGATTTCATCTATGGGAAAATGCAAAACAAATCATCACTCAGTGGGATTTTTGCAGTCATCAGTCATTATGTCAAACACTCATTCTCTCCTTCCTCTTTCCCTTTTCCTTTATTTCTTTTTGTCTCTATCTCATCCTTCACGCACATATAACCCTAAACTGCTTAGAAGTGTTGCTTTCATTCTGTCAGGAATAATTTAGGTTCATAACTGTTAATCAAATTCAGTCTGACATATACTGACACAAGCACACATACACACACACACCAGTGAACTGTCATATGACCTTACATACACTGCTTCATGCATTATGTGTGAATGTCCGTGACGTGCACACAGGTGAGTGCACACACAGGTGCAAACATAGACATAGTCATTAAAACTTTCTCATTTTCCTGACATGGCAGCTTACACATTTATCAAGCACAAGACTGCAAAAGATAATAATAGCTCAACACACACACACACACACACACATGACAGCCCCACCAGTTTTGCATGTATTATAAGATTTAATTAGATTTTTGCTTTTGTGTTTTTTGGTTCTTGATCTGCTGAACTGCTGCCAATAATTAATCTATAGATCTATAAATAAGATGTTTGTTATCCATGTTAATGTCATACTAGTACATAACTTTTCTTGTACTACATCACAGTGATCCGTCGTCCTTGGACATACTAGTTAATGAAACTCCTCATCATGTTACGTAACAAATACTTCAACGTCAACAAGTTTAATATATTTGATATCCAAGTACAAAAAGCAAGCAAAGCAACAGTCAGGATATTAATGATTAGAAACCCCATGCGATACTCTATATTGTGACATTGATCTGAAGCTGGTTCAATTGGTTTCCCATGGTGAGGAAAGGGGGCGGGGGTGTCTGTTCGATTTCACTGTGTCCATTTTAAATGTTCCATTTCTCATAAGGTGAATTGATGACATTTACAGCAAGATACAAGATACACAGTTCCTCATAATTTACACAAAGTCTGAAATGTGAAATAGCACAATGTTTTGAGGTACACAGTGCTGTATAAAAATGCCTGAGAACACAAAGGAAAGGCTCTAAAAAGCACCTTTGCACACTGCATTCTTCTTTCTGGCTCAGTGGTTGTACTTTTGCACTCTGCTTTAAAAGCACACAGCTCGAGTGTCTTCTATTCACCTGAACAAAATGCTGTTCTTCTGCACGCTCCTTCATGCTTACCATTAACCATGAACTCAGTTGGAAATGATGGTCGGTGCACATACAGTTTAAAGGAGGCGAGCTTCAAAAGTTCTGAAAGGTTTACTTAATATTGTTGTGACAAGAATAGCCAAAGAACGTCCTCTACGCTGAGTGGCTCCCAAAAATAGTTTTTAATTACATGACGCACTTTTTTTCATTACTCTGGTTTCTGTCAGAGTCTAATGAAGATTTAAAAGAATGGTTTAGGAGCCACTTGGGATTTGAGAATTTTCTCACTTTTATCAGCGTGAGTCCTATGTCCTTTATTCAGAAACTCACCAGTCTTCTGTGTGGCAAAGAGGATGATGAGGGCGACAATGACGATGAAGAGCAAGGAGACAATAGTAATGAGGCCGATCTCCAGGGAGGTCCAGCGGGGCTTCTTAGCCGACTTGGGGGGGTTAGTTTCTGTCATTCTCAGGTCTCCTTCTTCAGCTGCCGGCTGTATCAACTCACCTGAGGAGATAGGGAGAACCACAGAAGTAGAAACGATTAGTCAACTGACAGGAAATTAATCAGCAACAATTCTGATAATCAATTAATCATCATTTATTAAGCAAACATGCCAAACATTTGCTGGTTGCAGCAATGTGCTGCTTTGCTCTGGTTTATATCGTCGTAAACTTAATAATTTTTGCTTTTGGACTGTCAGTTGGACAAAGCAAGCAATTTGAAAATGTCACCTTGCGCTGTGAGAAATTGTGGTGGATATTTTTTACTATTTTCTCACGTTTCACTAATCGATTAATGGATTTATTTATATTAAAAATTAATGGATAGATTCATTGGTAATGACAATTAGTTGTCAACAGAAGAAAAGAAGGGAACTCAGATTACACAGACGTTTGGTAAAAAAGTATGATTCATATACGAACCAAACATGAACTAAAGAGTCTAAATCTGAAGAATTTGTGCATTTCATCCACAAATATGTCTTGAGCACATATATTTTCATCGTGTCAGCATCATTTAAAAATCAATCAAAATCTGATAATCAAACTGACTTTGAAGTCAGCTTCTCAAATGTGAGGATTCTGACACTTTGGCAACATACTATTTTCAATCGAAATATAGAAATTTTGACATTAATAAAGCAAATATTCTGTTAAGTCTCCAGATTTAATAGGCACACACTGAAGAAAGAAAATACAAAGAGTGAAAGGAAGATAAAAGACACATGGCAGTGATAAGAAAACAAATGAAAAAAAAAGGACCAACTGTTTCTTTTTTT
>NTHP01000181.1:147914-172866 GCA_003416845.1 Oplegnathus fasciatus
GTGGCAGTATCAAAAAACCCCGCTGTGGCAGACAACTATGCATGTCCCTACCCTTTAGCCCCCCCACTGGAATCAGGTCCAAAACTGTAGCTTTGAAGTTGCTGCTCTGTGGTTGGATGATATTGGGTGTGCAGGTACATCACATCAATGACAGTGTCCATTCTAGTTTACTCCATTTCTCACTTTTACACACACATACACACATTCACACACAGACATGCACACACACTCACTTAAACACATACCCCTGTCCCTCCAAAGACTCTCACATGCTGACAGCTGAAGGTCAAGTTGGTCAAGTTGATTTCTTTGATCTCAGACTTAGACTGATAATTTGTCTGGGACTGGGGTCTGCTAGTTTTCAGAGTCCAGCACAGTGTGTGTTGTTCTCAGCGCTTTGGGTTCCACGTTGTACCAGGGACAAGACTGCTCTGCTATGAACAATTTGCCAGCGCAACTTAGCATTTATGTGTAATTGGTCCCAAATCTGGCCCTGCCACACTTGTGGCAAAGCCTGAAACCTTCTGAATAGCTCGTTTCCCATAGGACACTTTAAACAACTAAATATCCATTATTTCACAAATTAGTGTTATTTGTTTGTTTATTCATCAATCTGTGTGCATCTTCTTGTGTGTTGTTGTGTTCATGCATGTGTACGCTGTTCTGAATTGGCCTGAACTAGACCCCGTAGAATGCTCTCTGATAGCTCTCATCTGTCATGGCCACTTAGCATGCTTTCTCCTGAGTGTGTTCTCTTACCCCCTTGCACCTTTGTGCCAGGCTCTCAAAGACTGATAAACCACTACACTGTGTCCCACTACGGTACAGTTTGTCTTAGTACACAAATGACGTGAGAAAGGTTGGTGTATGTGTGTGAGTGACTTTCCCCTCATCTCAGTGTCTGTGGAAATGCTCTAGCAGTGGTGGAAAGAGTACTAGACTATAAATCAAGTAGAAGCACTGAGATAATTGACTCAATTAAAGACAAAACTGCCTGTGTTGAAAAGTAGCAGCACCAGTTTTTGATATGGCACCCATTATAAAGTGTTTATAAGTTGAAACTAATGGATTCATCAAAAAAGAACAACTTTTTGGGTTGGCAAATTGTGAAAAATCCCTTTGACTGATTGGACCGTATGGCCACTGACCTTCCAGAAAAGAGCTGCAGAATATCTGCACTGTACAGTAATTAATTTATTAACAACTCATCAAGCATATATTGAAGGATTGCCAACATACCAAACAGAAAGGAAAAACACCGGCAAAAGAGATTTTCACAACTTGGCAACTCAAAATCTGTTTCATATTAATGGTCTATATTTTTTCTGTAAAGTATTAGTAAATGATTTATTAACCATGAATTAGTTACAAATTATAAACCCATTAAATATGGTGCCTTACTAGTAAGTGGTATCAAAGCTTGTAGTTACTGGATATACGGGCCAATGAAACATCCTGACTGTTCCCATTTCATTATGAATTTCCACTAATGTCTTTCCAAATCAGCGATGCAGACTAAAGTGATTAAGTTTTCCTTTTAAGAAACCTCAAGTGTCCCTGATTTTAGAATAAGCAGAAAGTACAATTATGTGAAAAATCGATTCAGTTGCAGAAATGAGGAGAGTTGTTTGAACCTGGCCGTTCACCAGATACACATGATGTTTGGTTTATGGTAGCTATGAATGGATTTCAACACAGATACTGTTCTTTTGTACCTTTTATATTTGTTCTGTCATCACGCCACATGTTTCAGCAGGAATCTGGGCACGGCATAATGTGGACACATAACAATGCAGATGCAGCGGTGGGATTCATCCTAATCCTGATCCTGGAGACGGATTTGACTGAAAGCAGACGTTGATCAAAATGTAAGGCGTGTCTAAACAGAGTCACAAGATAGTTGTGCTGTGGTATTTGAGTTTGGGCTCTGTGACTAACTGCTGTACTATGTAACAAACATCCTTTTGAACAACAGCGTTGGCTCATGTGGTCACCTTTGTGTGGTGTTCTGTTTTCTATGAGCGGACATTGTACTGTTTCAAGCAATATTTGTCTTAACACACCAACACGATCTGTCGACCACCGCTGACATTCCTACACCTCTATTTGGGTTTACACACTCTGTTTCCTCCCCCTCTCTTGCCTTCCCCTCTGTCCTAAATTCTCTGACAGGAAATGTTTTACTCTATTTGACTTTGAACAGTCACCACAGACACAGACAAATTGTCCATCTTTCCTTTTTTTCCTTCACTCTCAATGCACCAGAGGACTACTACTATTTGTATTTCAATCTCTCTCAAACTTTCAGGGAGCATATGATGGGTAGTGAAAATTATGCAGCAAATAAGGTCAAGGCAGCATGAAGGTGAAGTGCACAGCAGGCTGCACAGAGAGACTTGTTAACACTAACTACTGAGAGCTGGCTACCTCTCCGATGTATTTTAAAGGGTTCTGGTTGATCTGAAAGCCGCTTTGGTGCTTTATGTAAAGCCACTGCCCTCTAATGTTCTGTAATGAAAGCACAGCAACATCCACTCTGAGCTTTAAACCCCTGTGGTGAAACACACTTGTTATTTTTAGTGATGTTCAAAAGAAAGATTCTTTACGCCGGCCAAATTTTTCAAACTGCTCATCTCTGTCTGAGATGCGCACCGGATTGGAAAGACCAAGATTGAAAACATACTTCCCCAAGATAAAATCTGCTGCCAGTTGACTTGCTGGGGAGTTGCTACACTTCCACAGTGTTTTGAAGAGCGCTCTAGTTTGATAGCATGTCTGGTTGAAAGGTTTTTAAAAGTTTGCCCAACCATGCTTGTCGGCAGTGTGTGGATGATAGCCAAGCTAGTGCACAGATGTCAGTCAAGAAAATCTTTAGACCAGGGCTCAATCCCACACGATCTGTTTGTTTTGGATAATTCAGACATTTAGCTCTTAACTTGAAATGCCCAATGCACAAATGTTTATTTAATGAACAATCATATTTCATAATTTACTTCTCAGCACTTTGCCTTTCTACCTCATTTCAAGCTGATGTCTTTTTCTGAAAACCCCATTTGATGGTTGAGTTCAAAATTGTCAGTTTATTTTAAAAGTGGTGCCAGACATAGTTCAGTTTACTGAATTCCTGTGACAGTGAGCCATGTCTGCTGCCACTCTCTGTCTGCCTCTCTATGGTTATTGCATCAGAGGAATGAATGAGAGCGCAGTAGTGAAATGGGGCCCAGAGGGAAAAAGAGGTACTAATGGGGCCTTAATGAAAATCTCTTGTCTGCTCATTAATGTAGAAATATACACACATCATGCACATAGACAGGGTAGGGAAACAAGACTCAGCACTTGCACACACACACGAGAAAAACAGATGGGTTTGTCACATCACCTCCTTATTATGCTCTCCTTTTATCTTCCCTCTCTTCCGTCACTGAATGCTGTCTTTCATTCTAATAACAAAAAAAAGAAATCATCATCAATTTCTCTGCATAAATACTCAGACAAGCTACATAGGTTTTCCTTAATGTCGCCTCTGTAACCACCCAGGTAAATTACTCGGGGCTGGTTGTTTTCTCGCCAGATCTTTTCTTCTTCTACGAGTAATTGATTCCATTAAGCCAGGCATGCTGGAGGAATTCATTATGCTGATTAGCGTGGCGCAGGTTGTTGGGATGGAGGTTTGGAGATCATGGAGAGAGATGGTCAGAAAAAAGAGAGAGCTAATTTGTCACATTTCTTCACAGTCAGATGCCTTGATGATTTCTGTCCCTGTAGGACTGTGGCAGTGACCCACGTTACGATCCTCTGTAGTCAGGACTCGCAGAATGACACCAGTATCCTCACATTACACTAGCAAGGTTGCAGACCTGCAGGAAAGCAGATATGACAAATACATAGTTGTCTAGCTCTGGTTATGTTCAGCTTATACTGGCTTTAGGCAATATTTTGGACACCTGCGTCCTCCTGAGTGATACACTATCCAGGGCTGTGTTTGACTGTTGTCCATCACACAGTCCAGCTTTTTCCACAGTGCAATAGGTCCATCTGGTGGACAAATTACACACTTTTTGTGACCTGTTAATACTTAAAGGATAGGTCCACTGTTTTTCACGTCTGTCTTAAAACAATAGTCAGATAGAGCCCATATGTATACAGAAAAAGTCTTGCTGTTATCATCCCTGTTCATAATGGCCCAAAGAGATCCCTCCCTAATGTGCTTACAATGTAAGTGATGGGGGACAAAATCCACAGTGCTCGTTCTGTCAAAAACATGTTCCAAAGTTCATATGAAGCTAATATGGGGCTTCAGCAGTCTGATTTAGACAAAAGAAGTGAGTATCTTCCAGAGTTATAATCTTTTTAGTACGAAATGTATTCTTTGTGTTACTGTGCATCCACTGCGGCTCAGCAAGGAGACATTGTCCAGGGAAGACAAAGAGGGAAATGTGAACTAAAAAGACTATAACAAAAGATACTCACTTGTTTAGATTGAGTCAGACTCATACTAACTTAAAAAAACTTGAATGTATTGCACAGTATAAGGGCTGTGGATTTTGTCCCCCATCACTTACATCGGAAACATGTTAGGAAGGGATCTCTCAATGGCCAGTCTGAGCAGGAGGTGTGATTACAGCAAGCAAACACTGTTTTACTGTACATATGGACATGTGAGTATTGATTTAGGACAGATTTGAAAAGATTTGAACAGGCAGTAGTTCCCATCCTTTTTGGCCTATGACCCCTTAAAACAATGAATATCTACCTTCTGCTTTCATACCCTGTAAACAACCTCAGGACCCCTCGGATATCACAAAGTAACTATTAATTAATGACCAGCTAAATAGTAGTCCTTATAATAATAATAATAGATTAATGTTTACATTTAAATCAGGTACATATATTACGGAAAAAAACAACTAATCATCATTTACTCATTACGTACTGTATTTCATAATTTTTTGCCCTGAGTTGTAAGAATGTATCAATTACTTAAAGGGGCTGTATGTAACAATTTACATGTATTAAGCGTTTTTTGATCGTTTTTTAATCTTTTTTTTTTTTGTTGACAATGTGTGAACAGATTGTAACATAACTTAAAACATGAGACCTTCTCCAACTTTCTCAGTTGCTTGTAACACTGTGGACTGATTTCTGTGTAAAGGACTCAGGACAGTTTTGTGCGCTCCAGAGTGCCTTTCCTCTCATCAGTCCCTCTACAGCGCCAAATCATGTTCGGCCTCGTGCGTGTCACGCCACTGTTTTGGCCGATGCCAAGATGCATCGGTCAAAACAGTGCGAGCACAGGTGCGAGCGCGAACAACAGGATGCTGACTACAGTTGACTTAACGGCCACTGGTGTCATTGTTAACAAGCATTTTCTGAATGTTACATACAGCCCTTCTAATTATTAATTTGATATTACTGACCAGCTTAGTGCCCCCCCTAGAGGGTCACCCATCTGACAACTAGCTCTAAGGTTTTAATGAGAATGAACCTTCAGTTAATAAATGACACAGGCAGAGAAAGCTGAATTCTAAAAAACATATTTTAATTCATATTCCACACATATTTACCATGTTATTCACATCCATATGCATTAATAGCTAAAACAGCAACATTGGATCAGAGCTAAGTAACTATATAGAAAATATTTTTTTGCACTATACAGATTGATTATTTATTTGTTTATTTACTTTACATTTTATTAAATGTATTAATCCACACTAACTTCGAGATGCATGTAAGCCCGTAGGCGTTTACTTGGGTTGAGATCTTCATCATTCATCTTCATCATTTTCACACTCATCAAACTGTATAGTGAACCCTTGTGCCCTGTCCATATAAACATATTGTGGGAAGCCAGGAGTCCACTGCTCATGAATTGCATGTTGACTTCTTCATTATTTTCAACAGCTTAATTTCTAACAGGCTTTTGCAAATGCAAATCAGCTTAACTCCACACTAAACTAAATCGCTTTGAAAAACTTTGAAAAACTCGAAGGGATGTTGCTCCATACTTGTCAAGTGTTACCTGTTCTAACTTCACTTCATTTAAATTTGCATAATTTTTTCCCCACTCATTTCACCTAAAAATCATTGTTACCAGGAGGGATGTGTGATGCTGTTTGGTTAACTGATGGGGATGTCACCTTCTCTTAACCCTCTCTTAGTGCACTATTAGTCATATTTGCAACTCTTTTGAAAAGGTATAAAATAAATATTCAAACTGAACATTTGTATATGTGTGTTTGCCTGAGCGAGAGAGAGAAAGAGAGAGAGAGAGAGAGAGGGAAAGAGAGCAGAAGACAAAAGGTGTTTGTGTATGACTATAAACTCCAGTCAGTGTTTCCGTGGAAACAGGTGCTGTGAAATATATGTGGTCTGACATGACTTTCTGGCGGTCAACTTTGGCTTGGCTTGGAATGGCAAATACACGCATATACACACATAAACAAACACAAAGAAACACATTTTTACACTCAACATCATTTTGTTAACTTTTTCTGCTCCCACTGCTTTTTATTTTTATATAATGAATACATCAGTAAGTAGTGCAAATGTGCTCAAAGCTATGGCCTTCAAACACACTGCCTCATGTATTATAGATGACAGCTCTTGATGTGAACAAAGATGTGTGCTTACTCACACATGCACACACACTTTCATAGACATCATCAGTTACAAAGCCTGCAGGTGCGTGCACACTTGTGCACATTTATGGACAAAAACACGTGTGCACATAAGTATTCATGTAAAAATGTATGTTGTAAGAGTTGCCGAATGAATCTGAATTTTATGCTCTGAATTTGAATCAAGCATTCAAAATTTGTATGCACATCTGTGAAATTAAATGTTTTGATTTATGTTTGAATTTTAGAAATTCTAATATTTATTGACTTATTTGAAATTTAGCTGCTGTAACATAAGGGTGTCCTGGTGGCTCAGTTGGTTAAGATGCATGCCTGACTGCAATGTCCCCAGGTTAGATTCCAGACGGGAACCTTCGTTGCAAAGAAGACTCTTCAGGATTACTGACACACTGTGAAAATGTGCTCTAAACAGAAATGATTATTTTTCTTAAAGAAATCACATAACCTTTTCCCATGAATAATTTAAGTCCCAGAGTAACTCACAATATGCCGTGCAGCCTAACACTGACTCAACAGACCAAATGTGCAATTCAATATGCAGTCCCTGTCCCTGACAGAGAATATAGCAACTTGAAGCTGCATGAATCAACGTTTAGCCACTAGGGGGCAGAAAACATCAAAACAAGCTGGCAGACACACAGCCACCATATCTGTGGTTTATAAACTAAAGTTGTTGTGGCTGATGCATTTGCAAACAGCTGCTTGCTTTCACATACAGCAGACCCAGGGGCACATTAGCATTCATTGTGATGTTTATGTTCACCTAATGAATTTAAGCCCAATATTCACTCTCCTTTTAGCTCCGTTTTGGTCTCCACCAACTCATAGAAAGCAGGCCTCGCTCTGGCTAGATTTGACTAGATTCTCAACTATGATCCAGCATTGTTTGGTCCTGGGCTGGTAGTGTACAGTGGATTTATCAGAGGTTTTGATGAGAGCAGAGGATTGATGAGACAGGTAAGTGATGACACCTTTCTCACGAAGAGTCATTTGATTCAATGTTATTTTTTAGCACCGTGCTCTTCTTGTTCCATCAAGTATATTTTGGTTCTCAAAGTCAAGCTAATTCTAAAAACAGCACTTAAACAACCCTAAGATGCGCTGTCTATATTTTGCTGCACCCCCAAAGAGCACCTCAGCGCAGAGTTAAGGGTTGAGTCATTATGAATTCATGGCACTAACTGTTCATCCACATTTCCTCATTCAGTTTTACTTCTCTCTTTTATGCAAATATAATCTTCCATTCTGTTTCTGTCTCTGTATCTCTGTGTCAAGTGCTGCTTCATTAATATTTGATGTGACTTAGGATAATGATGCACTTAGACTCTGTGTGTACACGCTGTGTGTGTGTCTGTTTTTTGTGTGTGTGCGCGCAGGTGTGGGTGGATTTGTGTTTGGTGGTGAGAGAGGAGGTGGGGTTGGGGGGCACCGCAGCAGTTCTGCAATTTAAAGTTACAAACTGTGCTACTTTGAATTTAGGATGCACCACCAGAGGCCAGTAAGCAACAGAGTAACAGCAGTGTGACATGTGCAAACACGTTTGCAGATGTATGAGCATATGTACAACACAGTACATAATTAATGAACTTGAAGGGTATTTATACAACATATTACACTCATCTATCATTGATTAGCTGCTTCCATTTCATGGTCCAGATGAATTCTGGCAGAGACACAATGAGGTTTTACTTCATAGCATTCCCATGGTTTCATTTTCATTTCCAAGCCAATATTACAGATGAATGATTTATTAGATGTTGTAAGGCGGCTGTTATTCTCAAATCAAACCCTCGCTTCATTAGTTTTAATGTAATTGCGTTTGACTTCATGAGAGTCCATTAAATGTTTATTGAAGTAGACACTGTAATGAAAATGTCAGGTTTTAGCAAACACCTTTTCTGTGTTAACACAAGAACACGATCGGTCATCATAACAGGCCTCATTTCACAGATTTAATGTATCATAACTCTCTACGAAGGACTCCACAACCTAAAAGGAATGGAAAATTCTGTTAGTGTTTACCAAACAGGTTTGCTCAGGCCAAACTCTGTTTATCGTTAGATCATCACGTGTCAGCAGGCAGGAACATCTGGGTGTTTGTCAGTCTGCAGATGGAGAAGTATATTTCTTTGATCTAATTTCATTTAGTAGAACATGGATATTTCAGCTAGAAAACATTGTGCTGCAGTGCTTCTGTTTGTGATTCTGCTGTTGACATCAGTGACTGGAATTTTACCATTGAAATAGGACAAGTCAAAGGACTACCTAGAGGACTTTTTTTTGCATTAAGCATACAGCTATTGCTAACTAGCTATGGCAACAAAGTGAAGTGCATATTTTGTGTAATAATTTCACCATGCATTTTTATAACAGGCATGCTAAACCTGCTCCACTGTTCATACTACAGTATAAACAGTGAAATATTCAAATATTTAATAAGATGTACTGTTTTGTTTTGACAGTGCACATCTACACTGACACTTTCTATGGAGAATTTAATAACCTAGTTAAAGCTTCACATACCTCATTTTTCACATTCTCACAAGGTATTGTAAATATTTTTCAGTTTGATCTTCCTTTCCTTCTCTTCATCTAAATACCTTGACATAACATGTATTTTCAGTCTTTCCTCCATGAATAGATGATGGGATGTTTTTTGACAGAATGTTACCTTTTCATATTTTCTAAAAGATCCTGTTTCAATACTCTATTCCTCACCGATGCACTGGTCTATGAAAACCTTGACAGAGCTGCACTCTAACCTTGTGCCTTTTCACATACACATGTGAACAACCTATTGCATGCGGTACGCACAAACACACACACAAAGTAGGTCACCTTGATGTGTGACGCTGAGCTCAGCTGGTGTATCTGTGTGTGTTTGTGTGTGTGTGTGCTTTTGTGTTTATGCACTCTTGTGAATTGTGTTTTGTCCTCTTATGTTCCTCTCTGTGTCCTCGTGGCCCCAGAGAGAGTCTAGTCATTAGACTGGCTGTAAGTCACTTAGCCAAAACTGTAATTCAATTACAAGACCTGAAGTCAGATGCACTTACAGTCATGTTTGCATTCGCATCGATATATGTTGCACAAGGCCAAGAGCAAGGCTGAGCATCCATAGATACCGTACAATGATATCATACAGTGAGTGAGAACATGATGGAGGGCGGTGTAAATAAAAAAGCATAGGCTGTCAGCGTGCAGATCCATGTTTGCATTTACATAAAGGGCATGAGTCCAAAAAACTATCACCAGTGATAAACAGAGCACTGCACATGGAGTATTATTCTATCCATTCTATCCGTGAGGATAAATGAACACCCATGAACCATCTGAACAAACTGCGGAGTCCTTCAGCCTGAAAATCCTTGAACACAACAGGGACGGACGAGACAAGGCCAATTCCACACCAGGGTATAGGATTTGCAGAGACATGGACACACACACACACACAGGCTACACTTGCACACAAACTAATCTGCCTCCATCCAGCCACAGAGTCACATACTGTTTAATTGGGGTTTTCCTCTAGTTGGTTGCATCTACCAATGTTGTCCCTCTAACCTGCTTTAATATTGTATCAAACAAAACTATCACACTGTTTTAATTACAACTTCATCATTCATCAAATTATCATTTAAAGCGCATGCCTCTGGTGACAAATAAGATTAATATGTTTTCCTATTACACAGTGTCCATTTGGATGAGTCAAGCAAGGATAACTTTCTTTAAAAGTACTTCATTGACTTAAATGCGTCCTTTGCCCTCTTGCCTCATGAGTGCTGCCCCACTCTGTCAGGAGTGCGACACACACAATTAAATACAAAGAGACACCCATGCACTTACAATAAACTGGCTGACTTACTCTGTTTTCAGTGTGGCTCAGAGAGCATCCAGCCTACATGGTCACATGATACCACTCAAATCTTATCTAATTAATGTTTGCCTTGTTATTTTAGCCATGCCATTTCGTTTCCTGACTCCATTAAGCCGAAAAGGTTTTGAAAATGGAACAATGAAAGCCAATCTGCTGAAACTGGCTCGCACAGACACAGCCTGCCTGTGTAGATGGTTGTTTTGGTTTCCAAATGGAATTAACCACAAAGTGATGGGCTCCTTACACACAAACACAAATCTGCATTGGCAGGGGGAAAAAATCTTTAAAAGCCTCTTTTTTTTCTCATTTGTATTCAGTTGTGGTTAAATGTCCCTCGCTCAGAGAGAGAGGAAGGGGGGTGCAGTGGGAGAAGGGGGAGGGGTGTTAGTATTTGGCATGACCTGAGGAAAGGGTCGAGCCAAGCCCCAAATGAAAACGCAGCCTGATGCATCGGACCAGTTCTACACAGACACGGTAGTAGTAGGCTGCGTTTGGCCCAACCCCAAATGACTACCGTGAGAGGAAACGATGATGACGACAGCGCGTAAATCGGCAGCTGGAGCCAAGAGGTGCCCTGGTTGCGCGGTTTGAACGGTGAGCACAAGTGCCTGCCAGCACGGTACTCGGAGGGTCCACATCCAAGGGACCGGAAAGCTTTCTTTACGCGTGCGTTCCCAGTTGGATCGAAGAGGGATGTTGCCCCATGTATCTCTCATCATCTCCACTGTTTGATTTTTTTCAGAGATGCGGCGCATGTTGTGCCATCCTCACATCTAGGCAGCGCGGTAAACTTTACAGGCTAATGAGTGAGATTTGACCAACTAAAAGTGCCAAAAGAGACGGAGAAGTTAATTCACTGAAAATGTCCACGACGCACCTCAGCTCCCCGGCGCCCAACCAGAGCTACCTTTCCACAGCCACCTACGAGAAGACAGACCCCGCGGGGGTGGAGAGGCAAATTCGCCTGCTGCTTTTCGGCTTGTGCGTAACCATCGCCGCTGCCACCTTTGTCGGAGGTGTGTATTCGCTGCTCTCTCTCCTCCGGATGAGGAGAAAAACCTCACTGTGTCTCATTGTGGCTTCCATGTCGGTGGACGACCTGCTCAGTGTGGTCCCTCTCTCCTTGTTCATGCTCCTTCAGTGGGAGACAGATGGAGGTGGAGAGTCGGGCAGCCTGTGCACTTTATCTGGACTTCTGTACGTGTTCCAGGGTGTTTCTAGCAATATGAAGGCTTGCCTTATAGCAGCCTACACTTTTTATGTCACCAAGAGATTCGGAGTGCTTCAGTCTGTCCGCCGGCCCGTAAGAGTGATGTGGGCCATTGCTGGTGTGTGGGCGGTCAGCCTGGCCGTCAGTGTGTTACCTTTGTGCGGATGGGGCAGCTTTACGCCGGCCTCTCTCGGGTGTTTCCCAGAAAGCGACAGTTTTTACATCCTGTTGCTTTTCTCTTTATATTCCCTCTGTTTCTGTGGCTTGTTATTTTTCTTCATCCCGCTCACCTATCAGCTGCTGTGCTCCAGGGAGCCCCAGAGGACTTTACTGTACCCCAGCTATTTGGAGATGGCGAGGGGACTGAGTGGCTCCGCTCCCCTCTGTGATCTCCAGTCCTTTTCCCGGGACAGCCTGAACAAAAGTTTCGGTGCCTACAACGAGCTGAGCCCAAGTTCATGCGGGACAGAGCTCAGGGAGAAAGAGGACAGCTGTTTGTCCCCAGTGTCTGTCAACGGGCAGAGGACAGCCGCTGTGGAGGACACACCAGTGGTGTTTGCACAAAAGCGCTTCTCCATGATCCTGGCGGTTGTCCGAGTTATTTTATGGATGCCAATGATGGTAAGCAGAGCAAATGCTACAATAGTTGATGCCAAAAGCAACAGCATAATAACTTTTAGAAAATTCTCTGCCATCTCAAAACACCCATGCCAAACAATGTAATCTAAAGCTTGTACAACATTTGACATCTACCAGTTGAGTTATGGTTGTGCTTATCTCCAACTGGTTTCCAGGTCTCTGAGTGTTATTTAGTCGAAGTGGTATGCCCTATTTTGCACTGACACACGTTTCTAGAAAATTCATGAAAGTACAATCTCAACAAGTGGAACTGTCTCATTATATTGGAACAAAGTCTCACCTGTTTCAAGAAAAACAAAATTCCAAGACAGAATCTTAAAGTAAAATGTCTTTAACCTAAACCTTCTGTTCGCCCCAGTTAAACTCACCCAACTTTTTTCTGTTATTTTGATGATTTAAGTTCTTAATGTTGAAGATAAGCAGAACTAAACTGTTGGATCAACCAATAAACATTTTACCCCAAAGAACCATAAAGAAGAAAATTGTCTCACCAGAAAAGGGCTTAACAACCAACTAGAAAATCATGTATGGGCCTCTTTTGCTGTAGTTGGTGTATAGGCCATGAGCTGTAAGGGTTTATTATGTGCACAAAGTAGCAGAATGTGGGATCTTAAATAAGAAAAGAAATGTATTATTCTCTTAAAATCCTTTCCTGTGATGAAAAACGAGACCCATAAAGAAACCATGGATGTCCCTTGAGGCAACTTTGGGAAGCACTACAGTATTTTACAAGATATATTAAATTCCTTGATAATCTGTTATCATCATGGTTTGAGGTCTCATGAAATTCTTTAAAGCAAGCAATTGTTTAGTTGCAGCCAGTGTTCCATTAAATTAACATTCCCTAAAGGTCTTGAGAACAGTAGTTGGCAGGTTTTAGTCAACACCTACAGTGAAGGGCAACATTCATTGGGGTTGCATTGTAAAATACTGGACATGATTGCCACACAGTGAGTGCTGCTGTTACAACATTTGTTCTTACTCAAACAAAAAAAATGAATTTTAGGTGATAGGCCTAAATGCTGTGCAACCGGCAGACAATGATGGGCAAACAAAATTGGCATTCCAAACTTGCAACATGATCAGAAATACAATTCACAATGGCTTTTCTTTCTGTGGATGTGATTTTTTTGTTTTGTTCTGTTTTCTAAGAAACAAACATGTCTTGCCGTAGATGGTCTCTCTTTAGATAGTTATTATTTGTATCTGTGTTTGCATTGACTGGTATATCATTTTCTAGAAAGCTGTAGAGGTCGATATCAACACAGTGCTGAACCTGTTGCTGGGCCACAATGGCTGAGTCACATAAACACTATTCATAAAGGAACACTTTCATTTTCTAATAAGCAATAGAAATTTATACATTTATTTTCAATTTAGTACACCCATACACAGTACAGTTGTGCAACTGTCTCATCATGTTGCATTTTGACTCAAACTGCGTCAACATATTTGAATAAAACAAAAGAAAATGAAAAGCAAGAACCCCAGTATGGGTGAAGGATCTTTGTAATTTCTTTCCATTCATGCGTCTCCCTCCCCCCTCTTCCTCATGCATATTGAATTACTGACTCCTCAGTGAATGAATTTCCCCTTCCCCTTCATTCACAGACTTTGGTGCTGGTGCGCCATGCACTGCATGCACGCAGCTCATCCCTGGAGACTCTGAGCTTCTTTCTCACTCTGCTTGCCCCTGCGGTCACTCCGTTATTCGTGCTGTCTGAGCGCTGGATCCACATGCCTTGTGGCTGCTTCATTAACTGCAAACGGGATCCAATGCAGGAACCCTCAGGTAAACCATCATGTTACACAAATTTACCATCAAGTGTGTTTCTACATAATGAACTCCTGAACAACCCACTGTGATATAGAGGATACTATTTTTTTTGGCATGATGGTATAATAAAATGATTCTCAATTCCTTTATTCACAGTGATGAAAAGAAGATTTGAGTTCAGCCTTTCCTTCCAACAAGGCTATGGAGTGTACAAGTTGTCACATGCCACCATGTCTCATAACAGTCCACCCCTTGAGAAGCCTGCCTATCACAGTCTCTTCAACTGTGACTTCCCTAATACCCGCCTTGATGCACTAGAAAGTGGCGGGCTCTCTATCCTGGGGCCCGATTTTGATTTCAGCACCACCTGCCCTGTGGACAGCTCCTCTCATGCAGACCTTCTGTTGGAAGCGGTGGCCGGCGGAGGAGAGGCGCTGGCTGATTGTCCTTCACTCCCTCATGAGAACCATGGAGATGATGGGGACTTCCGCTGTGTCCCTACGCTGACTTCTCACCACAGGGAGCAGGATCACAATCTCACTGACACGTCGTCTGTGTTCGAGGGGACAGAGAGGAGGCTGTCGCATGAGGAGTGTCGGAAAATCGAGCTGACAGACTGGGAGTGGTGCAGGAGTAAATCAGAGAGAACACCCAGACAGGTACACCACTGTCCAGAGCAGTCGGTTTATTAGCCTGATGTTGAACCATCAAATTAAGTCATTTGTATGTGTCATTCTGTGGTTTATGGCTGGCATTAATTGATTTTCCGCACTCATACTCTATTGCTTTCCTGAACTAGTCAAACAACTGCTGCATTTGCATGCAACATATGGTGATATACTCTAGAGATGATCGTTTAGGAGTGATTAGTCTCTCAGGACCATAAAATTGATGGATTTTCAATCTCCCTTTCTGTGTTTACATTTTGTTGAAAAGGAAATTAACTGCTGTCTTACTGCAGTGCACCTGTACAGAGATACAGAGACACACAGCTGGTAGAGTAGGACACAGTCTTTACATAGCCAGGCTTGAAAGAATGTGCATATGAATGCCTGTCTGACTTTCTGTTTGTTGGTCTGTGTCTCTGTGGGGGTTTTTCCACATCTGTGAATATGCCTCTTTGTAATCAAGCTGACAGACTTGGAGCTGCGCATGTGATTTAGATAAAATGGTTAAAATCCCCTCTCCCTTAGCCTCTCTCCTCTCCTCTCCCTCTGCATATCTTTATTTATGCTAAGCCTCAATGGATTCTGACTAATAGAGCAATTGATCAAGATACTATCAGCAGCATACCATTTTAGTAACAAATGTCAGCCTGTCTTTCAAAAGCAAATATTCATTCATCGTTGCTCCACACACCCTCTAAAATCTGACCAGCTCTCAAGGCTCGGCTCTATTAATTGATTTGGTCTTATGGTTTGGGGTTTTTTAAAGGCAGTGTTTACAGTTTCAAGACCAAGTATTAATGAGATTTGTCCACTGAAGGTTAGCTCCCTTATGTGTGTTTGGGAACGTTTTTTGTGCCTAGCTGTGATTTGGTGTGAGTTTGGAATGAAAATTGAATGAAGAATTCAACACAATCCATTTTTGTGATGTGAATGTCAGTGATTTAGTTCAGGTTCAATCAAACACATACTGTATATCTATGTATATATATTGCAGTGTTGTCTGTCTGCCAAGACCCAAACTTGTGCTCATAAATTTATGATTTCAGTCACTCAATAGTTCTATCCAGTAGATGCAAAGTCAAAGAGCACTAAATGTAAACAGCAGCTCAAGACAGTTTGATACAGGCACATGAACCACTATCCACTAATCCATTCTTAATCCATTTCTTTCTTTCTTGTTGACATCCTGTGCTCTTGTAATACCAGAAGCTTAATTCTCTCTGCGTCTTGTTGGACCCAATTGAATTGTTAAACAAGGACAAAACAGTAAAGCCTTAATGATTAATGTATCCTGACCTTAGAGATACCAGACACAGATCTGTTTCAGAGAAACAGCAGAGCAGCTACAGGCATTACCTTTGAAACTGACAGCACAATAAATGTGACTTTTGGAGCGATAACACTATGAGCTTGTTTTAAACTCACAAAAGTAACTGAGACGTGAACAGACGCAGAAACATGCATGCATACATGTGCACGCACATAAACACATGCATGCGCTTTATCTCTGTCTCTCTTCCTCTCTGTCTCTGCTCTACTTATAAGTCTGAAATGTTTTGGTTTGAAAATAACCAGAGGGTGGAAAAGCCATGGAGCATGCATCTACAGCTTGGCTTTGGCACTCACTTTGCATCATGTATAAGTCTGAGATGCTCACTGCTGGCTTGTGTGTGTGTGTGTGTGTGTCCTACTTCTCAGTTTCGAAGTAGCAAACTCTGTATATTATGCTCCCTTAGGCTTTGTTCATTCATTGGGGTCAGTATATACAAGTACTGTACAGTAAGACTCTACAGTATATGTGTCACACACTATATATGAAACAAGCAGCAAAGACAAAAAAATAACTAAATCAAGCTACATAGATCCGGCAACCTTCCCCATTCACAAACACCATCACAAAAGACATAAAGCTCACAAACACATACATACATACTGTATACACACAAAATAGCAGAATAAGCAGAATAACAGATGAAAGCCAAGCCTAAATAGTTTGTGATTTATAGCATTTCCTGGTTGTGTTTTGTTGCTCGTTAGCAGGCTAGATGTCATTACCCAGTGTCTGTCCTCCTTACTGTCAGCCCTTCTGGCCTTCAGCATCCACAGGGAGAGGTGGAATTAGAGCTTAAAGACATCTTTACCCTCTCTGTGACTTTATACTCTCTGTTAGCAAGCACAGAGCTGGGGACGCGTACACAAGCCCTATCCCAGAGGGGAAATGGAGATCCAATGTGCATTCAGATGTAGGGAACTGACACCCATTTACCCTTCTGAGAACACATCTAAAGTAAATGTACAAATAAATATTGTTACCAATAAGGCTACAAGGTGGAGAATGAAAAAACTATTGATTTTGAATGCACAGGAAAATATTACAACAACCAGAATCAATATACTGCAAACATGCCAGGATCTGTAGGCATCACAGAGGCAGATACAGTACTGTCGCTTAGAATATCAGTACAAAAGGAGTCTACAGCCATGTTTGCAGCTCTGTGAGAGTGGACTTGAACTAAAATGCTAAATTTAGCATGCTAACATGCTCACAATGGCAATGCTAACAAGCTGATGCTTTGCAGTTATAATGTTTACTATGCTCACCATCTTTGTTTAGCGTATTCGCATGCTAACATTTGTTAACTAGCACTGAACACAAAGTACAGCTGAGGCTGATAGGAATGTCATTCGTTTTGCAGGTACTGTATTTTGTCACAAATTAAAACTTTGGTCTGATGATGGCGCTAGATGAAACAAGGATCACCAAAGTTATTACAACTCATCCTGAGGGGAACGTGAATGTCTGTACCAAATTTTATGGCACTACATCCAATACTATCTCATGGTGGCGTTAGATGAAAAGTCATTAGGATTCATCATCTGCAAACAATAAATGTCTGTATAAAGAGAAGAGATATTTCACTGAAGTGAAAACCTTTCAAACTGCTGGTGGAGCTAGATGAAAAGTCAGGTGATCACAAAAGTTATTAGGATACAACCGTTGGGCAACATGGACATCCATTTCCAAATTTCATGGCAATCGATTCAATAGTTATCGAGACATTTTACAAAAAAACAAAAATGTCAATGGTCATTGGGATTGCCAAAATCAGTAGGATTCATGCTTGTGGGAACATGAATGTCTGTACAGCATTTCATGGCAATCCTTTCAAAAGTTGTTGAGATATTTCTGTCTGGACCAAAGTAGTCAACTGGCTCACCGACATTGCCATCTATATGGCCATGCTGCAAAAGCAATACTGTAAAAGCAAAGCACAATAGAAATGTTTGCATTCATTTCATGTAGCTTTATATATATCGAAATCATTTACAGAATTGCAACATTGCAAGTTAGTAATGTGAATATACCCGGTACACACACACACCCATCCATCAATGTACTTCCCACATTGATGGGTTCCGAGCATTATTTGAATTCCTTGACAATGTGTTTTCAGCTCAACATCGCGGCCTCTCTCTCTCTCCCTCTGTGTCTCTCTCCATTCACAATGAAGCAAAGACAATGACAGGAAAACAGACAGAGTCAGGGAGGACAAGAGATTGACATCCTCTTTGTTTCTATTGTGCATCACAGTCACAATCAGATCATTACATTGAACTAATCTAAATAATTTAGAGGGCTTAATGAGACCTGCCACAGTCTCCCCACTGCCGCACCGCAGGATGCTTCTCCTTTCTCCTGCCAGCAATATGCATTTTCTCAAACACATCATGTTGACAGAGGCTCACTTTGATGTGCTGTGTGGTAAATTAATCTGTATGAAAACAGTATAAAAATATGACAGGAAAACATGAAATATGATTAAAAATGTGAGTGATATCAATGGGCCCAGTATTGAAAAAAGATGGCAAACTGATACGACACCCAGAAGAAATTTGATTGATGCTTTATACACTGAAATTATATTATTGGGATTAAATTAGTTAATAAAAAATCTGATAACGGCTAAATAGCTTGTAGACCATACTTCCATCTTTTTGCTGTGAATCTCTCTGGTAGCTTCCATATGCATGGAGCCCTAACATCTCATTTTACCAACAGAGTGCTGTCGACAGGGCTCTAACATGTAAGCCTCATTAACTCTGGGAATAGAAATGGTTGGTCAACACATTCATCTCCCAGCCCTTGACATCATGGACACAATCTAAGCACAATTAGTTTGAACAAAGGGAGTGAGATGCACGCTTTGTACTTCTTGTCAATAACATGATGAGCAGCCAAGATGGAATTTGATAATATGTATGTTAGTATTCTCAAGTAATACGACCTGCCAAGTTCATACGCAATTAAAGATGCTGGATTAACTTTGTTTTGCTCTTTTCTTTGATTTTCCTGTTCAGCGGTCATCAGGTGGTCTGTCAATTCCCCTGTGCGCCTTTCAGGGCACAGTATCTCTACAAGCACCCACAGGGAAGACCCTTTCTCTCTCCACCTATGAAGTCAGCAGTGACGGACTCAAAATCTCCCCCAACAATGCCAAGAAGGTAATAGCTCTCAGTGCAGTAAAATTCTAGCTTTGTACTTAACACACAGATATGAGAGACGTATCAATCTTCTCATCTAACTCTTGGCAAAAAAGAAAATAAGCGTATTTATCAAAATGTTAAGAAAATATTTATTAAACAAAGAAAATATTTTGGTTTCAGAAAAAAATTAACTAATATTGAATTACATTTTGACCCATACAGTTAATGAATAACTTGAATTATAAATCTCCCTCTGCTTCAAAGGTGGAAGTGTATCGCTCCAAATCAGTTGGCCACGAGCCCAGTGCAGACGACCCAGCATCAGGAGGCCAGGCTGGAGACGTGAATGTCAGCAGCGTAGGGATGGGCATGGAGATTGGAATGGGCATGGGTATAGGAGCTGGTGTGGGGGACACCAATGTCAAGATCCACCTTGAGGTTCTGGAGATCTGTGACAACGAGGAGGCCATGGACAGTGTCTCCATCATCTCCAACATCAGCCAGTCATCCACCCACGCCCGCTCGCCATCGCTGCGTTACTCGCGAAAGGAGAACCGATTTGTCTCCTGCGACCTGGGCGAGACGGCTTCCTACTCTCTGCTCATCCCCAGCGGTGGCAACCCAGAGGCAGAGACCATCAATATCACTATACCTGACACTGTGGAGGCTCACCGGCAGAACAGCCGACGGCAGACGCAGGAGAGCTCAGGGTATCGTGAGGAGATACAGCTGCTCAATGAGGCCTACAGAAAGCAAGCTGGGGAGAGGGAAGAGTGACATTCATGTGGGATAACAAGAAGGTGTCTCTCAGGAGGAGGTTGAAAGAGCACCTCTGACAGAAAAGGATGAAAGGCAAATTTTCTAATCATTCCACATTTACTTCTTTCTGATCACCACTCTTAATAGAAATGACAGGTGACCCAAATAGAGACTTAGCTTAAGACTGTTAGAGCAGTCTGTTTGCCTACTCTTGTACTTCCTCTTTAGATAGTGTCATGAGAGCACATGCATCACCTGTCTGTAGAGTACATAGAGATAGATTAGGCTGTAAAGGAAGAGGGATAGTAGTACACTGGGGTAAACTAGAGAGAGAGACAGAGCCAAAGAAGGGGAAGGGAAGGAGAAAGAAACAGTATTCCAGCAGAGCATCTGTATTCCTTGCAAGACTTTCACCATATGGCAGCCTGTCATCATAAAGTAGATACAGTGAGAGAGAAATTCACTTAGACGTGGAAAAGGAGGGGCCATGGTCTGGTCACGTGTCTGATATGAAGTTACTCCCGTAGACTACGTCACCGGTGACTCAGCTGTGAGGGGAGGGATCACCTGACCCATGTGTCTGACTCATCCCAGTGTGTGTTGTGCATTTTTGTGTGTTGAGAAGTAGCCTTGCCCATAAGGATGAGGGTATACGTGTGAGAGTAATGGTTTGTGACGTCAGCTACCAAAAGTATTCATATGTCTCCCTCCTATGAATGTGCTTATTCCGCATATATACTTATTTTAATTGTGGTGTGTTTTCGTTTGCGTCCATCATGTATTACACAATTAATATTACTGCTGTCACATGAGAGAGAGACCACTGTCCATGCTGAAAATCTAAAGCAGGTGGAGTGAAAAAGGAAAGGAGAGGCAAGCATTTGAGGGAGAGTGCAAATGATTATTGAAGAAGAGGTCGAGGGGATACTTATGCAGAGCAGTTTTCTGCCTCATGCACATTCAGTGCAATTTAAATGAGTGACAGTGTGCATATTTTACTACAGTATAGGCAGCATATGAATGTACATTCCAGAGCCACTTTGGGGGATCATCTCTCTGCCTGCTCAGTTCACTGCCCATCCAATCAGTGAGCCACCGGGGCCTCTCACTTTCTATCGAATACATGCATAAATTCAGGACTGGAATAAAATTTACATAGATAGTATTGTGTATTTCAGTACCGTTTTTGAATGGTTACATGGACTGTGAACATCTGTCAGAAGCATACAAATCTTTATTCTCTTTCACAGATAATATCAGTGTATCCATTACTTATATGCACATTTACATGTACGTGTGTGTGTATACAATTGCAGTAACATAGTAAAATAGGTATTTCAGAGTAACTTTAGAATATATATTTATTTAAGTTTGTTTTATGATGGTGTCTTTTATACGTCAGCTGTTTGGTTGCTTGATCTTCAACACAACATCGGCACTTTGTGGACTTCATTTGAAGGCTTTTGAATTGTCCTTTAGCAATACCCACTTCATCAGCTGCGACATGTTCCATCCCCCTGAAGAATGTTGTCATTAAAGATTCATACTACAAAATTGCCTCCAACAGGATTGCAATGCATTTCTATCTCGAGTGCTCCTGGGCAAAATGTAAAAGAAAATAATGTACAGGCATATGACTCATAATGAATATAAAGTTGTATTCAGTGTCAACCATTTCAGCTGTTAGTGGTGCCAAAGGTTTTCAGCTGAGCACAGCTACATCTCTGCAGCCTAAACAGTGGAAGTAATTTGATCATCTGCTTATTCTCACTTTTAAACAGGACTAGCGTTCAGCTTCTGGTCAAGCGTTCTCATGAACCATTGTGATCAATAAACTGTTATTTGCCTTGTTTGTGAGAAATGGGGAATTGCACATTAGCTGTACAAGTGTTTGTTGCCTGTTTACTCATTCGCGCCAACCATCTGGACTGATTCGGTAACACACAAACTACTCAAATTGGATTCTCTATAACAGAATAAAAGCAAATAAAGCGCAATAATTAACTACTGAAAGAGACTGTCCTAGATAGTTAGTAACCATCATTGGTTGTTGTGCCTCTAGGATGGCAGTAATGTGACTAATCCACAACAGCTGTATGATATTTTTGTGCTCTTATTAGTGTTTGAGCTGACATAAAATCAGCAGTAAAGACATCAAATTTTGTGGTGTTTTAAGGTTTCATTTTATCTGTGTGTACGTGCAGACATTTAGAGATGTAGTCTTTGTGGAAGGAGGGGAGAGAAAGAGAGACTGGAAAGCAAATAGTATGAAGGACAGCAGGAGAAAAATGGAGAAACGAGGAAATATGGCAGCAAAAAAAGTAAGATAATATAAAAACTGTAATTATCAAAGGCCTTGGCCAGCAGCTGTTCCTAATGTTTTGTCATTTCTCTCTCATCCAAGGACTTTCACCTCCCACTCACCACCTCTGATTATGCTGAAGCAATAAGGTGCAGGTAAGCCTGCATCACAATGTAGCATCATTGGCACTGCTTGAGACCTCTAGAATCAACACATGCACCGTCAATGAGTACAGCATGTATTATTGAGGACGTAAGCCGAAGCCAGAAGAGGAGAAAAAATAAAACATGATGCTTTTTGTCTGAGGTTTTTCATCTTAGTTAAATGATTCATTAGGGTCAGAGATCATTTGTATGCATCACAGGTAGCCCTGGGGTTTTGAAAACAAGGTGTGCTGAGGAATCGTACATCCGCAACAGTACAGAGAGGAGTAGGGGGAGGGGGCTCAGAGCATACCAAACAGTCCTTTCTCTCGTCTTTTGTTTTTACAACCCCTCCACCACTCAAAAGGCTTTCTCGTATTGCTTCCCCTCCTCACACATCCCAGCTTTATTCTCAGCATGTTTTTTATACTTTCCTCCCGTTGTTTCTTTCTCTCTAACTCCAGCTCATTTTCAATCCCCCAACTATTCCCTTCAGAGCCGCCAGCTGAGATATTGATAGTGCTCACATTTCTCATTTCAAAATAATGACACAGATAAAAGCATTGACAGCTCAGGCGAAATCCTGTGAGGCACTCCTAATTCAAACAAAGTTTAGTGGATCACAGTGGATTTCTTTTTATTTTTCAAGCTGAGCCCTGCTAAAAGACAAGACTGAATACATTTCTGTCAAAGCTGAATATTGAACATTTTTATAAACAGAGCCAGATATTAATTTAAAGTGGGAAAGCTGATGAAAACAAACCTCTCACCATAAAGACTGAAACAAAAATTTCACATAGACTAGGCTTATCTTTCACACAAAGTGCCACTAATTAATTTCATCCAGATGAATTAATTTTCGAAGCTCCGGAAATTATCTTCTTCTGATATATCTGTGCGGTTGTATGTGTGGACAGCTGGATTTCCTTCATCACAAAATGGTTGACACTGTGAATGTGGACACGCTGCACAAATTTTCATTTCACAGTTAAGAAAATGAAACGTATCACATCCTTGAATGTATCACTGCTCTGATGGGGACAGCACAGGACAGAGTGCGAAGAAATTCATTTAAAAGTGGTGATGCATGATATTGCATGACATCGACACAGGGCTTGGGGTGGGATCTACTCTGCAACCTCTCATGGGCATCATGCACAAACCCCATGAGTGACTCCCTCACACCTTTCATCCCTCTTTCTAGTCTCTTGTCTCTGCCATTCATGGCACTAATTGGGTGTATATTGCTTTTATTTTGTAAGACAAAGGCAGAAGGAGAGAGAGAGGGGGGAAATAGAGAGAGAAGAGGAACAAACACATCTTTCACTCATTTGATATTCCAGCTAATTTAAAACAAGAGAATGTTGAGTACAATCCAATTAGATATTTGCTGTAAGTGTGAACACTCAAAAACAAACAGAATCAGTGAAGGGTGAAGAACAGAAATGAGAAAACAGCGTAATTGCAAACCACCACATAATTCAGAAATAAGAACAAAGCAGATATTGATTGAAAAGACATTCAGCCTCACGTGAAGCAAGTCATGTAGTGCCAAGGTTACAATAAAATGCTAGTTAATGTTATTAATCAAGTGTGTTTTCAGTTAGAGGGTGATAAATTCTTCGATTTGTTTATTAAACTTTATTGGAGTAGATAAGTTTTATTTTAGAACAGAATTTAACTGAAAAGCTGCAGACTTTTTTTTATAAATGTGAAGTAAATGCTTTTAATCTGCTGATAAATGATATTCACCACAAAGCCCACAAAACAGCAGAGCCAGAACCCTTGAGGTAATACTGTCTATAGCAGTCATGGTAGATCTTTTTCATTTGGCTGTAACCTTTAAGGCCCAAACAACAGGTCATTCTGCTGAGCTGGGAGCAGGATGAGCCGGTTACAGCAGTTACGCTGACAGCACAGACTGTCTCTGTTTTAGAGGATGTTGTTAAAAAAAGTCAAGCTTTTTTTTTTTTTTTTTCCCAATCCTTGCTTCTTCAGGGACTTTACTGTTGATTCTTGACATAAACAGGATCAGGTTCTAAGGGTAAACGGGAATTTCAGGGGTTAGAGCTAGAGGGGAATAAATTGCCAGAGGTTCCTCACATTTTGTTTGTTACCATAATACAACAGTGGCATAATAAAATGATAAAATAAAAAAAAATGGGAATTAATCAAAAGACTTTTCTAAGGAAATTCATTTTAATTCACTTCAAATGCAGATGAGGGAGGTGAGTTATAAAATTTATATTTTAGTAAATGATATTTTGAGAGCAGCACCTCATTGAGAAGGTATTCAACCTTTCTGTCCTGCATAAAGAATAACAAATCCATAAAGCATTATGATACATACAAAAATGTTGTTTTGTGGGCACAGCCATTAATACAGTATCAGAGAAGATCTGGTCAAAAAAAGTGCCCCAACAATATATATATATATATATATATATATTGTTG
>NTHP01000181.1:176975-194003 GCA_003416845.1 Oplegnathus fasciatus
CTTAAAATTACTCTATGGAGTTTTTAACTGGTTATGAAACAGTCTCAATTTAATACAGATGCCTCTATATGACCTACATAAGCAAACAAGACCAACAGCAAAAAGATTCACTATATCTATTAGTTTCTAATAGTTATTCTTAATGCCTGCCACTGGGTCAGATTTTTCCGTGAAATCAGACGAAACGGTGCTGGGGTTTGCTCTGGCTGAATTCCAGTTGCTTCAGCCGCTAACTGAAGATCCATCTCTGGAGATGCCGCCCGCTCTCCTCCTGGTGAAGTAGTCTCCATGCAGCGGGGAGTGAAGCGGAGGGAACATGTAACCTAACGTTAGGTGAAACACTACCGCCTTTGTCCACAGGGACCGTTAAAATCAACACAAAATGAAAAGTTCCATAGAGCTGCTTTAAGCTGTAACTAAAATGCAAAAATGACCAAACTTGGAATTATGAGGTTTTCACATGACAGAAGCAGTACATATTGCTGTCACATGGATTTCACAGTTTCAGTGGGATTTTTCAGTGGGATAAAATTAAACACTAGGGAGCACTGCTTAAAACCAAGCCCTGGTGTTACATTTGATCAGGCTAACTGCAAGGTTATGGCTGAACTTTCCCCTTTCCATGTCTGTGTGCAGCGGGCAGTGGTCCAGATGGATGAGGCCAGAGAGCAGCACATTACCAAGCTGCTTAACTCTGTCCAGAATGATCACCCTGGTCCAGAGAGAGACGGCAGGGACGCCAGAGCCTCTACGTCTGGCAACTGGCGGACAGCTGGCAGTAGAGGTGGTCATTGGTAAGAACAGCTTGCATTGCTTTTCCTTTTGAGACTCGCACAGTGTAATTTCTAGCTTACCATAAAGAAAATGGGAATGCTAGATAGGATCAAAGTGCCTGGAGTGTCAGTTATTTTTCTAGCTGTGACTGCTGACCCAAGTATGACTCTAATTAACATGTTTATGACCTGTGCATGCAGTTTCTTTGATGGAGATGAGCCTGAGGAGGATAAACAGAAGATTGAGATCAAATCTGAGGAAGAGGAGGAAGAAGTTAGTCTGGGCCAGAAGAAAGCAACTCACAAATCACAACGGTAACTTTGCAAGCAAGTCAGAAGCGTGCTAAAAAAGACGTTACTTGCTCCAAAAATACAGTTTGATATTTAATGGTGTTCCATGCCAGAATTACAAAACAACTAACATTGTCTGGTGATCACTATATTGTGGATGTTTACACACTTTAATGTTTTTGTTTAGTTACTTCTCTCCAGCAGTCACTAAAGATGAGCCTCCAGACAAGTGGGATGAAGAAGAACAGCAGGGGGAGGAGGAGAAGGAGAAACTCAGAAGGAAAGACAAGGATCTGGAGTTCTTATTTCAGGAAGTAGTCAGAGACAGTTCACTGGACGACTGCTTAAAGAGAGATCTGCAGAGCAAGAAATCCGATGCAAAGTATAAAGAAATGCTGGTGAATATACTGATTAATATCAAGTTGTGTACATATATATATATATATATATATATATATATATATATATATATATCAGTAAAAGTTAAGGCTTCTAGCCTACTCAAGTAGGTAGGTAGTTTTGGTAGTGCCTTGGTTGCATGACAATTCATTATCTTGAATGAAATTCTCAAAATGTCCCCTGCACCAGACATTTACTGTTGCTTTGATGTCCAACTGAACTGACACATTTTAAGATAAGATGATATGATAATGCATGAGGATTTCTGTGGGGAAATTAGGTTACTAAATCAATGAAGATTGGAGCATAAATACACAGTTCAACAAAAGGATAATTGCAGATGATGCAGGGCAGAGCATCTGTATATTGATAATTAATAGCCCAAGCTAGGTGGTTTGCCAGAATTTGTTGCAGAATAAGGTTGAGCAATATGGTGAATTAATATCTCAGTAATCACAAGACAATACAATTCACAATATTCCAAATATATATAAAATAATGTTTATATGTTTTTAAAAAAACATTTACAGAGCAGAACCACAATATTGTAATGTCAAATTTTTTCAAACTATTACACAGAAACTGTGATTAAGTGTGATTATAAGAATTAAATAAGAGATGATTTTGGTATGTTGAAACTGTATCCATTATCAAGTTACAGAGAGAACATCTGCTATTCATTTTATTGATTTTATTCAGTTCTAACAAATGTTTACACATTTTTTTGTCTTCAGAAATTCAGAGAAAAACTACCGTCCTATGCGAAAAAAGAGGTAAGTTTTTGATTTCATACACTCTTAAAGCAAATACTCTCCTCCTCTATCATCACTCCTTTCCTTCCTCTCACCTGCTTCCATCTTTCGGCCCTCAGGAGCTGGTGGAGCTGATCAACTCGAACCGTGTCCTGGTGGTGAGTGGGGAAACGGGGTGTGGAAAGACCACTCAGGTCACCCAGTTCATCCTAGATGACTACATCAATAGAGGCGTGGGCTCGATGTGTCGCGTGGTCTGCACGCAGCCTCGTCGCATCAGTGCCATCTCGGTAGGTATTATTTTGGTTTTTCGGGTCTGACTGTGTTGGATTGTATGTTGATGTGTGCATACTGAGGATATATGTGGTTGCTATGGTGTGTGATATGATGTTTATGCGTTGCATATGTGATTTCCTGCATCTTTCATGTACATTTTATGGCTATTTTTTTTTTTGCAATGCTAATTGTGTTTTTGAAGGTTTTTGTTTGTGTGTGCTTCCTCTCAGGTAGCAGAGCGGGTAGCAGCAGAGAGGGCAGAAAGCGTAGGGAATGGAAATTCTTGTGGTTACCAAATCCGCTTGCAGAGGTAAGGAAGTCTCTTCAAACATATGTTGCATAAAGTGAAAGCACAGTGTGTTTAAATAGCTTTCTGGAATTGGTTTAGTGGTTAAGGAACCAACACAAATGCTCTAAGATTTTAAATTCATTCAACAAACCAGTGATTGGATGTGCCAAAATTTCCTCCAGTTAAAGAAAGATAAAACTAAAATAATTGTCTTTGGACCCAAAGAAGAACGATTAAAAGTCAGTACTCCCCTCCAGTTGCTAACATTAAAGACCAGAAACTCAGGCTGGAAATCTCGGTGTAGACTCAGATCTAAATATTAACATCCACAGTAAGACAATTACAAAATCAGCCTACTGTCACCTTAAGAATATATCAAGAATCAAAAGATTTATGTTTCAGCAGATTTTAGAGCAACTTGCATTTATCTTCAGTAGGCTCAAGTACTATAACGCTGTCTTTGCATGTCTCTCTAAAAAGTCGATCAGACGGCTACAGCTGGTTCAGAACGCTGCTGCTAGAGCCCTGAGGGAGAGAATCAAAGAATTGATTTTAAAATACTACCGTTGGTTTATAAAGCACTGAATGGTTTAGGGCTAAAATACATTTCTGATATGCTGCTCTGTTATCAACCATCCAGACCTCTCAGATCGTCCGGTACAGGTCTGCTTACTGTGCCCAGAGTCAAAAACTAAACACGGAGAAGCAGCATTCAGTTTTTATGCACCACATATCTGGAACAAACTCCCAGAAAACTCTCAGTTCTTTTAAATCAGGGCTTAAAACTTTTCTGTTTGCCACTGCTTTTTATTTATCAAACTTGGGGTATATTTATTCATATCTTGTACTGCACTGTAATTTTTAGTCTACTGTTTGATTTGTCTTTTGTCTTCCATTTTATTTTGTTTTATTCTATCTATTCTATTTATGGTATGTGCGTCTTTTTATATTGTCTTTCTGTATTGTCTTGACTTTGAATTGCCTCATTGTTGAAAGGTGCTAAACAAATAAACTTGCTTTGCAAAATAAGATTTCAGCATTAAGAAAGTAGGCTAACATCTGACCTAGTAAAGAATAGAGTCACCATTGTTTGGGTTGCTCTTTTTTGAAGGAAGGTTTTTGCAGCTAGCACAGAGACTATTTCTTTTCCTTCCCTGATTCTGTCTTTCTTAGACAGGTTCCAGACTTCTGAATTGCCGTCATCATCTCAGATGTTTACTAGTGATTCAAAAAGATGTGTTGTCGCTTTTGTGCATGGCTGTTTCCAAGGTTGGAGAAAACAACTGAGACAAAGAGCCTGTGTGGGTTAGACTAAAGTTGGTGACGTTATCTACCTTTGTCAGTCAGACAGATTGATTACGCCTTAAAGATGGATTTAGTCAACAGTTTAAGTACCAAGGCACTGCTCATGAAATAGCTAATCCACATGTAATCATGGAATAGATACAAAGGCTAATGGGCCCTGATATTTCATAGGAGCTATGAATTTTCACTGAAAAGCATGCAATGCATGAAAGCCTTTCTTTAACTTTGATTTGGAGGTCTATAGATTTTCTTGGTGCAGTTATCCTGAGGATTATGTTTGATTCATAGTCTTCAGAAAAAAAGAATGTACCTGTAAATGTGTATTCTTTTGGTGTGTTTGTGTGCACGAGGTCACATTTTACATTAACTATATCGGTCTGATCTATTACTGTGCATAGTCTTATTTTCTTTGTAAAGGGAGTTTCTTGATGCACAGGGTAAATTATGATGGATAAGTGAAATATATGAATGAACACTACAGGAAATTAGTTTTTTTTTTAAGGACAGGAGGTATAAGGATTAGTAGATGGGATTGATGCACATGGAAAAAAATGTACAAAGCTGGGGAGAACTTGGCCCTTGAGAGCGGTATGCAGACCGAGCGAGCGGAGAGTTACAGGAGACGAGAGGGTGCAGCAATCTAAGGTGGATTATATACAATAGAGTATGGAGTATGAGAGTAGATGAGATGCTGTAAGAGGGGAGGAAAAGAGGCAACTCAGGTGTGATATGAAGGGAGACTGATACAGGGGATGAGAAGTAAAAAGACGGACAGAAAAATGATTACTGACTGTCAAAGGAATGGGCCAAATAACAAGGTGCTAGACTGAATTTAAGACAGTTTACCACATTTTCTAAATCTTTTCATGTGACGCTCTTTCTTCTTCTTCTTTAGTTTCATCAAGTTACTGCAGTTGTGATTCATAGCTCTCCTGCAGGGAGAAAAACAATAACGAAAGCAATGTTTTGTATCAAAGAACTTCAATAAAGTCTTGACTGTTTAGAAAGGCATTTTTTTAAAGCTTGCTGCTTTGCTGTCACTGCCCACTGTCACTGATGGAGACCATGGGTGTCTCTCAGTGGGTATATGCAAAAGCTGGCAATTTGTTCCTCAAGCTTTGTTAAACTTCTATTGATGCACCAGCTCCCCCACATAGCAACTAACATAGAAAAAGTACACTCTTCTGCACTCTTTACTTTTCTCATGTTGGTCTCTCAGTGGGCAATCACTTCTTTAAAACTGAATGCGAATTGGCCAGAACACATTTAATCTAGTCTTTGGCAACTTCAGTCACATTTGCTGCAAACCAGTGTATTAGTCTACATAACTCAGTCTCTGCAGTCACTGAAATAAATGTGTTCTCTCTTGTGCTGGTGTAGTGCATCAAGTGATGAGTGGTTATGATAAACATAAAGTAGGAAACTGTTGAGAGTAAATACAATTAATCTGATTCATAATAATCTTTCTCAGCTATGAGATTTCAAAGCTGTCATAAACAGCCAGAGACAGTGGAGAACTTGTGTTTGGATGTTTGGAGAACGTCACCTTATAGATATAGACACTAGCCCCTTTTTAGCTTCTCTACTGTACTCTGATTTCACAATATATGTAGTTTTACTGATCACTGATAAGTATTATTCTGAATTAACACCTACCTACACTTTTTAATCTCTTATGAGCTAACACAGCCTGAAATTCATTATTTACATTTGTGTTGATGTTTTGAAACACTTTGTAACCCTGTTTCAAAAAGTGCTTTCATAGAAAATGTATTTTATCGTTGTTAGTGCCATTTCGTCCGAAATTTGTTCTTTTGGAAATATCACACTTGCATCAATTATGCAGTCAAGCCTTTAATGTGGCTCTGTTGTCAGTGAAATGCATTTTTCAGATGTGTCGTAAGAAAGGCAGTTTCTGCTTTGTTTGGGATTAAAATAAATGAGGAGTCATTTCATGGTTGCCATTCAACGGAGAAACTTTTCATCACTGACTAATGATTATGCAAAGTTTGATATAAAGGTAGTGTGAACACAAGTGCCTATTAGAGCCAATTGCATTACTTGTGAGAGCATTTTCTATGTCAGGATAATTTTATAGCAACATCAGTCTCAGCTTTATGTGCACTTCTGTGTACAGGCTGAGCATCAAGATATTGCTGCTATGAAATAATCTTTGAGCAACCAACTTACAAAAAAAACACAACTGTGTGGAGAAATGGAAAAGCAGTGTGGAAATGTCAGAAAGACAATGGGGTCTTTACAGTCGCATACACAAATGTAAGAAAATGAACGGAAAAAGCAGAGACTCAACCTTTTGTCTTCACTTTATACTGTACTGGTCTTAATTTGTGTCATTTGGAAATGTAAAGTCTTTTTTTCTCCTCCCATTTCTCAGCCGGTTACCACGGAGACAAGGTTCGGTCCTGTACTGTACAACAGGCATTATTCTTCAGTGGCTTCGCTCAGACCCGTGAGTCCCCACACCCTCCATCCCCGCTTCCTCCCAGCATTTCTTCTTCTCTGCTTTTCCTCGCTGTGTCTCTGTTCCAGCTGTCCTTCCTCTGCTCTCTTATTCCCTCTGTGTCCCTCTGTTTTATCCCCATTGATTTGTGGTTGACTCTACTGTCTGTGGAAGAAGCATTAGTATGGGTCCCCATTCTCATAGGCCGAGAAATGAAGACACACACACACACTCGCACACACACAGCTTCTGTTGACTCATCCCTGCGTGCTCATCCTTGCATTCTGAGTGTCTTCAGAAAAACCACAGAGACTAAGTGAGGGTGCCAGCTTTTCTTGTTGTCTTGCTTCATGCTCTTTCAGAATTGGCACGACTGTAGTTAGAGTCATTTTAGGACTACGGTTGTCTGACAAAATGCTGCAACTTTTTGGCATTAAGTTATTTTTACACAGCAGCTGGCTTACAAGCTGACTGTCTGTATGGACTGCAGCTATGTTTACACTTGTCAGTTTTGGTGTGACTATTTGTCTCCAGCCACCACATTAGTGACGCATTAACCTTTTCAGTCCCACAGACCCTTTCGACTCATCATTACAGACTACTGCTGTACAGATGAGCACAGAACACACAACGTTTTTGTTAAATTATACTTCAGATCCCAGAGACATCAAATATGTATGAACTACAGGGAAATATGTTTATAAAATGTACAATGTGTAACGAAGGACATTTTTTTACCGGGCCTATCTAAATATCTAATATTTTAACTTCAGATAGCGAAGATTAGATGACATCTTTTGAAAAGTGAAGGGAAAAAAAATCAAATCAGTGGCAAATCTCTGACAGAAATGGGTGTGGCTTCTAATTAGAGCTACGACTTGAACCAGGGAGTGCAAAAATTATTTGCTTCATGGTTCACGAATTATTCAGCAAAATGTGAAGAAAGACAACAATTCAAGAAACAGGACTAAAAACATGATCTTCTTGGCAGAGGTAGCAAATACAACCACAGACTTAAACCATTTCCCCTGTTTTTTTTGTGTGTATGTGTCAGATTGTTGTCCAGTATCAGCCACCTGGTGTTGGACGAGATCCACGAGAGGAATCTGCAATCTGATGTTTTGCTCATCATTGTGAAAGACCTACTCAACCTGCGAGACGACCTCAAGGTCATCCTTATGAGTGCCACGCTCAACGCAGAGAAGTTTTCTAGATATTTTGGTATGCGACCCACATACCAGATTTTGTCCGGCATTACTCTTGCAGTTTAATTGGCTTCGATTGTTCCTCCTTCTCAAACTCCTGTCAAACTCCCTTCAGACAACTGTCCAATGATCCACATCCCTGGTTTGACGTTCCCAGTGGAAGAGTTCCTACTTGAGGACATTGTGGAGATGACCAGGTAGAACAACACTGCTTCCAAACACACCCATACAAAGACAGTCACACCCTAACCCGCACACACACCAATATGAAAACGCAAATGGAACCACTACATCCCTTTTGTTTTTACAGTGTCTTATAGTGTCTGGTTGGTGTGTGTCTGCCAGGTATCATCCCCAGAATCAGGACCGTCGCCCTTCCTGGAAGAGAGGCTTTTGGCAGGGGCGCCACTCCAGACCTGAGAAGGAAGAGAAAGAGGCTGAATACAAGGAGAGCTGGCCTTGTTATGCACGCACACTGCAGGGCAGGTGAGTTGGCGAGAACAGCAGGGTAGTTAAGCTGGCATAGCACCTGCCAGGTTGATAGATGTGTTGTTTAGGTGGGAAATGGGAGGATTTGGCTTCGTGACATTCACATTGTAAAATAAATAACTCCCTTTTCTTTGTGAATTTGAACTTCAAGTTGACACCCGAGTGTGTAAAAGCTGAATTCAGAGCAGGGTGAGTGCTTTGGAACACTTTGATAGATTTGTCACGTAAACAACCTAGGTAACATGGGCCGTGCAATCACTGCAACTGCCACTTTGCACTAACTGAATATTTGTGGTGCAGTTTTCTCCCCTGCAACTGCCTCAACTTGGGATCAGGAGGGGACCAGCTCCACTTGAGATGTCATTCTCTTCTCAATAACACTCAACAAACACTCTTCTTCATTTAATACAGATATTTGCAATGCAGTCCCTTGTCTTTTACACCAGAGTTACTGCTGTGTGTCACAAAGTGAATGCGAGAGAATGTAAACTTGATTACTTCTGGTGTACTGTACCTGTGTATTCAAGCACAACACTGCCTGAACGCACAGCACTACGATCATGTTACGACAGTCACTGGGCAGAGCTCCAGGCAGAACTAGATCACTTCCTACACTGTATGCACCTACACTGCTCTCCTACGCTTTATGCAGGCGCAGTAAGTCCTTGATGCCCAAGTATTATTCAGGCTTAAGTGGCAAATGTAAGATTAGGGCCCATTTAGTACTTCATGGCTGTGACTTAAAAGATAGGTTAATAATTCTTCGAGTCAGGCGCCCGTATGAACCTTGAAACAGGTTTTTCTTCCTGTGGTCATTCTTCTTGTTCATACTGAGGTTTCAGCACTCCCAAAGTTACAGTCTTTTTAGTACAAACTTCTCTCTTTGTGTTTCCTTGGACAGCGCTTCTTTGCCGAGCTGCAGCAGAGACATAGTTGCAAAAAGGGGAATTTGGTATGAAAAAAAAGTAACTTTGGAAGCTAAATACACTTGATATGTCTAACTTGGACAGCTGAAGCCTCACATTAGCTTCAGATAAACGTCTGAATGCATTTTTGCACAGAAGGAGGGCTGTGGATTTTCTCACTACATCCTTACATTGAAAGCGCATTAGGAGCCAGGATGCCCATCACTGGCTTATATTTTGGGAATTTCCAGTAATAAGACATTTCTGGTCAAAGATGCACAAAACATTGGAAGGCATATTTAATATGAAAATACCTTTCCAGGTTTGCCCTTCCGTTTTAGGGAAAGTTGACTTTCATTCAGGGCACTTCAGGACAACGATTATTTATTTGGTGTTCTGATATCTGCTTGTAAAAAAAACATCACTAGGCATTGGCTGCTTCCTGACTCCCCCACAATCGAGGAATGGACAGATATAGTTAATGAAGTATACATGATGGAAAAAATGTCTTTACTTTTTCACTTTGCCTACAAATGAACAGGTTTACTAAGTTATGGTCAAAATGGGTTTCTTACTTACGACAGTCATGGCCACACTTTATGTGTTAACAAATTAATAGATCCTTTGTTGTTGTGGGTATTTTTTTTTGGCTTTGTTTTTTCTTCTTCTTCTTCTTCTTCTTTTTTTTAAATAATTTTATACACAGTTCAACTGTCTGGAAAATTATGCTTGGTCTACTAAACAATTTTTTGTTTTGAAACTTAGATAATTTACTGGATTGTCTCCCAACACATCAATGCACATCTTTGTTTCTATACATCCCTCTTTTCAGAATGTAAATAGTTATTGAAAATTTCATAGGATGCATAATGTTTTAAAAAAAAGGATAATGAGAAAGCAAGGGTTTCAAGTCATGCTGTTAATTTGTTGCAGACTTCTAATGCTCTCTATAACTGAAAGGCTATTTGTAGTTGGTGAAATGTTCTCAACTATTCTCTAAATGAAAAATTGCAACAAAAAAAAGAAAGCGCATTAGGAAGGGATCTCTTAATGACCAGTATGAACAGGAGGAATGATTACAGCAAGCAAACACTGTTTCATTGTTCATATGTGAACCTTTCTATTGTTTTAGGAGAAAAATTGTGAACCTATCCTTTAAGCTAGTATTTGAGGTGCCGTGCAAAGCATTTTATTTTGTTGTTAGTGCAGTGGGCTTTGATATTGTTGCTGCCATTTTTTGATATCTTTCCATTTATATTTGAAAAATGTATAAAATATTCTAGAAAAATATAATAATAATTCTGACAGTTTGATACATTCAACCTAGCATGTAACCAAATGGAAAGTTTATTTGTGCTGAACACTGACGGAGTATCAATACATCTGAAAAATGACACTAGTTTATGTTTCAGACCAAAATGATTCCACAGAAAACACCCATTTTGTTTTGTATTGAATCCTGGCTGAAATGTGGCATATAATATATTTTCTTTTCATTATTTGGAATAAGTTGCCTGGACCATAATAGTCCTTGTGTTGATCAACATTACACTGACATCGACAAGATGCCATTCTCTCAACTCTGATGAGCTCATTAATGTCAATCTCACATCAAAGGCAGGGAAGAGAGTTTCCATAGTTGGAAACTTTCATGTCCATGACAAAATAATTTGCAACTGTCCACAACAGAACATAACTGTTCCATTAGAGCCAGGAAATAAAGATAAGACATTAAAGAAAAGAAATACAAAAAGATTAACAGTTATTAATTTTCATTTGTAGGAGTTGATGTCAAGATCGCCAATACAATTAAGACAGTCAAAACTGCTTTTGTTCAAAAAGATATTCAACATCATAGAGAATTTGCCATAGATCCCAGGCAGAAAAACCGTCTGCAGATATAAATCTCTTGCAGTAATAATGGGTTATTACTGTGACAGCCAAAGCAACAAGTCAGGGAACAGCTGGAAGCTTGGGAACTAGCTTTGTTGCCACATTAAAGCATGGAAGATGGCAGATTATTTATTCATTGTCTGTGTCCCATGTTTTACAGATACTCTGACAACACCATTGAGGCGGTGGAGATGTTGGACAATGATGAGAAGATTGACCTGCAGCTGATCCTGGCACTGATTCGCCATATTGTTCTCAATGATGAGGTGAGTTTAACCTTGTATGTCTGGTTTCAGGGCAGCTGTCTGAAAGTGGCTAAATTAATCTAATACTCGGAGATGAAAATGGGATTCCAGGGAACCTGTTCTATGTGCTTGTGTCACTGAAACTTGTCTTGTAGATTTTAAGATTGGTGTGCTTGGACTTGAAAATCTCCCAACATTTTGATCATAGACAGACCGACAGAGCAGTGGTCCACGTGGATGATGGTTTCAGATTAAATAAAAGTTTATAGTTGACACAGTCGTGGAAACTGACAAAAGAAGAGATGCACACTACATTCCTAGGTAGAGCAGATGGAAGAAACAGGAGGGCTTGCTTCCAAACACAGAGTGACATTAGATCAGAGGAAATAACACAGATCCTGGCAGCAACTCTGTGCTAATGAGTGATCGAACAGATGCTCTCCCAATGCACGTTTATTCCCTTTTTTCTCTTCCCAGTTCTTGTTAAATTTCCTCGTTTTCATGTCATCCCTCCAGTAGAGTCCTTCAGTCCTTTCAGTGCTCATTGGTAATGTGGAATATAATGTCAGCTAAGTCGGATCAAACTTGAGAATCGTTTACTTTTTCAGTAGACCCAGTAACACATAGCCTAACTATATCCAGACTAACTCTACCCATATCAGGAGTTGTTATTGCCGACGAAATGAATGCTGAGTGGAAAAAAAGTCACTATATCAGTAACTTCCCTGTTCAAATTTGTATTTGCAGCATGTTTCTTGTATTTTTCAACTGCTCCTAGTCACAGAGTCACGTAGACCAGTGTCAATGTGTGTGAAACAGAGCTGCACAATGCAACCGAATATCACAATCAATACCATTCAGTGTAGCCTATTGTCACTCTTAAAAGGAGAGCAATGAGGGTGAGGACAACTCAGGAAAGTAAGTGCTAAAATCGAACAAAAACTCGCTCTCTCTCACTCTTCCTTTATTTTTCCAAGTAAAGTGGAACTACAGACGGCTGACAAATTAAAGGAAAAACATAAAGTGTCTTAGTAAGGTGTTGGGCTACCACGTCCCACCAGAACAGCTTCAGTGTGCCTTGGCATTGATTCTACAAGTCTCTGAACTCTACTGGAGGGATGAACAACATTCTTCCAAAAGATATTCCCTCATTTGGTGTTTTGATGATGGTGGTGGAGAGCGCTGTCTAACACATCGGTCCAAAGTCTCCCATAGGTGTTCAATTGGGTTGAGACCTGGTGACTGCGAAGGTCATAGCATATGATTTACCTCATTTTCATACTCATCAAACCATTCTGTGACCACTCGTGCCCTGTGGATGCGAGCATGGTCCCCCTGGAAGAGACCTTTCCTATCAGGATTGAAATGTTTCATTTAAGTATAAAGGTGATCACTCAGATCAATTTTCTGTTGATTTGCATCAACCTTCCCCCTAAAGGGACAAGTGGACCCAAACCATGCCAGGAAAATGCTTTTCACCTATATGGAAACGTCTACATTTCATATGTTTCTCCACTCTTTTATTCAGGTTTTTCCTTTAATTTGTCCCCCATCTGTAGTTTAACTTATCTGTTAGTTTGTGGCTGTGTTTGTGAAAACTGCATATGAGAGAGGAACAGAAGAAAGAGACAGGCCCGGAATGAGGAGTGACTAACGCAGATAGACAGAATAATTATCCCTTCCCATATGAAGCTGTATCTCTATCAGTCACGGCCACCCTGAGCCAGTCGACCAGCTGATTCGCCGTGGCATCGTCAAACGGCCGAGAGGGAACTGGCTGATTCGCCGTGACGCCGCTCTGAACCGAGGATACGGGCCGTCTGCCAAGCTTTCGACTGTAATGATTGGTTAATTATGTTGCAGGGGTCCGTGATTAGATACCTAGGAGATTGACATGCAACCACAAATGAACGCCTGCTGGGTGCAACTGCGTGTGTGTATGGGGGTGGTTTGGTGTGTGTGCGTGCTAAATAGTAGGCCGACACTACAGAGCTTACTGTACTGCTACTTGTTTTTTAGTCGGAATTAATCAGAGCCTCTTTCTGTACTGCATGTGTGTGAACATGTGTTTCTGTCAGGTTATAACCAGGCAGACTGCCTGCACGTCTCTCCTCCTCCGCTCTCTTTCACACACACACACACGCACAGACATCAACACACAAATACGGTCCCATGTGGGTGCCAGTGGTTGAGCTCTGGTAATAATAATTAGCTTTAATTAAAAGGCAGGGGTGCTCAGGGCCCAGAAGCTACTTTTTATGTCTGTTCTTCATCTCCCCTTCATTCCTCCCAGGAAATGAATAGCTTGCAGAGTCCTTTTTGAAGAGTGGGTTATTTTATACCAGCTTAATATTATCCTGAGAATAATTTTTGTTTAAATTTAGGTCTTTTGATATGGTGAAATAGCATTTTATTTTCCCCCATTGATGATAAGTTGGATTTTTGCTCAGGTTTCTGAATTATTATTGGTCTTTAGATATATCTGCCTTTAGAAACATTATTGTAGACAAATGTGTGTTATTATCTACAGTATCTCTGACCATTTCAGCATGGTGCATACAGCATTGTCTGTAGAAGATGCTCTGGACTGCTTTGTACAATCTGATCTGCATGTGTATGTCATAAATTGCAGCCTTCATATTTGTGTGAAAGATGACTCACATATTTCTTAACACCTTTCGAGACAATCTGTTGCTTTTGTTTACAACTCAGATTATGTGAGTAGTTAATAATTCTAGGGCCCCGGGTATCAAGCTTGTTTGTAGCATTGAGTATTAAAAACTGCAAACATTGGCATCAAAATCCTGGTTTGGTTCTGTTTACTTGTTCTTTCATCTGATATTACCTGCCCTAAATCAGGAAATGAGGAAACTTTGCTAGTCGACTGTAATTTAAAAAAAACTGTAAGCATCTGTTGTAACCCGTAAATCTAAAATATTATGTCTTACAATCTAGTTTGATTCATTGCATTTTTCTCTGTGTGCCTATTCTGCTACAATAACAGAGCAGCTCCTCATCAATCATTAAAGGTTTCTTTATTTTATTTTAACATTATGTGATGTTGTTTTTATGGTTGAGGGGCCGACGCCTGTTGTATGTTAAGTGGTCAGCCATTTGCAGCCATTGTCAGACAGCTGATTTGCTCACACTGGAATATCTCCAACTGCATTAGCTGCCATCATCTGTTATCTTGCTGATGTTTTCTCAGCTTGCATTTTGTGTCTATATTTTCCAGGTGACGAATTGTTTTTTTTTGCTGCTTTGAGAGAATCAAGTCTATCCCTGTGGTAATGTGAAGCAGAGGTTGTCCTGTTGTGGGAAGATGTTGTTGTCTTAATGAGGTTGGCAGGCAGTGTCAGGGCCTATTGTGTGGCTGAATGTGGAGGTTGGGAGCTCAGGGCAAGTCAGCTCCATCTGCCTCGGCTCAGCTCCTCCGAAGACACGGGCACCCTGTTCACTTGGCTCAGTTGTTGCCGAGGCTCCTCCGGCTAATGGCTGTTTGTTTCTGTTGGCAGTTTGTTTCTTGTTGTTTTTTTGTTTTTTTTACCATGCTGTTTTTTGTGTCTTTCAGCTGCTAAGGGTTGTGTCATGTCTTTGTCTGACAGGAAGGAGCAATCTTGGTCTTCCTGCCTGGCTGGGACAACATCAGCAGTCTCAATGACCTGCTCATGGCCCAACAGATGTTCCGATCAGGTACACACACGGCAACACACATAGAGAATATGTGACAAGGAAGTGCATACCAGTGACTTGCAGGTTAATATACCGTAGAATAGATCATTATTCACTTAGGGCTGTGCTGTTCTGTGATTTTAAACTCTCCCTCCGCTCAAAAATGTGCTTTGCTTATTGTTACTTCACTTGGTTGTTCGACCGGAGTTTGACAGTAGAAGGCTGTTTTCACATTCATCTGTTGAAGGGGGAAAGTTTCTCTGAGTTTAACACATGTACATACGAGCATGAATTTGCCACATCACGACTAGCCAATCATGGTCCAATATGCAACTTACAGAAGTTTGTAGAGCTGAAGCAATTAATCAATTAGTTGACTGACAGAAAATGTGTTGGGTTGTAGAAAATTGTGATGGGAAATTTCACTATTGTCTGACATTAATTAGACCTAGCAATCAATCGATTAATGAAGAAAATATTCTGCAGATGAATCAATAATGAAAATATTTGATAGTTGCAGCCCTCAAAGTATGATGTGAAACCCTCAGTGCACAAACACTGAGAATGGACTAGAAGACATCTTATATTCAGGAGTTCAACTTTTGAAATGAAAAATATTAGCATATTTATAGATTCTGGATTTTTTGATGAAGGGGAAGTAGGAAGAGTAGATGTAATTTTAAGAATTTATAACAGAACTTTTTTGTGGGGAAAAAACCTATTGCACTGAAATTATCATTCCAAGCAGAGTATGTGTGTGTGTAGAGTATTCTATGTGTCATAAAACATGACAGGAGGCGATCTTTAAATCTATTGGATTTTTAAAAAAAGAATCAAAGTGTTTGGTTTGAGGTCATTTCTGGCCTTTATTAAGTACTATATCGAAATGAAGTCAGTTTTCTGACTATAATAAAATTTATTGCCAAAGATGAATAAATAATGTTGATAAATTATTGCATTCTCAATATTTACCAGGATATTCAAGGTTATATTTTTAGACATAATCGCACAGCCTCAAGCACTAGCAGTAGTATATTATGTTGGCAAATGGTGCTTTGTTTGAGTTTTTCTTTTGTGTCCTGTTGTGTTTCAGACCGGTTCGTTATCATCCCTTTGCACTCCCTCATGCCTACCGTTAATCAGACGCAGGTCAGCATTCTTCTCTTTCTCTCTTTGTCCATCTCTCTCCAACTGCGTCTGTCTCTGTGTCTGCTGATTGTACTGCTTTATTCCCTTTTCAATATCAGAAAAGTCCAATCTCATCTTTCCCTCTCACTCTTCTCAGGTGTTCAAAAGGCCTCCTCCTGGAGTTAGAAAGATTGTGATTGCTACCAATATAGCTGAGACCAGGTATGTGTGTGTGTATTTGCTTGGGTTGTCCAGCCTTTGTACTTACTCCCTTTGAAAATGTATTTTTGGCTGTTACTTTCTGGTAAGTTTGGGAAAAAGAAATAAAAAGCGATGACACTTTGTCCCCTTCAGCCTTGTGTGTGTTTGTGTCTATAAGTGTAACGCAGTAGGTCCCAGTCATTAATACAAACAGTGGATTTGGAGCTAATTAGCATACATTTCTTGGATTGATTATGAATACTGTCATATTGGCTTGGATGGTTTACACTGAGTCGCTGACAGGCAATTTGTTAATGCATTCACAGAGCCTCGCACACGCACAGACTGAGCAAATTAAGAAGCTGCCTGCACTTCCCTCACATCCCTCCACTAAATATAGACTCTAAACCTACCAAAGGGCTAAATTTTATTTTTACTTCTGAATGATTGTGTGTGTGAGAGTCTTAGCTAAGCATTCTTGACAGACTGCTTTGAAGTGTTTTTTCTGTCTGGTTTGGTCTTTATTCCAGCCCCTTTTTTTCTGTCTCTCCCTCTTTTTCTCTCTCCACTCTTCCTCACAGCATCACCATAGATGACGTTGTTTATGTGATAGATGGAGGCAAGATTAAGGAGACCAACTTTGACACCAACAACAACATCAGCACTATGACAGCAGAGTGGGTTAGCCTGGCCAATGGCAAACAGAGGAAAGGACGTGCTGGCAGGTGTGTGTGTGTGTGTGTG
>NTHP01000181.1:194161-223605 GCA_003416845.1 Oplegnathus fasciatus
TGTGTGTGTGTGTGTGTGTGTGTGTGTGTGTGTGTGTGTGTGTGTCTGCACTGTTTGTGGATATTTTTATAATGAGGGCATACTGTATATTAGTGCCTCTGGCTGTGCAGTACTAATCTGAGAGGATTATTTTTCCTTCTTTTTATCATCTCAGCTCTCTGTCAGTCTTCCCCATCAGCCTACTCCTTCCTGCCTTCCCGTCTGTAAACACTGAGAAAGGCAAAGTGTAGTCACTCCCAGGTTGTTTCCAGTCTGTGACTCCAGACGTCTGTTCTGTTAGCTAGCTCTCACATCAAAGTGGAGCAAGGTCCAATTAGCAGGAGCCGCTTACTGAGTGCAGTTTCATCCCATTGATTTTAGATTAAGCTCTTGTCACTGGACTGACATAAAGCATAACCTTTTTTTTCCCTCTCTGCCCCACTCTCTTCTTCTGTGCATATGCCCAGAGTGCGTCCAGGGAAGTGCTATCATCTGTACAATGGTCTCAGGGCCAGCCTGCTGGATGCCTATCAATTACCCGAAATCATGAGGACACCACTGGAGGAGCTCTGCCTGCAGATCAAGGTTGTGTATGTGCAGAGAAAGAGGGAGACTGACTGACAGAGAGAGACAAATAGGTGTTGGCTTGGGAGTTGAGATGAGGACAAGATTGCTGTGAATGAGTTTTGTGAGTGCAGGGGGTGGGGGAGCGAGGACCGTGCTGCCGTTTTTGGTCTTTGGCGTTGAATTACAGCCTCTCCTGACTAATCAGAAACTAGGGATGAACGTTCTGGGCTGACTCATGCCCCCTTGCTCTCCAGCTCTTTCTCTCTCTTTTTGCCGACAACATAATCACTCCTCTTCTGGGCCTCGTTCTCTTACGTGAACAGTGGCCTTCTTCTTTGGTTGCTTACTTTTTTTTTTTCCCCTCCTCGTTTTTGCTTTTTAAATCCTCATACTCCACTCAGACATATTTCAACCCATGCTAATGGAACATTAAGCCAAAGTTCACTCAGATCTAGTGTTTGCAATGATTGTTCTCACCAGTGGCTTTATTGGATATGCGTTTTGAGTGTGTGTCTTCCTCTAGTTCGGTTGGATGTATTCGAGTACGTGTGTAATGCGGTTTTTGAAGCTAGTGGGTGAGAGGCGGACTAATGCATCAGTCTGTCCTTAAAGTGAGAGAAACACTGACAACATGCTAACCCTGAGCAGACTCTCTAATGCACAAACACTCCAACACCACCCTATTAGTCAGACATAGAAATGTGTTCGCTTCCTTACTCTTCAGTTTGTTACAGGTGGATGTTTGATGTATTTAGAAATCTCTTTTTGATGTGGAATTGAATACACATTTAGAGAACGTGGATATTCATAGAATCAGCTTTTATCATCACAGAAGAGTGTCGGTTGTTTGTCAAATAATTGTTGTAAACAGCAGTATGAGCAAAGAAGGCACACATAAAGCTAATTTCAGTAGACCTAACCCTTTTCCATGTATTGACCGCAATTCAGTGTTTGCCACAGATGGCAAGCACTTAGACAAAGAGAGGGGAATTTAATGTAAAACTTATTACAAGCTTTTGCTGATAAATGTGTAATGTAATGTAATGTGATGTGTGCTGCCTAGATATTGAAGCTTGGGTCTATAGCTCGATTCCTGGAGAAAGCCCTGGACCCGCCCACTGAAAAGGCCGTCAACCTAGCCATCAAGAACCTCATAGACCTGGTAAGAAAGAGTAAAGATCGTTCAAAACATTTTAAACAAAGGAACACTAATTAACTTTAGAGCTGCAACTAAGGATTAGTTTCATTATCGATTAATCTGACAATTATTTTCTCAATTAATCAACTGCCCAGTAAAATGTCAGAAAATGGTAAAAAAAAAAATTCCCCTTACACTTTCTTAAAAGTGTAGTTAATGTCTTCTAATAGCTCGTTTTGTCTAATCAACAGTCTAAACCCTCAAATTTATCAGAAAGAAAGAAACACAGCAAATCCTCACAAATGAGAAGCTGGAACTTGGGAATGTCTTTTTACTAGAGAAATTACTGAAACAGTTATCAAAACAGTTGAGTTTCTGCCAATCACCTAATTAATTAATTAATTAGTTAATAATAATGATTAATTGACTAATTGTTTCACCTTTAATTAACTGTTTTTACCTAGCTCTATAGTGCCAGCAACAAAAGTACAATAGCCATTCGGGTAGTGTCTTAGGAAGAGAGACCATCTCTTAATCTGAGCATGTGGTTTCAAGGTCTCCTGTCTGGAAGCATTATATACACATTTGCTACTTCCAAGGATGCTATTTTGTAGCTTATCCTCTTGTGGAGGAGGAAGAAGGAGAAAAAACTCAGGACCAACAGAGAAGTCATTACTTATTACAAGGATCAAGAAGATAAAACATGAGCAACAATTGATTCTAACAAGGTTGAAACACAATAAAATCAGTAGAGGAAGCTGTATTTGAATCTGACAGCACTCGCCTTAATTAGCTTGGCTACATGATTAAAAGCAAGACCAACCCTCAAAAAGGTTGCACTTTAACGAAGTGGTGCGTTTTGAATTTTGGGGGGATTCTTTCCTTTTCTTGTGGTTATTTTTAAAAACACCCTGTCTTGAGCTCAAGATGACTAAGGATGTGTGCATGTTTTGTGTTAGAACGCCCTGGACCGTGCAGAGAATCTGACAGCGCTGGGTGTCCACCTGGCTCGTCTGCCTGTGGAGCCTCACATTGGCAAACTCATCCTGTTTGGGGCTCTGTTGGGCTGCCTGGACCCCGTACTCACCATTGCTGCTTCACTCAGCTTCAAAGACCCTTTCTTCATACCCCTGGTAGGGCACCGAGTTCACTGACATGAAAGCTTATGCCGGCAGCGACACACACACGCACACTCAACACATTGCCGTACTCTACCTTCTGACTTTTTTCATTGCAGTTGGTCTTAAATAAATTTTCTTTGTCTCTCTCAGGGTAAAGAGAAGATGGCAGACATGAGGAGAAAGGTCTTGTCCAGAAACTCCAAGAGTGACCACCTCACTATTGTCAATGCCTTCCAGGTAAAACAACCCACATCTGTCAATTTTCTTTCATCTGTCTGCTGTATGAATTGATCCTGTCTTAATTCATCATCCATTGATTGGCTAGGGCTGGGAGGAAGCGAAACAGCGTGGTGCCAGGTATGAGAGGGAGTACTGCTGGGACAACTTCCTGTCTGCCAATACACTCCAGGTGAGCCAGGCTGATTGTGAGTGCTGCGCTGAGCTCTACGCTCCAGTGTTGCGAAAATAAAACAAGGAGTACTCCATGATTACATTTTTATGTTGACTTCTGTCTGGGCAGATAAGAACATGCAGCCTTTTCACAAGTAATTTGCCCTTTTATCATTCAGATGCTGCACAACATGAAGGGTCAGTTTGCTGAGCATCTAATGCATGCAGGCTTTGTCAGCAGCAAGGACCCCAAAGACCCCAAATCTAACGTCAACTCGGGTAACTAAGAGGAGTTTTTTGGTTGAATTTCAGCTGTCTAGAAATGTTCATTCTTATGAATCTTAAAAAAAGACTGGGGAGCAGTAATACGATATTATATGCAACATGTAAATGTAGCAGTGCTCATTTGTTCTTTCTCCAACTCTCACTTCCTTCTTCAGACAATGAGAAGTTAATCAAGGCGGTGATTGTAGCTGGTCTGTACCCGAAGGTAGCCATGATCAGACCATCTCACAGCAAAAAGAGGCCGGGGTGAGTCTGCCAATTCAAAGAGGGAGATGAACAAAGACAGACAGGAAAGGGCGGCACAGCACAAGATAGAGAAGTGCACTATCAGTCTCATTGATCTTTAGACAGAAAAATGGCCTTCATACTGCAATATCTCATCAGACCTCTCAGGTAAGAGTTCTGTAAGGATCCTGTGACAATTACCTAAGGCTGTGCAGAGACCATGTTAGGAAAATTGTCAAAAACAGAGGCGCTTTTGCAGCTGAAGATCAATGCAGTCATCATAAAACTGCCCTCAGGCAGCTGTCATAGGCAGCGTCTGTGACCTGTGTGCAAAAGACAGACGCACGCAACAGGGAGACAGACGCACACTCTCATAGCAGGGCTGTCACTTTTGTTTGTCTGCCTCAGTGACAGCTTTAGACCCAGTTGCACAGTGAAATGGCTAGGGTCATTTCCTCTGCATAAGTAATTCTTAACAGTTGTGATGCTAAGCCAGTTGTAAGTTTTCACATGTCCGCACCACAGCTCTTCAGTATTTAATGAATTCATTGCTCGATGAAGCACTTTTTGTTTGTTTTGCTGCTAAATCAGACCGCTGTCTGGTATAAGCAGCTTGTTCCCTGCAGTCAGGCAGTCGGTCTCGTCTGGCTGACACGCAGGAGTTTGGAACACGGTGTTACTTTCATGTTGGAAATGATTTGCCGACTGCATCACAATTTTTCTTTGTGCATCGTATTAACAAGCCAAAACCACCTGATGGGTTGTTTCTACAACTACTTTCTGATTCATTTTAACAAAATTTAATCTGGTGATAATGAATTTTCACACAATTTTGGCAACAACGTGTGCATGCAAAGGCACGTGCATGTGTAGAAGTGAAAATTGTAGAATTATTTTGACTGGGATTATGCAATACATTAATATAGCAGTTATTACTAAAATAAACAGAAAAATCTCTGTACAGCTTTGAGACCTACTAAAACAGTACTCCACAGATTTACCATTGCACTCCTATAACATTGTTGGACTCATGATGGACAGTATCAAAATCGATGCATCAGAAACAGTTATTGTCTTTTTTTATTCCATGTATTCTTCTTCCTCGTCAAAACCTGGCACTCACTAGATTGTACAGATTTGTCTGTGTTATGCTAGTATCGGCTAACGTAGCTGCTAGTCTCAAGCAGAGATGAGGAGCTGGCTACAGAGGTCTTGGTAAACTCCCTTTTCACCACCCTCAGATTTTCGAACTTGTAGTCTTCAGCCGCTACCAGTGTGACATCACTTGAGGCAATTTATCAGACTTAGAGTAGCTCCTTCTGGAGCCACAAAAGGCTTTATGCAACTTGGTTCACTTATGCAGCAGTACTGCCCAAGATCTATAAACAGACTTTGTTGTGTCAAGTCGGTGGAATTTCCCTTTAAAGGTGTAGTCTGCAATTCTAATCCAATACACTTTTTGTCAAATTCAGCGAATATCTCCTCACGATCCGCTAGCTGTCCTTCTGTGTGTGCGCTGAAAAAAAATCCGGTGTTCAGACACAGCCCTGGCTCTGCAAACAAACAGTGGCTTGGACCGAGCCACACAACTCGTGCTCGTGCACAGGACAACAGTTTGGACAACAGCGAGTTTGACTGCAAGATCATTTGTGTTTATTGTGAATATTCACCTCTCCATCTGTCTCCAGTGAGTTGCAGTTTCATAATTGGTGTGTCAAAATCAATGAATATTCACTGCATCTAGCAAGTCACTCGTTGGCTGAATTAATCTGGCTTACTACAGCGGTATGATCCCAAAATAAGCAGATTTTGCTGTGGTTTAATTGCAATAAACAGATCAAAAGGATGCCGAAATAACTACATCTTGATGACGACTTGTAAAAAGTCTGAATTCATACTTTGTCAGGTCTGTCCGCAAGACGACAAGCAAACAACTTTTAAAATGCTTGTTTTCTGAATGAAGTTCGGATCGATCAGGGCAGAACAACGTCGTCTAAATTAGGCATTATACGGCGTTATTGTTTATATGCATAGATATCTACGAAATATCTACATCATGATGCAGATTTGTAAAAAGTCTGAATTCATACTTTGTCAGGTCTGTCCGCAAGACGACAAGCAAACAACTTAAACTTAACAACTTAAAATGCTTGTTTTCTGAATGAAGTTCGGATCGATCAGGGCTCTCTAGAATCGTAGACTCCACTTTTAATGATTAGAAATCTTCTCCATGTACTGTAGTCCATGGTGGCTGTCGTGGAGATATGTTATTTAAATTTGTTGCAATTCTGCCTTCAGTTTTTATGTTTTCAACTAGTGATCGCCACTAACATTCTCAGTTAATTTATCTCTTTTCTTTTTGACAGATGACAGTCGATGGTTGGATTTGTGCTTGATAAATGACATAAAGAATTATTGTTATCAAAATTGTTTGATTAATTTTCTGTCAGCCAGTTAATCACTACACATTTTTCAGCTCAACAGATTCTAAATCAGCTTTTATAAAACTTAAATATTATTTCAGGTCTCCTTTTCATAGAGGAAAAAGTTCTGTTTTTTTCCCCTGCTGACAAAACGTTGCTTTTTCCACATTCAGCTATGATTTGAAATTGTTACTTTTGTCATTTATTGAGATGATGATGGTGATAAAAACTATAATGTTTTTCTTTTTTTATGAAATGTCAGGGATGTGACTTTTACCAGTATACCTGACGCCAGAAACACACACTCAAGCGGCTTATCTTTCTCAGGGTTAAGGTGTACACCCAGGCTGATGGAAAGGTGTGTATCCACCCGAAATCTGTCAATGCTGAAGAGACTGAGTTCAACTATACCTGGCTCATCTACCACCTCAAGATGAGAACGAGCAGTGTGAGTAGTCGAGGAGACACGGTGCTGCGTTTCGACACAGCTGTATGAATGTTGCGTGTTTTTACATTTGAGTGCGTGTTGCTGTATCTTTTTGATTTTGTATATGAGTGGAAAGAAGGACCAGTGGTTAAAGGTTGGCAGTGGTGCCATGCCATTTTTACACTGAATGAATATTTGATTAAAACGCTGCCTTTCAACTCTCTCTCAAAGGCTCTTATGCTTCAAAGCTTCCAGACACAATGTAAGAGGTGGTGGTGGTGGTGGTGGTGGGGGGGGGCAAAACGGTCAATGCGGCTCCCTGACTGCCGCCCTCTCTTCTCTCCCTCTTTCTATCTTTTTCTTTCCTTTTTTTTGCCCCTCTTCACACTCCCATTTTCCCCTCCCTTCCATCTGTCTCTCTTTGTTCTTCCTGCGCTGTCTCTCTTTGTGAATGTTACCATTCTGCAGAAAAACACCTTTCATGTCCTCTCAGATTGCTGCCTGTGCCTTTGTCTCTCACTTTGCTGTCTTCGTCTTTATGAAAAAAAAAAAAGTGTTTTGCTGGATTTCACCATCATTATTGCCACCATTAAATGTTTTTTTTCTTGTACTGTGCAAGTGCTTTTGTGTACAGCGCTGTTTGTGTCTGTTATAAAAGTAAGGTATTCTGAGAGTGCGAGATCGTCAAGGCCATTTGTTTACTGAGAGAGAGAGAGAAGGAAGCTGAAGACCAGGGCCGTAGAAAGAAAAAAAAAAGGAAAGAAACTGAAGGATGACGTTAAACTTTATCTCCTCTGACGCACTTGCCCCTGGTGGTCCATTACATTACACATTCATGGGGCAAATGCAGTTGTCCCTGCTCTTTCCTTGCTTCTTTTTTTCCACCTTGCCTCCTACCCACTCCCTCCACCTTTCTCCACCTCTCTCTGATGCTGATTTCCAACACTTCTGTCTGTTAACTTCAAAACTGAAATAGGTTTTGTTGTGACCTCAGTCTGCTTATGAAGTATCTGTGGCTTTTGAGCTTAGATATAAGCAGTTTTTGTGAGTGTGTGTATACAGATCGGTGCATTACAAAGAGTATCGCTTCTGTTTTCTGTCTGCAATATTAAGAATTTTCAATAATGAGCGAAAAATATTTCCTTACTTTGTCATTTGTTTAGCGACTCTGCTATTTTTCACTTTGGGTATCAATAGTCAAACCACTCTACATAAGCAGCTGTCAATTTAGCACGGGGAGGAAAGTGGATGGAAAAAAGTGTAACACATTTGCAAGATTCACAGGCAGGGCAAGATGACATTTTTCCTAACACTGGAGGCACTGAAACACATTTCAAACTCGCAGTCTCTCTTCACTAATGGGACACTTTCAGCCCACACCACAGAATAGCTGTCGGGTGCGTTGTGTCATAATGATGCCGCTCCCTGTCACTGAGTGTGTTAGCGTGTTTGTTGTAATGCTGCTGTCGTTGTGTGTTAGCGACATCTCCCTGTGTCCTCAGATCTTCCTGTACGATTGCACTGAGGTGTCGCCGTTCTCACTGCTGTTCTTCGGAGGAGACATCACAATCCAGAAAGATGAGGACCAGGAGACCATCGCAGTGGACCAGTGGATCGTCTTCAGATCCCCGGCACGCATCGCTCACCTTGTCAAGGCAAGCGAAGGACCCACTCACGTCAACAAAGCTCAGTCATGATGAGGGTTCATTTTACTAACCTCCCTTTCCCGTTTCCTTTTTTCTGCAGAGTTTAAAGAAAGAGTTGGATTCCCTGCTGGAGGAGAAAATTCGTAACCCTGCTCCTGTGGACTGGCAGGACCGTCAGTCCAAAGACTGTGCGGTCATCACAGCCATCATAGACCTCATCACCACCCAGGAGAAGCCTACAGGCAGCACTAAGGGTTATGGCAGATCGTGGGCGTCTGCCCCGAGAGGACAACACATTTACTTCAATGACGATGATGATGACGATGATGATTAGAAGTGGCTGGATGTTTTTTGGCTGGCTATGAGAAGTGATTGACTGCATCCCACAGAGGTTAGTTGGGGTATTTATGATAACCAGCTGGCCTCTTTGATGGTGCTTCTTGGTTGAAGTTTTAGTGCTCCCTGGGTGCTCCTGAAGGCCAAACCCAAGACGCAAGAGTACTGGAAAATGTTATGCACTTGAATGACTCCCATTATTTTTTTTTTGCCCCTTCGATCATTATTTTGCAAGGACCAACCCATGTTCAAATACGCTCAGTAGCTGTTTTGTTTATTGTTTAGTTTGTTCATTTCTGGTTGGATAAATCTAGCTCTTGTTTTTAAGCAATGTCACGTAATAAAGACAGGATGTACCATCAAACGCCTTGCTTAGCTTTATCTGTCTCACTAGACCTATTCCAAATGTTACAGGAGGAATAGAAGTGGAGTAATTTTCTTTGGTCTAGTAGTGGCCTTTAGGGAAAAGAGATGTCATATTGATCATTGAGAATACATGACAGGCCCCAAGCAATTAAGATTTTATTTTTAGTGGCTGATTAAAATATATAAGGTTGACTAAGCAAGTTTCAGCAATATAAATCTGTATTTTTGGAAAACATACATGTTACAATTCAGGCTGTTTTACATATTTACATGTACACAGATGATTTACAATAGTTACAAGTACAGGAAGTGATTGAAATAAAGATCAGTTCATGCTTAGATGAGTGGTATCACATAGCTAATTTTCCCTGAGTGCAAATGCAAAGTTTCGTCTGGATACTCGTGTCCTTCCTGCTGGGTGCTCTGCCCGCTACCGTCATACCTCGCTTCGTGTAGCTCAACAGTTGTGGTTGTCATTTGGGCTGGGGCCAGAGCAGCGGGCTTGATAGATGGTGTTATCACCACACTCTGACCAAGCCATTAATTTCCTTTGGCTGGGCATGGCAACACTAAAAAGATGACTCACATTGGACAATCACATTAAAAGCAGGGCTGCTCTTCTCTTCCGGTCTCACCATCAGCACACACAAATTAATTTCAGCCTGCCTCTGTAACATCACAGATATAAATCCTAAGGGGGATATTTATATATCCACCTCTGGCTGGCATCAAGTGTGTGTGATATTTCAGGCTGTCCAAATCATTGAGTGGATGGAGAGAATAATGGCATTTGTGACACAAATGTAGAGCCTGATTCATGGTGTTGACATTAACTGGTGACAAACAGCAAAGTAGGGAACAGGCGCTTGGCCCCTCTGCTTAGCCCATGGATGACATATAAGATTTTACCTCCCAGATGACTGTAATTCTTAATATTATCCAATTAATTATGACTTATTCTATTTACACAAAGTGCCATGGGCGTCAGACAAATAGCATTCATTTTTTTCTTTTGCAGCTCAACATACACCCCATTGTATTTTCTTGTAATAGTTTCACTTGCCATCACATGCTACTGAAACACTCAGAAGAGTTTCTACACTAACCCACACACTGTAAAGAAGCTGCCAATTCCACCCTCTTTCCTTATTATCACTTTAACAATCAGCATCTTCATAGTTACATTGTTACTGGCAAAGCTCCTAATCACATGGCCTGAGCCTCATTAACAGAGCACACGTCAGGCTGATGTCATGTTCACACTATTTGGTCTACTTTACCTCCTATAACGGTGCTGTAGTCTCAGTTGTTACATTGCACATCACTTACACTCAAAAAATATGTTTGAAAAAATTTACAAATTTCACACCAACAGTTGTTATGTAGCAGGGTGTTGAAAGCAGTGACTCTGGCAGTGGGTGTGAAGTTTTCTAACCAACCCAGGGAATTAATGAATGTGACAGATCCCACTGTCAAGCCATCCCACCCACACAGGGACCGATCAGTAATTAAGGAAATCTCTGTTCTTCCACTGTGTTTGTTCTGAACAGTCTTTGCTTTGAAACTCAGACAGTACACCTGATATTTAGTGGACGCTGAGCAGAAGTCCGAATTATGGCTTCATGTTTATCCCACCGTAAAGAGTACGGCATACACAGCTTCCATACTGGTCCGCTTGGTCCCTGAAGCGAGGTCACTGATGCTGTTACTGAACTCATCTGTCTGGGTTTCGCTGCTTAAAAAGGCAGGTCACTGGCGTGTCAAAGGGTGTTTTTAACAGCTGAGAAAAGCCCTCTGTGGTTTAAGCAGCCGGCTCGTCCTGCTCACACATTAGTCTCCAGTCCCTGCAGGCGGTCCATCCTCTGCATGTTGCGCTCGATGGTGGCCTGGCACGTGATTGGTTCGGCACACTCGGCGAGGAACCACCCCCTTTCTCCGTCGCGCAGTCGCTCACCTTCATACCAGCCTAAGAGGAGAGATTGTATTGATACGTGAAAACTGAAGCATGTGGTGTGTTTCCTCGTGATATTACTGTCTCTCTGCTTTTGATGCTCAATGCTGTCTGTTCTTGAACATGAAAGCCAGTTGCCATGGTCACCAAAAGGGAAATGACCTTTGGCCTCTGTGTGTTTGTGTAGATTTAAAACCGCATCTTCAAACAGGTATGAGGTCCATTATGTGAGGCAGATATTGAAAAGGAGAGCGTATAAAAGTGCATGATGAAAGGACACAGTTAAAACAGGAAGGTGGGCAATGAGAGGAATACTAAAGCAGGTGAGTGCAGCTATACAAAGAGCTAGAGAACAAGACGGAGTGATAAAGGCAAGAGAGGCATTGAGAGCTAACGTACCGTCTTCTACAGTCTGCGAGACCAGCACCACATCAGCCACCTGCAGGGACAACTCGTCTGGCTGCTTGGCTGTGTAAGTTCTGATCACCTCCACCTGCATGGCATCTAAAACAACACATAAACACAAGTCATCAAGGGTCAACACAAATCACTTCAGATACGATACACTGGCCTTATTTGAATATATATCTGAATTAACCTGCCAATTGTTTTGAAAAACAGTTTCATCGAACGACCACAAGGTGGTGCAATAGGCTAAAAGGAGAGGTCAGGGAGCCTTTTAAGAGGGGTGTGTAAGTGTGTGTGGGAACTCACTGGTTCTGTCCTGACACTTCTTGTTGTTGACACTCTGGCCCAGGGCACTGATCCATCGAGCACGCTCATTCCTAAAAGCACACATAAAGCACGCAAACAATTTATTAAACTGTTCTGGCACTACAAGAGCTCTGAACACAATGGAGAGTTTTATTAACTTCACAACTCCCCAAACTTGACAGTGCTGCGGGAGTTGCTCACCAAACAAAATTGTGGTTGAAGGAGTTTAATTGTTTTGATTTTGTACTACAGATGTGGCACATGCTATGTCACAGCTGTTTTTGAGAACAGACACAGCTACAAAGGACAGAGTTAAACCAAGCAACATCAAATATAAGCAGGCAAATTTAAGTTGCCCAGCAAGTTTTGCTTTTCCTCCCTCCTCTCTGTCGGCTCTCAATGAGAGAACAGAGGTGTGTTTTCAGTGGGAGAGAACTGAGGAGAACAAGCACAAAGGCTGATTCTCAGGAAGGGACAGTCTCTCTCTCTCTCTCTCTCGTGTTTCATGGGAAAAAAAGAAAAAATGGGTGGAGTGGCACAGGTCAGATTCCAAGAAACTTTATCTCTCACTTTACCTGTTATCATCTGAACTCTACTGAAGGAGGGCGAGGATTTAGAAAGAGAGCAAGAGCGGGAGAGATAAAGGGGGTTCAGGAAATGAACCGGGGGGGGTTCATTGAGGCCCTCTGTGAGTCAGCCACCATTGGCCTGCATCATGCAGATGGGTACAACATGCACAGACAGTCACAGACTGAGAGCGGTATTTGTGTGGACACTCTTCACAAGGGCCTCAAATGGATCTCAAACAGGCAAGTCCCATGAGTCAGACCTCATTATTGTGCTCCCATTGTACACATGCTGTTTTGATCCTTTTCAGGACACATAAGCTGTAAAATACGAGGTCACGTCATCCCTCAACAACTAATCTCCATAAACTTCTGAAGCCAATCAACGTGCACCCGTAATGCAATATTATGACTGGTAAAGTGTGACCTTTAGAGTCGAACGATAAATTTTACAGTCTCAATCGACACCCGTCACACCAATCACCTCTCTTTGGTACGTTCCAATATGTTCAATAACTCCACTGCCATTTTAAAATAATCAATCACCAGTAAAGTGACGTCAATCAAAATGATTGACGTCACTTTTTTTTTCATATTCATATTTGGTGTTTGTTTCAAGCTACTCAAGATATTGCTGAGATGATATTCAAGTGAATATGTGTGTTCGATAAAGGACCTGGTCACTTCTCTGTACTCAATGTGCAAGTTCTTCTAACATCCAAGCAGCTCTGTGGGAAAGGCAGCTGTTAGTCATCGCTTTTGACAGCTGGACACACATGCCGACAGTCAGATACACAAGCACATACACTGCACACTATCATGACAGGTCGCTTTCTCAGGCTTAAACAGCTGAAATACTTTATCGAAGCTACAAATGCACACGTATTCAATATATCGAGCACAGGCTCAAAACGGGCAACCACATGTGTTTAAGAGGTGCTTCATGGTTATCTGTGGAATGTGAGGCGCATACCCAGTGGTTCAGGTAAAAAAAACAAAAAAACAAAAAAACAGCCTTCAAACTGTGAGAGTGTGTGTTTACATGCAGGCATGAGAATACTGAATATGCACAAACAGCAGGTGCTTGCCCTCTTCCCCTGTAGACGGCTACAGGCCTGTGCAGGATCAGTCTATTCATGGTAGTAAAGCTCCCTTTGCCTTTAACCATTCATCCTAATGTGCAAGGGAATGCCAGGAATCATAAATCTATTGTCAGAGGTTCTTGTTTCACCTCTGAAATGAAGAGAGGCCTTGCCGCTGCCCCTGTAAAACCTCTTTCACGCAAGCAGATAAAAAGCGACGACAGCCTCTTTCTAACCTTCCTATCTCTGCCAACTTCAAATCACCACCAGACCACTGTTTTTCATCTCTCCCTCTCTTCCTAACCCTTCCTGCTCAGTCCTATCAATTTGTTTGCTCTCAACCATATCCCTCCCTTGTTTCCACTTAAGCACAGGTCAGAACAGTATTCGGGTACAATTCCTACTCCTCCGACAAAAACATGTCATCTCTCTGCCCAGGGGTGACCGGCCAGGGAAACTCCCACGCAGAGGGAACGATTCCCATCAGCAAGTTTCTCCTTATCATATAAACGAAAGCAGACATAGTGAGAGAATCAAAAACAATGACATAAACGAGAGCAGGCAGAGTAAAAAAAACTCCCAAAACAACGCCAAAGTGTGCAGCAGAAGTACAGGCTCCCTCCTCCGGTTGGGGCTGTTGCGTAACCGGTGCTGCTTTGTGTTATAGCTGCGTATCTGACTAACAGAATTGTTTTGCTGCAGACTTCTGTAGCTGCTCTGTTCCACTAACAGAGAAGCACTATTCACTGACTCTGGACAGGACACAACATCAGGGTCATGGGGAAGGCGCGCTGGCATGCGCACACCAAACAAAAAGGATACAGAGAAAAGGAAGAGGACACAGACAGAAAAGAGGAGAATCACATCACAGCGATGCCAGAGAGACTGTCAGAGACCAGCCACACAAGCGTCCTTGTGCCATCTCCAATCCATCCATCTGTCTGTCTGAATTCCTGACGTATTATGTCACTGCTGTGGGTCAAAGATCACTCTGCTGCATGTATGCTACTTAGACCTCACACAGCGATACACAGACACAGGTAAGACATCGGCTTAAAGGGTCAGCAGGTAGAGAACAAATGGAACTGAAAGCAGAAACGCCCACAGTGACCAACATGAGAAGAAGTCCATTTCTACAGTTTCATTTCCACAAAAGAAAAACACACACAGACCCGCCTTCGGTCAGAATGTGTGGAATTTCACATTGGAACCCGACTTGAGCTGCACTTAAATTCAGTGGTGAAGTGAACAATATAGGCAAGTGTATGTAATACAGTCACTTGGTTTTTTTTTCAGAAGTGTATACTAATTTTTTCCCATGCAAAATGATGCACATACCTGCTCCAACACTCGCTAACAGAGATATCGTGCACAAAGTAGGCCTGCATTTTTGTGGTGTGGTTTCCCTTTTGAACTCTGACAGAAAGACTGACCGTCCTGTCCAATCAGCAGCTTCCTTCCCTAACCACTTTGTGAAGATTGAAACACACAGTATGTAGTAAGTTTGTAAATTATTTATCTTGCCTCTTAAATAACTTTGCACATAACTTTTACAGCCATTCATTGTGCACTTTTTTATTATTCTCAGCAAGTTGCACTATTGATGAATCGATTAGTAGACTGATAAAAAAATGTAACCGCCAGCAATTTTGTCAAGCAAAAATGACTAAATGTTGACCAACACAAACACTTTAAATTCAACACCTACAGTTCTGGGTTAGGGTTAGGGTAATCAAAATAATAAGCAGATTAATTGATAATGAAAAAATCATTAGTTGCAGCCCTACTCTCCACTCTTATAGCAATTTCTGAGAAAGCCTCGACACTCATTATTGTCCTCTTTACTTCATTTAACTCTGATAGAAGACCAAAATAGGCTGACTAATGTAACACCACTTCCATGTGTCATGTTGGGTTAGATCACTAAATTGGGATGAATGGCCGGAGGAAGAGGAAGTTATTCTCCGGTCATCAAAAACAAAGAGCAGACACTGGCTGCTGTCTAAAAGATGAGACACGGGACTGTGAAGAAGAGTCGGTGAGGGTGAAATAACATGCGGGGGGGGAGGGAGGGATAGTCGTGGGAAACAGCCCACTTAACAATGGGCCGCTGCTAGGCAACAGCTCAAACAATGCCTAGCAACCACTGTAACAATGGATAGTTGCCAAGGTCTCCTCTCCTCAGCTCATTCAGTACTACAGTGAGTGGAGCGCTGCCCCACACATCATTACAACTAAGCAGCGGGCCCCATACCCAAGCTATCAAAGGAGGGAGTCTAGGGGCTTTCCACAAAACCACACACACCAGACAGAGGGGGCAGTTAGACAAGGAGACCCCCTCATGTATACATGGGCAGTATATAAGGCTCAGCGGGCAGCACATTTAAGTCGGGTCACTCAGATTCCCTCCCACACAGGCCCATAGCAGTCACACTTAACACTATTACTTCAGTCGCTTTGTCAGGTGTTTCGCTCAGTAACAGCATAGGGGCTAATATCAGTGCTCCACACTGCTATTCAACAAGAAAACTAGCTTTGATTTTCAGTAGCTGCAGGGAACAAACACAAAATTGTGCAGCGGAGATGGAGTACAGTAGTTCAGTGGTTCCCCGACGAGGATCACAGGGTGAATTGAAGGGGTCGCGAGATAAATGCCTGGGTAGAAAATGATATACTACTTACTTAAAATTACATAAAATTATGTTTTCTGACTTTTCTTTGATCGTTGCCTTTTTCTTGTGAGATTCTACATAGTTTTACACATTTTAGGCCTCTAAAACGTATTCAAATGGAACAATGACACACAACCTTTTATGAGGGGTCACAATAAGACAAAGCCTGGATAAATGAATCATAGGAATCATAGGAAAACACTGCAGTAGGTGATGTGGAAGGGTTGGATTGGATTTGTACAGCTGTCACATTAAGGCGTTTTCTTTTCATTAAAATGTTTCTGTCTCTTTGACATGTTTCTGTTCAGCTGCCGCCTTCTATGCACCTGTCCTGTACCATCTACAGAGCTGTTATTAGGAGGCTTACTTTATGTTCTCCCTTAAAATTAACTTTGAACTAGTACCTAGGTGTAAGGTTAACATGTTTAATTATCGCTGACTGAATCCCTTCTATTAACTTTAACAATTTACACTTAAAGTTGTAGTAAAATGAAGATTTAAACTCTTCTAGATTATAACGTTACACCTGCAGTCACAAAATAACACAATATGTACTTGTGGAACATTTGGCTGATGCAAAACAAACGTTAGAAAAAGACTTTAAAAGAGCTAAGAGCCATTTAAAGGCAGTGTTTTGCACAGAGGAGTTGAAAACCACACCTTCTATAATGAGAATACAGAGGGAGGTTCTCTAACTACAGAGGAATGAGGAGGAACAGGCCCTGTGCATATGAAAACACTCCTTAACAAAGCCTTGAACCACAGAAAATAATTACAGTGAAAACTGAGTGTGTGTGTGTGTTCGTGTGTGCACATGGACTGCGATTCCTACCGCTAACTAGAACAAATTAACTCTGTATGAAGCCCAATATATGACAGATCGCCTTTGTTTGTGCGGGTTATATAATCTATCTAAACAACATCGCTTTTCACTTCATTTACTGTTCAAAGAGAGATGGAATTGAGGGGGTTTGGTCTTAACTTTACCAACACAGCTACAGGCTTGAATTTCAAGGAACTTCAAACCAGCTGACTCTATTTCTAGGTCAGATGTGTGAGTAATCGTTCACGCTGCACATGCAACAAATTTCAGCTACAACCAGTAGACTTCAAACAAAGAGAGTTGCTTCCCCCCAGAATAGACGGTTGGGTAGGAAGGCGCTCAGTCAACAAAACAATTATCTGGTGCAGCCGGTCTGTGTTACAGTACGACGGCAGACAGTATGACTGTATAACGGACCAATAAACTTAATTTCCTAGGTCACATAAACAACAAGCAGTAAGGCTCAGGCCTGTCTTGAGAATAGATGTAACAAAATATCCCTGTGACCTGTAATGGTCCAAAAAGAGACTAAGAAATAAGAGCTAAGGATAGAGGGATAGTGGGATTTTCTTACATCAAGTTAAAAGCATATTAGAGCACATAAAGGACAGATAAGGGAGTAGGAATCTGTTTCAGGGAGAAGAGAAGGACCTGAGCTACTCTTTAGAGACAACCATTCAGTTATAGAAAAAATAATAATGAATTGAGACTCACTCTGCTTTTTTGATTGTAAACCAATATATCAAACCTTATAACTACCCTGGCCTACTAACAAGGATATAAAAAGATGCAGGGGTAATGTTATGTCAGAGGAAAAAATGATTCACCAGTTGCTTATCAGCAGATCTTGTAAATCTGTAACTGAAGTGCAAGTGAAACAAAAACAGCACAATTAAGAGGGACAAAGGTTAATAAAAATAGCACTCACAGCAACTCCGTCCCCAGGATCATGGGCACCTTTTCACCCGAGTGGTTGCTACGGAAACGCAGACGGAAAAGATGGTTGGCGCCAGCTTGCCGTGAGCTCAGCATGCTGGCGGTGCTCCTGACCGGTGACAGGTTGAGATCCTCGGGCTGGCAGGAACCCACCCAGATCTGGTCCCTCAGGGCGTAGTCTATCACAGTGTAACTCTCCTCACTGAAAGAGAGAGAGAGACAGAAATCTTTAACAAGAGTTCACTTACTGTGTTCATGAAGGTGTAACTGCTCATAATTCAGAGGCATTCACACAATTCAGTTGAGTAAGATTTTTTTAGAAGTGTGGCAGAAGTTTTGGTGATGGAGGCGCTGGTGTATGAGAAGCTAGCTTGTGACTGGAAGGTCTTCAGCCTGAATCCTCAGAGTGGTTTTAGAAGCAAACATGAATACAAATTATTCTCCCATCCTGCTACAACCATCATTAAAGTGCTTTTGAACAAGCTAGTTAACAAACTGCAAGAGGATTCAGATATGCACTGAGATAAAACAACAGTTGTACTTCACGGAAGTGCAACAGAACACATACAAACAGAGCTGTGCGGTTACATCAGTGTTGTTACTGTATGCATTAAGAAACAGACTTGGTGTCATCTTACATACACAAACATATACTCACACACATATTGCTGCTTCAGTGAAAAAAATGAATTTGAAGTGAACTGACTCAAAAATATTTTTACTGGAACTGTATAAATTAGACCAGTATATTCTGTAATTTCAAGATAAAACTGTAACGAGGTTTACTTTGAGTTAGACATAAATATCATGAAGGCCTGGTCTAAATATTATCCAGATATTCCAATACAGTTCTGGGAGGTTGGTACTCAAACATAAATGTGGATTCAGCTGCTTTTCTTCCCTTTTTTTTCAAATTTTCTAAAGAACATTTAGAGTATCATTTAACAGAAGGTTGTTCCTCATTTTGAATTTCTGGAATGACTTATTTGTGCTACTCTGTTCCCAAATGGTTCATGTGGCAGTCTGGTGCAAGCCCCAATCCACAACTGGTGTAATGTGCCCTTCAGCCCCAAAAGTTACAGTCTGCATTCCTGTTTCTGCCCCAACATGGTACACGGTGCACCACTCACCAACTGGAACTTTAGTAAAAATATACTCCTTTGTTAATTTGTTTTTCCATTATTACATTAAATCAAAATGTTTATATACAGATTAAAGTGAATTCATGTCTGTCATGGCAACATTGCTTTTTTCATATTGAATTTAGAGCAAATAAAATAAATATAAATAAAATATAAAAATTATCGTATGTGATTATCGTGTCCCCACTACACCATCCACCCACTCCCTCTCACGCATCAAATTTAAGCTCACTGTTTTCAGGAGAGATCTAGTTTCACGGTACCTCAGCTATTAACCCCTGAAAGGCTAAAGGCTGTGTAGTTAATCAAATTCACCTGGATTAATAAATCAACCGTCACATTATGTCTCAGATTCTGTGCCAGTCAAAAGGCCAAAACATTCAGCTGTCTACATATCCTTACACTAAATCAGCTGCCCCCCAGTTTCTTTAGCACATGCCTACATTTCCCATGAGTACCTTTACCTGAGCATGACCCTGTGTCTAGCAGTACACGGAGTTAGTTAGAAACATCTGGAGCTGATTGTGAAACATGGTACCTCTAATGCAGCACTGAACCTGGAGAAAAAGTGTGTGTGTGTTTTCATAGTGCTCTGAAGAACAGGAGTCCAGCCCACATGTGTTTTATCAACCTGAGACTGAAACAGCAGCCAAGCTGAGAAGCTACTGGACAGGAACTAGCTTCTTGTAAGCCAGCATGTCCATTAGTCTTCACATTCATGCTGAACACACACACACACACACACACACACACACACACACACACACACAAGCAGGAACAAAGGTAGCAGTTAAACAAACAGTAGTGAGTTTATCTGTCCATGTCTTACTGTGTCACTTTTTCATTTACACACACAGACACACACAGACACACACAGACACACACAGACACACACAGACACACACTGGACTCAGAGGGGGCCATGACTGGTTGGAGAATCCACGGTCACGGCTGGGAGGTTCTCAACAAGGTTCAACTGTTACCCATCAGCCCCTATTGTCCACCAATCAATCAAGTTAAAGCCTGTTGCCCACAACCACTTAGACCTCTTGGAAGAGGAGAAAGAAAGTACAGGGAGAGACAAATCAGATAACAGCGGAGGGAGTGGGTGGGAAAGCGCAAAGTGCAAGAAAGGAGAGTATTTGCGGTAAAGCTGCATCTAACTGTGACCACAAGCTGCTGTCTGCATCAGGCTACCCAGACTGACCTGAAGCTTAACAGAAAAGACCGACATTGATTCATCTGAGTTAGATGTGAAGATTCATACCACTCTCATACTTGTCTGTTAAATATGAAGCTGCAGTTAGCTTAGCCTAACACAAAGACTGGCCCTAGTGACCGTTTTTATTAAAGTGGATACTAAATGAATGGACTGTTAAATATCAAGGTATTTTCAATGGATTACATGTACAGTTTAAGCGGTTTTAAAATTCAGTTCAATTTATCTCCATGTTTGGGGTGAACCACTTAATGTGTACCTGAATTGAAAAATTAAGGTCCTTTTAAAGTACAAATTAAGGGATACTTGTAATGTTATTTTGTAGATTTTAAGGTTTTTTTTACTCCTTAAAAAACGCTTAAACCACGTGTATAATCCTCGTAATAATCCATTAATCTACCCATTAGTTTACCCAAATTTGAGTTTTAAACACCTGAATACTGTTTGGAATACAAATCCCATAAAATATAATTAATTTTCACCTGAAAACATTTCAGAACCTTAATATAAACCAAAACTCTAATAATCCCAAATACTGTTCGGAAGTAAGGTGAGAATCCCTTTGCTGGCTGGATTTTAGGGTTGTCAGCATTTTGGCTCTTGACAGCCCTACAGGTAAAATGCCTGGAATTCCATTTACATGACACTGGGGAATGGGATGGATGAGGAATCTGCATGTTTGTGGGGTGAGTTTTCTGAGGGATGGGTGGGTATACAGTGTTAGAATATTGCTAAATAGAGGAATGAAGGTGGGTGAAAGGTGAAATAGTTGAGATATTCTATGTCGAAATGTGGAAGAGAGATGTTAAAAACTGAAACAATAGAAAGAAATCCTATCAACTGTTTGGCCATCTCACGAGCTACTTATACTGTACAGAAACAAACACAACTTTGCTGGAATGAAAATCACTGCTGGTAGAGATAGCGCAGGCATCTACCACACGTCATCACAACTGTGCCAGCTGCCATCTTACTAGCGTACAACCAGTTCTTCAACACACACAGAAGTAACACAAATCCCCTGAGAGATGTTGAGATAAGGCTCCAAAGTCAAGCATGCACGCACACAGACACGGTGAGAGCATAATGTTCTGGTGCAAAGTAGGAGTGTTGAGACTATGGCATAGTCAAACAAACAGAGGGAGGGAAAGAAAACTAGAACAGAAAGTGTTGGGATTATAGACTTGCACGCAAACACACAAAAGACAGGATAGACAAAAAAAACCCCACAAGGTCATGACTACCAAAAAGAAAGGGAAAGGACAGAGAGAAAAAAAAAAACAAGAGAAGAGAGAGATGGAAACCTCAACCTCAACAATACTGAATGTTTAGATGATGCCCAGCATCACACAGGAAAAAGGGGGGAAGTGAAGATGAGAGAGGAGCCAGCTGGTGTGGACTCGGTGTTATGTAAGTGTTCCTGTGAGCCAGAGCGCAGCAGATCAACACTTTCCCCGCTGCGTGACAACAGCCCAGTCTGACATGGGGTTGGTTTCCAATCGCCAGTTCCATGTTGGATCTAATTTAAAGTTGATCAAATAAGCAGATTTGTTGAGCTCAGAGTCAAACTTTTATCTCTTCTCCTTTTATAATCAGCAATGACGATGTACAAAACAATGCCAAACAAGTAAACTAACAAAAACAGAAGTTTTGATCTTTGGATGTCAAACTAACAACTATTTTGGCTGTTGCGTAATCTCACAACATTCTTTCGATTAAGCAATTACTTGTTTGGTCTATTAAACATCAGGAAATAGTAAAAACAAAATCCATCACTGTTTCCCAGAGTCTAAGGTGAAGTCTTAAAATGTCTTGTTTTGACTGGCCAACAGTCCAAAACCCAAAAATATTTGATTTAAGGCAATATAAAAACAGAGAATAGCCATACTTACAATTGTTAAAAGCTAATCAAATACAGATCTGATAAGAGATTTGAAAGAATTCAGATTTAACAAGCGGATACAATACTACATTCATTTTCAGTTAAATGCTACTGAAGCCCAACCACAGATAACAACACAGGCCAACACACACATTTGTGCCACATTAAGAAATATGGGCATATAAAACTGAAAACATTCTAAGGTCATAGGTATGTTTTGTCTCTACTGTGTAAGTGCTGTGGATTTGACCTTTTCACCCCTTCCTTCTGGTGTTCACGGTATTCCTAGAAATGCAAACTTATGAAAAATGAGACAATAAGAAGCCGAAAGGATTCAAGCACACAGCATTATTGCATTTGGCAACAAAGTGCGGTCAGCTGCTTGTGAGCTCTCCCCCCACACACTCCCGAGTCATAATGACAAGGGAAAGAGCTATTATACCATTATGTCTAGCAGGGTTTGTGACCTGGCTGTGCCTGGCTAGCCTCGTGTACCCCTGGTGTGTTTTTGTTTTGATTACTGCAGATGGAGTGCAGTAGAGTAGCGTGCCACAGCAGGGCTCCAGCGCTCCCCGTAGTACAAACCAATATTATAACAGCTTCTCCCATTCAAAACGCACAAATACACACTCTGATTCCGGAGCACTCCCTTACTCAAATCCCTCTTCCAAACACAGGCCTGACACCACACACTGCTGGAGTCTGCCGTTCCGGATCAGATTCCCAGAAAAATATCATATGGAATGTTTCTTTTCTTTTTTTTTTAATGATTCTTAGGAATTCTTAGTCTGCGAGCAGCAGTAAAATCAGTTCCAGACACAGAGGGCGATGAACGGGAAGGGATTTTTTTTGGCAAAAATAGACACACTTGTGCGTGCACACCCACACACACGCAAATGAAAATCACATCATTTCAAGGAAGTCCTCTTTATGGCATGCTTCACGGTGTTGCCTTAAAACTAGAGGAAACAGAGGAGGGGAAAGCAGACTCTCTGACAGGGCTGACAATGAGCAGGTCTACTAGCTCCAGATGATTCACGGCACCGAGACATGTCGAAACCTCGACAACATTCAGAAAAACAGACTCAGATTTGTAATGCCAAGTTGCAGCAGGTTCAGGTAACTGCACCTGTTCAGCTTAATAAACACACACATGGAGCAGGGGGGCAGCTGATTGTACAATGCATCTGCAGGTGCCAATCCCTCTTGACTATTAAAAAAATCTTCCTCAGCCCTGCTGATAATGACTTCACACTGTGACTGAAGCTGTTGTTTCCGTTGTCTTTCCTCTATTTCAGTTGTTTTGCTTTCATTTCAGTTTGGACCTCAATAAAGTGTTTTTCATCTGAACAGGCTCATATCCAAGGGCAAGTTAAAACACGAGGATGGAGAAGACAATATTACACGCCCTGTACTTGGGGTCTCGGCCATAAGCGGATCTTACAGTCACACACAGTGAAAACCAAGGGCGTGTGGTTACACTTTCACCCTCAACATGTCAGAACAGGTGAGTTATGAGCAAAGCCTGCACACCAAGGCCACGCTCACACCAGCGAAATCAAACACCGAAGCCGCCTGCACTGTCCAACAGTTCTCTGCAGTCTTGGATAGACTCACCTCTTCTTCCTGGTGACGATGAAGACGTCATTGAAGAGGAAGAAATAGACCTGCTGCCGTGACGTCCGTTTGAGGAAGATGCCGTTGTCCTCCACAAACGCGGTCAGCTCTCCTCTCTTTACCATCCACCTGGAGGATGAGACCAGGGGGAAAGGCTGGAGGACAAGAAAAAAGAGAATGTGATAAACAGGAAAAAGCAATGCACTGAAATTTAATGAGATATTTTAAAATGTCTGCAATGTTGGTGCTGTCAAAAAATGCTAAATCACAATTCGTGTGTGCATGTGTGAACAGCTGGCTATGCAGACCGAGAATATGTTTGCGAGACATCTGTGAATCCCAAATGTGCCAACAGCTATTTCCCACACTACTTAGACACACTTGAGCCTGCCAAGCCTTGTGTGCATTTTGTGTATAGATACTCGCCAAGTCAGTGTCGTTGGTGTACTCTTTGTATTGCCATGTCTGCGTGCGTGTACATGTCAGTGCATGACTGCATAAGCCCTAATTTTAAATACTTAGCCTAATAAATACACTTTTAAAGAAATAGTTCGACATTTTGAGAAATATACCAATTTGCTTTCTTGCCGAGTTAGAGACGAGAAGATTGATACCGCTCGGTAAATTTGAAGCTACAGTCAGTAGCCAGTTAGCTTAGCTTAGCATAAAGACAGGAAATAACAAAATCCACCTAACGTTACCAGCTCCTCCGACGATTGTCTGGACACTGTGACTCCAGGTCAAGTAAAAGCTTAACTTTAACACTTCGGATTAAAGAAACAAGTTATAATGTGTCAAATGTGATATAATGTGGCGTTTTCTTGTAAACAAACCAAAAGGTCTGTGTATATTCAGTGTTACCTACAAAAACGAATGGTGTGTATCCTTGAGGTCTAACAAATATGTTGGATGTATTTCCTTTCTCAAGAAATCTGCAAAGACGATTTCTTTGAACATTTTGAAACCTGCTAGCTAACAGTCTTCTTCTTCCTTGCCTTTGCTGGCACATTGCTACCTATCTTGACACATTACTGCCACCTGTTGATCAGTGGAATAACATGAAACCACTGGCATGTCACCCGCATGCATGTGCACGAGATAAAGACAGCAGGTATCTACTCATAAAAAAATCTGTCCATAGGATACCTTTAACTAGTGAACTTTAGATGTGTTCGATCTTTTCATGCAGTGTAACAAGTGTAACAATTTCATGTATTTTCCACCATGTCCATACCTTGATCTTGAACTCCAGCTGAGAGTTGATGGTATACATCATCTCTGTTCTCTCCATTGTGCGAGCTCCTTCATTACACTTTCTTACCACCTGCACACACACACACACACACAAAAGTTACTGCTAATTCCTTCTGCTTTTCACTCTGTATCCATGAACTGTAAAACACCTGCATACTATGATGACAGTTAAAGCATTCCTTGATTGATGTGAAATTTAACATGTAGAAGAAGTGCTGGAAATCTGCAGTTCTTATTGTGTTTTTGCAGAAAAGTCTTCACCAAACTACAACATTAAATAGGAGGTGACTTCCTCCCAGCTTAATCCTAGTTTCCTACCGTATGTCTAAGGCAAGTCTCCTAAGGCATAGCATCCCTATAGCAACATATAGAGAAATAATATGTATGGATATACATGGATATGCATGATAAAGACAAAATCCAGATCCATGAGTGTGTATAAAATTTCAGGTTGACTCTTTAAACCAACGCACCTTGCTGACTGCTTGCAAAGCCCTCTTACACTCTTCATATTGTGCCGAGTCTTTGGGTGTCTTCTGACAAATTGTCTGCAACAAAGGGAGTCAGGACTCAAATCAGTTACACTAATTTATAACGTTAAAAAAAAACAGCATAAAACACATTAATGCACAAAAACCCACAATAATTCACTGCACCCATGCACACCACACTCTATCAAAAGCCTGATAAAATATTGATGCCTGAGGAAAGCTGTGGGAAGAAATGAATTGAAACCAAACTTTCTCAGGATCCAAAAGCCTCTGAGTGTACAAGCATAAACCCCAGAGTCCCTTGGGAGACACTGACGGAAGACGGGAGAGAGGAGGATGAAAGTAGAGCAAGAGCGAGGAAGAGCGGAAGGCACAGTAGGGACAGAATAATGTGGTGCCAAAGGAAGCATGAAACTGAAGAAGAAAAAAAAACATTAAAAGGAAGAAAGAGAAGATAAACAGTTAAGATTATTAAGGAATGATGTAAGGTCACACAAACATCTTTGAGGTTAGAACACACCCTATGGAGAATTAGTCAGGGCAGTATGAATAAACAAAGTGTTGCGTAAGAGTGAAAGTCTTGTCATTCCAAAGCTCATGCTACTGTACGTCTTCAGTGCACTCACATCCATCAGAAGGGGCAGGCGAGTGATCCTCTGCATGGGCAGGATGAGGAAGGAGATCATGGGGAGGTTCCTGCAGTCTGGGTGGCCCTCTATCCTGGTCAGCACCTCCTTAAAAACTGGATTCTTGGACCTGAAAGAGAGGATGGAGGAAGATTGGGTGTTCAGAAAGAGGAGGAACTGATGATACACTGAGAGAAAGAGGAAAAAAAAAAGATCTGGAGGAAGAGCAAACCTCCTGGTTCGAAGTGCCAGAACAGTCATGCTGGCTCAAATCCATGAGAGATATGATAAGAACATGTGTTTGTGTGTGTTTGTGGTCATCACTGCGGTCACTCACACCAGCCTCTGCAGGGTTCTCTGCTGGTAGACCTCATTGGAGCAGTATGTGATGTAGGGGTCAAAGTTGGACTGAGCATGCTTGCAAACGATGTCGCTGATGTCATCGATCATTATGTTCTGTTGGTGTCTTTCCTCCAGTTCCTTAAAGAACCTGAACACAGGATGAATACAGGTTAGTATGTCAGGGATTCATACCATACATGGCAACAGCTTGAGTCAGAAACATCAAATCATGAGTCATCCCACACTGGGGAAAATATAGGATACAATGACAGATGCAAAGTCAGGAAGGCAGGAAGCACTGCCAACACCTTTTCGTCTAAACCCGCTGTAAGATCACAAAAGAGGAACTCCCCGCCTCTTAAAATAGACATAGCCTACCATTAACCATAACAAAGAGGCTTTTCCTCTTCCTGAGCACCACCAGATGGCTGGTTTAACGGCACGCCACATGGCCAGCTTCAAGAGAATAAGTGTTTTTACATGCGCGATCCAAGGTGACAAACAGGAAGCTGTCACACAGACACAGGACGCTGACCTTGACCGGTNNNAGGCTGCTCAAGTTCAGACTGCGCTCCCTTTCTGGGGCAAAGCTCACTGACCCCAATAACAGCATGTTGTCATGAGTGAAGAGGTCAAGGCAAGGGAGTTAAATCAGGGTGAGGAGAAAAAAAAGGCTTCTAACCAAGAATTTGAAATACCAACGAAAGTTCTACCAGCACGTACTGAAAAATACAAAATGTATCAGCCTTATGGGACATGCTCCCTGACACAGATTGCCTCAGTGTTACAGTGTGTTGTTGCAATTATACAGTATGTTAAGGTAATGAATGAGGTATGTCATATCCCGAGGCTGAAGTGAAATACAATGAGTACTGTAACACACCTGCATTTAAAATATTCAGCAGCCCACCCGCTCACTGTCACACACAGACTACACAGGAACCCGCAGGTGGAGTGATATTTCCGCTATTTTCTTTGAGAGGCTAAGCTCAAAGTTTGACTATCTGTTCCAAGTAAAACATCTTGTTTAACCCGTGCTACAGGCCCATTTTTATCTGAAGAGCTGCTGTCTCTGCGTCTCTCTGCCCCCCCCTCTCTCCTCCCTGGAGCTATGCAGGTCTAAGTATTTTGGTGGGGAGGGTAGTCTCGCATTAATGTGTGTGGCCCTTGTATAGGAATGAGAAAGGGGAGTGAGATGGGCTGCAGCACGTCTGAACACAGGGAGGAGTTGTTGAGGAATTTACAGATACCACCATTCATGCAAAGTGGGAATGAGGTGTGAATAAATGTTCAAATACTGTCCATGCCAATCCACACGTGCCTAACTAGCTGCAGAAAGTGAGGAGTAATGTTTTAGAAGTTGCTTTTCCTTCCTGATAACGGAGATAAGTCAAATGTACATGTAGATGGAATACCGTAAGCAATGGGGAAAACTTTCTCTCTGAGGAGGGGGCTGCAATCCTCACATGGAATCCTTGAACAAATGTCATCAACAGTTGCACAAGGGAAGCGGTGAATGCTCTGCGTGTATGCGCACACACACACACACACGTTCACTAAGACAGCCATGATAAACTAAGACTTGGTAAATGGTCTTTAAAAGGATTTCCACACTTACATTTTTCGGCTCTGCGTAAACTTACAGCCTAGGCAACAGAAAGACTGAGGTTAGCTCATTTCACGCTTAGATTTATGGGCCCAGAGCTTCCAGCAAGCTCCTGGTTAAGGGAGGTCACACTTGAAAATTAGAGCCCAGGGTTATTGTATTCAGAGCACTCATTGCATTTGACTTGGCTCTGCTGTTGCACATCACTAGCCTAGGTTTACAGTGTGATACTAACACTGGGTTTTTGAGAATAACCTCAAAAACTTGGTAACAACTTGTTGGCAGAGTAGGTTCAGTAAACTTGGAGCTAACAGTGTGAAAAGACTGTAAACCTTGGACTAATTGTGTAGTCTTTAGTCCCCATAGCAGGCTTGTAAACTGACGTCACTGCAGCAATAACTTCAGAGAAGGACATGAGACGCGACCACGGTGAACAGCTTCAGCCCAGCATCGAAGGCTGTTATCCTAATGAATACTAGCATGAGAATATTCACACACTGACCAGTTATATCATAGTTGCACCTGAGTATATAGTATAGTTACTGAGTAGTGATCTCTGAACAAACACACATAACACATACTGAACCTAACAAAGAACATAAGGGGGCAGACAGTTTTCATCAGTCTCAACTTTCATGGCCTCTCATGCATGAGTGTTTCCATCAGTTTATGGGATCCGTGGAAGTTCATGGTTACCTTGTCATGAATGTCATTAAAAACAGTCCACACGCATGAACTATAAATCATGATGGACGGGTAAACTCAGAGGACTCATAGCCGCAAATTTTGCGTTTTTCTTACACTTACCTATAAAAACAGGCAAAAAACTGACACAACCAGTCTGTTTTTGAGCTCTCTCAAGCAACGAGGAATGTTCATGTTGATAATGCAACTATAATTAAACTAAATTGTTCTTTTGTTCTTTGTTGTTTCTCTCAAGTTGCCCCTCACTTCTTCCCAGGCTCTGTTTTCTGTCTATCAGCATCTAAAACTGCTCAGTGCTGCCTACCCACCCTACCCACAATCCGAAATCCAATCCAAACTCTGACTGAAGCGAGAACGTCAGGCTGAAAGAATGGCATCACCATACAGTAAATAGAGTTAGATACGCCTCGCATGGAATGAGTGCGGTCTACCAACTGTTAAGTGCTGTTAAATAAGAAAATTATCCAGCTCATTAGCCAAAACCAGAAACCACAAACTCTGATTTTTAGAGAACATGTACGAGCAGCCTAATAATCCCAACCAGCATGTAAAAGCAAACACTTATGATAAGTCCTTGGCACCAAAAAAAGTTTTATAAATATACACTGAGAGTGCCAAACATGAAAACGCATAACAATATAAATCTGATAATAATTCTGCCAACAAAACGCTACACATTACAACACATCCACACACTTACTTTTTGCTAGCCTCACAGACGTCAGTGATGTTGGAGAAGAGGTGGTGGTGTTCCGTCTTGGTCATAGCCTCGCTGAGCTCTGCAGAGTTCTTAAACATGCGGATCAGGATCTCCAGACTGTGCAGATAAGAGTGCTCCGACGAGATCACCTCAAAAATGGCCTGATGGAGGGAAAGAGAGAGCAACAGGGAGGGAAGTGGGGGAAACCAAGAG
>NTHP01000181.1:223669-344129 GCA_003416845.1 Oplegnathus fasciatus
ACGACACAAATTCAGGTAAATATTTATTGGAACATCTGTCCTTCTCCTCCCCTTTACAATGCATCATTTAATGTTTTTTACTGGCCTAGACCAATAATGGACAGCCATACTCCCCCAGTGCTTGGTAACTCTTAACTTAGCGTTCATTTATTCTTATTATTTATTCTCACTCTGAACCAAACAAAGTGTAAAATACGATTCCCACCTCTTGTCTTTTGCGTTCCTCCTGACTCATCCGGTCAGACAGACCACTTTTCTTTACCTAAACAGAAAAACACAATTTGTGAAAAAAACAATTCAGAAGCATGATTTTAAAGTCATGAAAAGATTTCAAATACAAAGTCACACTTGTTTCAGGTCGGGGTCCATTTGCATTTATAGCACGCGTGTGTGTGCGTGTGTGTTTGTGTGTTGTCCTCACACACAAAGAAAGGAGCACTTTGCATACCACACTGAATAGAGAGCCAATTAAGTTGTTGCAGAAACTGGTAAAAGGAAGATATTCAGTGAATAAAGAGGCACAGGGCAGGTGCAGAAATTGGAAATTTGTTGTAACCAAAAAAGCTCTAAAAAGGTAAAACGTCATTTGGCTGAAAGCATACGGTTAAAAGGAATGTGTATGTGCGTGCTGGTATGTGGCTGTCCAGATTTCATCCACAGATATTTAAATAACATTGAAACAAAGCAATCTTTTGGAATGAACTGGGTGCGGAGTGCTATTGAATTAATCTTCCTGTGGCTTTGTCAGACTGAAGGTAAGGTTGAATAAAAAGCATGCCTCGGTCTCACGTTTCACCAAATATAACCAGTATGACCTGGGGCACATTTACCTCATACTTTAACCAGATCATACATGCAGGCAGATATCCTGACAGGCCATCTTCCCTTACATGTACTTCCACTAGCTTCTCATCCTGTTTTGGTGTCAAGGCACAAGGAAGTGATACTGCTCCTGAAGGAGCCTTCCCTCTCTCTAGTATCTGCCCTGCAGCCCTCAGCAAACACTGAGAATAAACAAACCTGCAGCAGACCAAACATCTCGTGGTTCTTTATGTCTATTCCATTCACACATACATCCTCTTTATTACTTATCTTGCTCTTACTTTCACTTTTGCCAAAACTACAACACCCTATGTCAGCAAAACTAGCTATCGATGTAAGGCTGTAAGGTTTTAGTGTGCTGGCAACCATGCGCCCTGTCGTGCCAACTGAACTTTACTGTTTGGCAGCGGCACCGGGTGTAACTGCATCACAATCAATTAGGTATCATTAATCAGTAGCGAATTATGAGTTCTTTTTTTGAAGCTTAAATCCATGTGTCCTTGTTTGAAGCAGAACAAAACAAACTTGAACAGCTCCACCTTCTGAAACTATGGTGCTGATTTTTGAAAATATGAATATTCTGGGGTGTGACATTTCATTAAAGCCAAAATGACGAGAGGTGCTACTGCAAGAGAAGGGAGGAGCTGAGTGAGAGGAGACTTGTTGGAAACACACGATGACAACTTGTATATCTGGTTCTTGGCTTCATTGGAATCTTATTTCCCGTCATACCAGGACAATAAAGTGTCATGCCAGCATTTCCTACAAAATGTGAAAGTTGAGGAAGAATACTGCAGTGTTAGATCATGGCCTGTCTGGCCAAACACATTCACACTAACAGATCCGCAGCTGTAAAGCAGCTGTGATGGAAGAAGAGAGCTAAGTCCTGCTCAGCCTGGTAATGTCAGACTCAGGTCAATTAAAAAAACGTCCAGAGAAATTTTCTGAATGTTCTCTACTTTGAATCCATTTATTAGAGTCTGTGTGCATATCATTCCCTGCCCAGCAATTTCAGCACTAATCCTAAGTGCCTCCAACTATCCCCTTGCCTGTTTTTGCTCCCGCACTTTCCCTTCTCAACAAGTAAATAAACAGATGGGAATGCCTAAGTAGAAAACTAAATTAGCTCAATCCCTCCCTCTCTATTCCTCTTTCCCTCCATTCCAATCCCTAACTATATTATGTAATGCAGAGCCACCGCATTTCTCTGTAGAGGCAACATTTTAAGCATATTTGCAGTCTGACGGGTATGTAGAGTTTGCCAACACACTGGCAATAGGCCCAGCAGTGCTTCCAAGACTTCCTGTGGGTCTGGCTGACTGTCTGCCTCCCTGCCCACCCGTGTCCTAGAAGAAATGCTCCTGTACTCCCTGATAAACAGAGTGAGGGGCAGAGGAAGGCAGAAACAGTGGGAGGATGGGTATGGACTGAAGCCAAACTGGATATGACAGCATTCTTCAGAGCACTAGCATTCCAAGACTCCACAGCCACAGCACTGAGTCTATACTGTTTGTTTGTTTGTGTACTGGATGTAGAGAAAGAGCTAGAAAGACGTAAGAATTATGTCTGACCACACTGAGCTGGCTCCAGGAGGTGCGTATAGGTCTATACTGCACCACGATGCCGTTATCGGGTTTGGGTTCTCTCGAATCGGCATCCTCATCTGAGTCATTATGTAAGGCCTTCTCCTGGTAGTTCTGGTACAGCTCCTCCTCTGAAACACACAGTTGTTGTTTTTTTGACAGAAAGATTCATCATATTGAAGTTTTAAAAAAAAACAGGAAGATATTGTTCGAGAGTAAAATGAAGGGAAGCGTCTGGTGAAAACAAAACAGATGGGTCTTTCTCACCCTCACTGTCAAACGTCCGCTGACTGGTCAAAACTTTCTTCTTATCTGGTCTCTGAAAGAGAAACACAACACAAACGTAAAGACTTGGACAAACTCTGAGGGACCAAGCAGGCACACAGACACACAAACTTTAAATGAAATAGGCTTGTACGCCTCTGTCACCTGTCCATGACCTGTCTGTGCCCTTTCTGGTGACCTCCTTAATTGACCCCTGTCTAATTACAGAGCCACTGTGTATGTGAGTTTGTATGTGTGGGCACGGTGTCACATTACGTCATGTCTCCCAACAACCACATTAATTGTTTCCTTGTAAGGCCTTTTCTGAACTCCTGCTGCTAAGTTTGTTCCACAATACTCAGCCTGTGTTGTACTTTTACAATTTGGACTTTACCCCCACCCCAGCACTGAAAAGTCCATGTCGAAGCAATCTTTGCACACAATCAAATACAGACCCATCAGATGGATTATGATTATGATGAGTCGAAAATTCGCAATCTGCTAAAGCAAAGGAAAAAAATTAAATGTAATGCCAAAGTTCTCAGGGTATTTACAGGGCTGTACGTCGGCACTGATTGCTGAGATCAGCAACAGGCAGCATGTGCTTTACAAATAAATGCTAAAATGTAGCACTTTTGGCATTAGTTCTTATTCTATATGAGCAACAGAAAGTTAATCCAAACATATAGCTACAAATCAGCAAATTTCAGATCTTAATGCATTAAGGTTAAAAGTTAAAACTGGACAGTTCTTAATTGTCTCGTGAAAAAGCAATGAAACTAATAGACTTACTTTATGATTACCTCAAAATTGCTCCTGCTCTCATATGAGTTAACAAATGAAGTTTTTTTCTATACTGTGGGAGATTTCCACCCTTTTTGTCTTCGAGAGCACTGGAGTTTAAACCCACCCCTATCTTTTTTTTGACTAACAGGTTTACCCACCTTGTTTTTCCCGGTGCTGGCAGACTTTTCTGTCCCTGGGCTGGCAGGCTTTGAAATCCTGGGGCTGACAAGTTTGGGTGTCCCAGGACTGACAAGTTTGGGTGTCCCAGGACTGACAAGTTTGGGTGTCCCAGGGCTGACAAGTTTCAGTGTCCCAGGAGTGGCAGGCTTGGCTGTTCCAGGGCTAGTGAGGCTTACAGTGCCAGGACTTGCTGGGCTGACTGGTGAAGCCGGATTATCCCCATTTATCCCTCTGATGAAAGGCTGGGACAACCGATGGGCCTTTGGATCTACCGATGGGACCTCTAAGTCTACTCCACTCACAACGGCCCTCCTATAGGACGTACTCCTCAGGCCTCTTCTTAGCGTCCCCGGGCTCTCACTTTCCCCATCTGTCCCCTCACCGTGGCCCCCTCCTGTAGAAAAGTAGGTTCCAGATTCCACCATGCTGAGGGCTTTCAACGCTCGCTTGGAATGATCCAACCCCAGCAGCCCTGCCAAACCTTGGCCTTGCGGCCCAGAGGGAGGTGCCTTGTTCTGCCGAATATCGGATGCTAAACCCTTCGGAATGAGCTGCTGGGTGCCCATCTTCAGAGCAGCAGGGCTGTGGGTGCTGAGGACGATGGAGGGAGAGGGAGAGACGGATGGGGAAAGTGAAGGAGAGGGTGAAGTGGAGGACAATGAAGAGGAGGATGAGGCATGTCTGGTGTCCTGTGAAGAGACAGGCGAGGATGAGGACTGTCTCAGGAGTGCCTGCCCTCTGTCGGCTGGCGACGGGGAGCGTGGGGTCGGGGGGTCTGAGGAGGTAAGGGAAGAGAGGGAGGGGATGCTGGAGGTGGAGCTGTGAGAGGGCGTAGGGGTACGCAGGGCTGGTGGAGAAGGGCTGGATGCAGACAAAAGGGAGGCCATATCATGGTGATTGTAGTTGTTGTTGTTAGGAGTGCGTGGAGACAGGACAGGGGAGGAACGGTTTAGAGGAACAGCTTCTGAACCCATCCCAAATGCTATCTGGTCTTTCTGTGAGCTCAGACTGAATGGACTGGAAATGCGTTTCTGGGGCTCCTGGAGATGCTTTTCAGGCCATACTGCAACTCCATTATTGTTTTCCCCCCTGTCACCGTCTCCATTACGCACTCTATTGTCCAGCGAAGCGGATTTGCTATCCTCAGACCTAAATTTGGACAATGAGAAGAGTCCATTGGAGAGGTGCCCGATGCTGATGCTTCGAACAACTCGGGATTTCCTGGAAGGTTTGTGCAGAACATGCTTCAACACCGCAGTGTTCTTGCCCCAACACGGGGGTGTGACCACCAGTCTCTCAGCAGGTTGGCTCAAGGTGAAGGAAGACTTTTTGTCCTCCACGGCGAGGTCTGTAGTTGTGACCCCATTTACGTGGTAACTGAGGGGTCGCGGTTTGGGTTTGCTTGAGTCCTGGGTTTTTTTACAACTGTCTGTGCGGCGTTTCCACAACGGGGTGATGTTTTTATTGGACAGATCCACATCATTACCGATATCCATGGTCCTAAAGAGTCTGTGTCCTCTTCACTCTCTGCGTCCAAACCTACAGGTCACAGTGCAAACACTGCAGCCCTGTAGAAAACTGATCTCACCCCTAAGGGTAAACAAAAGAGAGGAATACCAATCAGTATCACAGAGCTCAGTGCAGTGTCCAAATTCCCAAAGTTTACTCATTAACAGGGATTCAGTGCAGATACTTGCAGCTAAACTTCAGAAGCACATGAGTAAAAAAGTTGTTGAATTGCGCAAAACAGAAGCCAAGCCAGTGAAGACAGCTGATTATCCTTTTGTATATGTTCACTGAGGTGAAATGGCCTTATTACAAGCACAAAGCTGACATGATACCGCCAGCTGTGAGCAATCACTGTAATAATCCAAAAGGGAAACAATGGTTCGCAGCAACAGAGAGTTTAGAGACCAAGTATTGTTTTTCTCTCCTGTATCATTAAACACTTGTTTGCTCATCTGTTTGTGTGTATCCGTACAAACATCTCTTCATAAACAGGCATAAAAACAAGCAATAAACAGAGAGTTTCTGACCCTGCTGTGGAAAAAAATAGTTTTCAGTAGGTTAACTGTCCAACTTACCTCTAATCAGTCGATCTGCTGCAGAATGCGCTCATTGTACCTGTCGTAAAACAAACCTCCTTTGGCCGAATAACAAGAGTTAGTGGGCTTAATCCAGCATGATATCGAAACCACACGATGTTTGTGAAACTAAAGTTGGAGCCGCAGAGGGAGTTACCGAGAAGTTTGTGCTCGACTGGAAAAGCGACAGTGAGCGCGTCTGAAGCGCTGCTGAGGAGTTTCTATGAGGAGGAGGAGGAGGAGGAGAGAGGAGGGAGGAGAGCTGAACAGAAGTGAGAGGGAAAGAACAGCACTCCCAAGTCCACAGGAACTACTACTACTACCTGAGGCCGTGGTTGGCAAAGTGGAGGGACGCGTTTTCATTTAGTGTTTAACAAAATTACAATTTGAGATCAACAAAAATAATCGTGTTAGTGTTAATTCTCCTATATTATCATATTGTGTTATAGCTCCCCCAGGAAGTATATACACACACAGGTAGGTCTAGAAAAGTCTATTTTAAAACATTCTTACAAGTTTTGCACAACACACAAATACAGCATTAAAATTGAGCTACTATAAATTGTCCCGTTGCTGTTGTGCGCCATCGTGTGTTTTGTGGCGTAATTGCAACAGGCCTACACAACAGTGAGAAATGGCGATTTAAAAAAATAAAAAAAATCACATGTACCTATTTACTGAGTTCACAAAAATGTGAAAAAAAAATCATAGCATCCCCCATTTTTTGAAGACTAATGACAAACTACAGCAGTGTATTCCCAAAATATTTCAATACAGACTTATGGTGCGTCTAGTCTATGTCTTTATAATAACCTCATCCTGCCTGGTGCTTTAAGCTCCTCTCTTATGGCATCCATACAATATCTCCCTTGTCTGTTCGTTTTGCTGGGACATTTGCAGATGCTTCTAAAAAGCATTGAGTAAATAGAGGATCTGGAAGGATTTATAGTTTTTCATCCCTGCTCCAATAAATATCTGTGTTGTGCAACTTGAGGCTGTGGTTAATTCATGCATCACTGGAAATGCGAGATTGCGAAATGCTGTGTGACAAAAGTATTTTCTCATTAAATCCACGCATTTAATTGCCTTCATTTAATGTCTAAAACATAAGACAAAGATTATTCACTCGCACGGAAACTCCAAAGTAAATGCCAACTTTTACGAGAGGTTTAACTGGTGCTTACTTTGAATAACCGGTCAGGCTGACGTACTGCATGTCGTGTGGATTGTGCCCCACCGCGTGGCTCTTGAGCGCCAGTATTTTACCTCTTTGACCGCTAAGGGGCGCAATTGTCACATTTACCAATCGCCACTACTCATGAAAGCACAGAGGAGACTTTAGGAAGTCCAGCATCATTCTATAAAGTAGGTAATACGTTTAATTTATGTGCAGATTATTTGTACACTGGTCACAGGTTGTGCTCTCTATGATTGCAGTCCAATGACAGACCAAGAGATATCTTCACTCTCTCCATAACCGTCCTTCACAATATCAAGTTTTTTTTAGGCTATCATCAGGCAGACAAGGTGATAAGATGTGATAAGATGGGTAAAGGCAGTCAATACAAATCTTAACACAGCTTGTTCTTGCGGTCAGCTTACAGCATTGTAGACATAAGATGTAGAGGGGAGGGAAACTTGAATTGGGAGTAAACCACAGGAATAGATTATTTAATGTGTGTCATCATTACTTTATTCTGTGACTTCTGAAAAAATCACTTGTGCATGCAATGACTCCCACAGAAATATTAATGTCAATGCAAGAAACATTACCACCACTGCATTTATCAGGGAAATTCAAATAAACATCATTATAGCCATTGCTAGTATTCGTCATACAGGCCCCATGTGACTCTTTTGGTGTGACAATCCTCATTATGTTCTATAGAGGAAGTGCAGCAGCCTATCCTGTTGTATTGTTTAAAGGAGCTATATGTTTCCTCGTGTTGTTTGGTCAAAAAAAAAAATGCTTCCTCTCCCATCAGACAAGACACTCACCTCCGACTGGAAGGCCCAAATGTAAGCTCCCTGAGCCAGTGAACATCCGCCCTGATGAAGAGCTCTCGAGCGAGACGGTGAATCTCCACGCCTTTCTGTAACTGACCCTGACCCTGACTCTTTGTGAGGGGGCAAAAAAAAAACCCAACAAACCTCCTCTTTATGGATCAGAGGAGTAGAACAATGGGAAAAAAGGAAGATGGGGAAAAATGGTAGAAAATCTAAGGAGCAATCATTGGTATCTTCTCAACTGGAACATTAAAACAAGAAAAACTTTATGTCCAAGCTACAAAGCAGGCATGCTCAGCTCTTACAGACTGAGCTTACACCTCCAGCTTCTCTTTATTCTTCCACACATCAAAGACTGATAAGGCGAGAGCATTAGCTTTGTCTGTCTGTGTGGGCTTTTGCTCGTCGGAACAAAGTCTTCTTCAAAACAACGTGGAGCAGCAAAGTTAAGTTGAATAGAACTAAGGCGAAAGTGACAGGACAACCTGACAGGGAACACAAAACTAACTCATGTGCTTAATAAGAATAGAACAGAAAGGATCTGAGGAAAAAGCCATTAAACTCATAGGGGGATTTCTGATTGCTGTGAAATTGAAGTGGAGGACTGGATTTTATGTTTTGCTGGAGTTCGCAGCCCATCAACAAGAAATGAAGAGTCAATTTCTGAGAAACAGGTTGTGCTGAAGAATGTAATGTCTTCTTGAAACCGGTAAGTAACTTAGATGCTGTTGCTTGTGGAGTATGGTAGTGAGATATATTGACATATGGGCTTTAAAGGCATCATAGTTGACACACAGTTGAGGATTAGATTTTTAGTTAAAGCAAACATTTGCTGGAGGGATGAGCTGCCCTGCCAGCAGAATTAAAAATACGAGTTCGAGTTAAAGCTCAGTGGTCAGAGTAGATTAACCAGTTTTTCTGAGAGAGTAGAGAGGGAAAAAACTACCATTGTGAACCCTTGCATCCCTCCTACTAACTCAAAAATGCATTTTAGTCATTCAAAGGTATATAGTCTACATATCTAAGTGATCTAGTTTATCTTCAGATGAGTCATCCCAGCTATCTACTGCAGGAACAAACTAGCTACCCTGCTGACCCTCTATGAATAGATCTTAAATGAAAATGCAGTCCAGCGTTCCCTGCAGGTTGGTTTCCTCTCTAAGACAGCTCTGCTCCACTGATAACAGTCACTAAGTTCATCCTAAGGAGAATACTAAGAAAAGATATGAGTTGGTGGTAATGTGTTTCTTAAACACTGCACACATTCAGGTTAAAAAGCAATCCAGATCATTGTCGAAAGAAAAGGATAAGTAAATGTTTTTAAAAAATCCAAATAAGAATTCATACACAATATGCTTTAATATGGCGTATAGCCTAAATGTACTGTACATTACAGCAAGAAAAGAATATATTGTTATACCAAGTGCCAAGGATTACTGCCTTAGCCTCCATTCTTTTGTATTTAAGCTGCTTAACCTGCAGGGTTTAACTTTAAGTGTTCACTGCCGTCGTATGTATTTGCATTAAACTGTGTCCCTGCAGTATTTTGCTGCAAGTTTTAAGTTGTGAAATCTTATTTTAGACACATGCTCTATTGAGGGCTTGAAATACTTTTGGTCAAGATACTTGTTTTCAAAGAAAGTAAACTTGTTTGAGGATTATTTCTTGGACACAGTCCTCTGAATTAATCTCACTGTTTACAGGAACTGTAATGTGAACAGGTGCATTTGTGTCAGTCTAAGAGAGAAATTTGTCACTTGTTTTAGGATTGTTAAAGGGTCATTTCACCCAAATTACAAAAACAAACAAACAAAAACACTAACCTCTGGTGGTACCCAGGGAGGTGTTTGAGATATTTCTGATATTTCTGCTTCTGCCCCAGCACAAAGAGGATGAATGGAATTACATCTGCAGTGACCGCAGCATTGAAAAAAACACACTGAATTGCTAGACCAGTAAGAGGGTCCTTGGACAATCTACAGAACACACCTTCACCTTTTTATAAGGGCTGTTTCTTTGGTTAAAAAAATAATAATAATAATTCCAGTGACAATTGTGCACAATGAGGTCTGTGGATTATCCAGAGTAACAGGGACACTGTTTCTGAAAAGACAGGTTGCTTCTGAATTTTTAAACATCATTTTCCAATGCTGTGAACACCACAAATGAAATCCCATTCATCTCCATTGTGTTAAGCTGGATAAGAAATCTCAGGGTTGGATATCTCAAAACACAACTATCTGCATGGTTACATACCTTAAGACCTAACCAGGTATCCTTGCTACAGAGTACCTAACAAGGGCACAAAACTTCATGCAAATACATGAGTAAAGCTCTTGATAAAAGCAGTTGTATGATAGTATCTAATCTCAGCTCAGGTCTGTGGTTAGCTCTGGTATTGGATAGCCTTATGAGAGTACCACTCTGGTCCAATCATTTGATACACCTGAATCTGTGTTTGATAAAAATGTGAGATGAGAACTGAGAGCAAAACGCACACCACACCAGCAGAAGAGGAGAAGGATGATGAAAAAGAAGTCCGAGCTGCGTGTGTGAATAGCTTGGATGACCGTGTTGTCTGTTTTGCCGCTGGGTGTGCAAAGTCGTGTAGCATATAATTCAGATAATTCACAGACAACGAGGATAACAACAGTGTGTGTAGTCTTGGGATTCAGGAATGCAGGAGTCAAAGGATTCTTCATCATGATGATGGTTTGGCAAGAAAAAGTCAATGAATGGGGAAGGAGGAGAGGCAAGAGGTCAAACAGTTTTGTTGGACCAAACTGTGAAGAGAAACTCTTTGCATTGAAATGTCCATTACCTGTCAAACACAAGCTATTTAAATGTGTTCTAGGAATAGAAATTCATAGTTGTATGGCGTTTAATACGTTTTCATCTTGAGCCTCGGTTGAGTAGCGCCCCCACCCTCTCTCCTCTGTGCATCGTGAGTCACCTGCTCGAGACCTACCTTGCCAGATATGAACATTGAAGCCATAAAACGGAGAGATAGTATGAGCACAACATTCCTGGGCTTTCTCAATCTTCTGGCATTTTAAAAAAAGCCCTCCACACACTGACCTTTTCTCAGCATACCTATCTCTTTCTCTCGCTCTTCTCTCCTCTTTTTTCCTCTGACTCACAGCCCATTGTACTTCTCCTACTCAGCGGCGCTGTTTGCTCGCTGTCCTTGCCTCCCCTCCCCTCCCCTCACCCTTCACTGCCACCCACACGTCTCCTCATCCATCCTCTCGGAGAACAATACAGAGGAGAGCTAACGACTGTAATTACCATTGCTATAAGTTACAAAAAGAAGTGTATACCAAACAGGAAATGCATGTAGAAGCTGGAGGAAAAGCATGTCTAATACACGTATGGATCACATTATGAATGCATAAGCCATATGTTACAAAACTAGGACAACAGCTCATTATTGTGTGTGATGGTGTGAGTGAGTTCACCTCAGTGTCCCATGTTGATAACTGCTCTGTGCCCCTTCATGCATATACTCACCCACAGTATAGGATTTATGCAGCAGGCCCGTCTATGTACATATGGAACCAACACAGGGGGCATCTGCCACACATACAGTATTTGAACCCAGGCTAATTACCATGGTTACGGGCCTTTTGGTTTATGCTGATTGGCCGACGTTATTATGATGACCCGCGATTGACTCCCCCCCTGTGGGTTGTCATTGGCCGTTTGCCCCAGGATGATGATGTCATCATGTGTAGCATGTTGCAGTAGATGTGGCATTGAGACATGCATTAATGGGCATGAATGGAGAAAACAGAATTAGATCAAAGCTGGAGGTGAAGGCTGTGTTTGTATAATTTATTACTGGAGTTTTAGCTTCCTGACAGTAGAAGTGTAAGACCCAAAGGTGCATGATTCTCACATACCTGTCATGGTAGCTTTTTGTTTGGATCAGATTTCATGAAAGATTAGTAAGATGGTTTGGAAATACAGTATTACCCAGCTAGCTGAAATAATGCCAAATATAACCAGTAGAGGGCATATTTAGAGAGCCAGAAAGAAAGATGGCAAGACAGTAGTGAGAGAAACACATGCAGATGCTGGAATTTACACTTCATGATGTTTCATAGGTGTCATTTTTCCCTTTTGACTGAGCCATTTCCCTAAAGCCCATATATTCCTGTCACACCATATTGTTGGATAAAATCACGAATACATTTTTTAACAATTATAGCCTAAATACGTTTAACATTTTGCATTCTTCAGGTCATCTGGTCCTTAAATAATAACAAAAGAAGACAAACAAGGTGTCATGCATTTGGCATGTGGTTTGCTGCAGCTACACTGGTCTTATAGTGTGTTTAACTGCTTCTGGAGTCAATAACTGTGCTCGCTCATCAGCTCTGTTCCTGTGATCAACAAAAAAAAACAAAAAACCAGCATTTGCTCTAAAGCTGTACAAGATAGAAATATAAATGAAGAATAGCACACTGACTACACTGTATTTTACGAATGACAATCTGAAGGTGGCATTACTATAAGCCCCTGTGGAGCTTATTATGTTGCTGTGGATTTTGCAATTTGAAGTACAGCAGGTTTTGACAGTAAACATGATAATGGGACTTTATGGAATCAGAAGAAAATATCTCAATAACTGAAGAGGCATACATAAAGATCGCTACACACAAAAACCGTAAAAAATATTTGGTGTGCAATTAAATGGGCAGAAATGACATGAAATCCAATGCACAGATGTTGCTATTTTGCTATGTTGCTACAACAACCGTCTACAACCACGCTTGCAGCTCATGCTAACACGCTCACAATGGTCACAGGTCTTCTTTGTTTTGTTCTCCTTGATTATTCTCTTTTCTTTCTTTTTATCTAATTCATTTAAAATCTGTGTTTTGTAAACTTTTGTATTCTATGTGGTGGTGCAATTTTGGCCGTGGTTAAATAAAAGTTATAAATACTACGTTTATAAGAGAAATAAAAACAAACACAGGGGGAAAGTCAACACACATCCATCCGTCTTGCATCAGTCCTCATGTATTCCTCTCTGTTGATGAAGAGGAAGAGGTCAATATACAATGAAGAGGATTTTATTCAAATGTCATACTGAGACGCATATATAAGCACATAAGCACATACACATACTCTACATACACACACCATGAGGACCAACAAACCCAAACTCCAACAGGAAGAGCTGATAGCATCATTTCCTCCCTGATAACTATGGAGTGGCGTTTACAGTTGAGTGTGTGACTATGGGAAAGAAATTGTGAATGTGTTTGTGTGTGTGTGACAACCCCATTCACCTTCCACTGCAGTTTCTTCACACTGCTGGAGGGAGTGACGGTGATATAGCTTCACCAAACTGCAAAGTGAATATTCTTTTATTGGTTCACTGTGAAAACTGATTAGCGAATGAATCCTGATATCTCTGCAATATTCCCTGAGTAGAGTTTTCCCTACAGCTAATGATTCATCATTGCATTTTAGGTAAATAGCTACAACAACTGAGACCCATTAGCAATATGTTGGCTCTAATTAGGGATAATTGCTTACCATTGGGATTTGCTACAGCCAAGACATAAGTCCCAAGGTTCACACCTCTATGTCTTCCCACACACACACACACACACACACACACATAATGCAACAACAGACGTACCATTTGCCCTGCAGCTTCAGTTTGAGTCATCTGGTGGCAGAAAGTCTCATGTAGGAACAGAAGCAAAGTAAAAAGGACAGATGTTGAGATGGAAGGAGGGAGAGGAAGATGCTTTTGTGGAGCTAATCACATCAGAAAAATGTTTGTTTGTGGAAGAGAAAGTGTGAAAAGAGACAGAGGTAGCAGGAATGTACTGTAAAGTGATTGTGTGTGTGTGAGGTCGTCAAACAGCGACAGCAATTTACCCTCAGAGGACCCGAACAAAAAAAAAATCATTGTTACGTTTTCTTGCATAGTGCAAACAGACACCACACACATGCACCCTCAAAACCAGCTGACAGGTAAATCAGGGAAGACACAGTCATGAAACAAATTTTCTCCAAACTGCATGATAAGTGATCTCTTTGTATTGAAGATAAACAAGGAAACAGCTACACATTGCACACAAGCAAACACGCACACACACACACACACACACACACAATAGAGGGCCACATCTCTGTCCCTCTGCAATTAAAGTCTTAGTCATACTGCGCCAAAGGCTATTTCAGTCCTCTTCCAGCCCAGTTTCCTCAGCCATCTTCATAGCATGGCTTTTTTCCCTCTTCCATATTTCTTTTTTTCCCTCTTTCTGTCTCTTTCGCTTGGTGACAAGGTTGTGAGTCAAAGTCTATTGATGCTGATCATTATTGATGCATGCTACTAGGCCAAATCTGAACTCACAAAACCGGCTGCAGCTGAAGAAGCTGTGAATGCGTGTGAGTGTATTTTGAGGGACAGCTAAAATTGCTCTTTTCATTCCTGCCACAGCACGCACACATTCTCATTGAGAGGCAAAAAAAAAAAATCATCCAGTTTGACAAGTCTCATCTGTTTGACATGAGCACACAACACGCTCAACGCTACTGTCCTTCTAAATCACTTGAATATACAGCCATCTCATACACCTCACTGTCCTGTCACTCAGTCATAACACAGAGAGGCTCTCTGAATAGATCCCTCCTCTCCGTCTCTTGTCAGTCTTCCCTCCCACACTTCTCAGCTTGCCGTAGATCCACTGTTCCTGAGCGGCCCAGAATACCGCTGAATGACAGTTCTGCCCAACATGCCACGTCTGCCGCTGACAAATTTGGCAGCATCCCTTTTCTCTCTCGTCTGTTAACATCGTCTTCCTCTCAGACTAAATTCCTGTCCCTGTGTTCCAGCTGGTTTTCATTCCTCAGACCTATAATCTTTTTCTGTACACTGACATTGTTGTCAATTTATCAATTTCTTCCTACCATATTTCTGTGAGGGTCTATGTTTTCCCGGGTCAAAGTTGCAAAAGCACACACATGTTTTTGTCACATAAACCTTGTGATAAAAACAAATGGGTACAAACAACAGCTGGAGGAGAGACATGACACTCACCACCATGTCAGTGCTTCCCAGCACTTGTGACACATTATGAAAGCAGTGCGGTGGAAATTTTCTCTGTCCTTCTCCAAATGTGATTTTCTGGAAATACCCTGCGGGATGTATTGACACAGCGCACACTCTGAGACTGAGGCGGCAGTATGAAGTCACTGTCACATAATCAAAGTCTGCAGGGTGCTGAAGACATCTACAATAAATGATTTAAAATGGCTTGCCTCCACGAAAACAATGATATCATCGGGGCATACAGACTGACATCATTGACAAATCTACGCCCTCCACTGCAGTGTGACTAAAGCGATATTTGTGAGGGTGAATGGTTGAAATTTTAAGCCAGCGTGGTGAGGAACAGGTAGAGGGGATATTTAAAAGAAGCAATCTTGGCCATGTGTGAACAAAGACACTGCAGCATGAGCTCATCAGCGAAAGAAGTGAGCTCATGTCTTAACCGTTAAAGCGGTAGACCATAAGATTCTGATTTTTTATTTTTCTTGGTCAAAAGTAGAACTATCCAAGGTGGCTATCACCTTACATGCTAATTATTTAATTCTTCCACTATTTGCTCCAAACAAAGTTTAGTCACTACTGTCAGAAATACAAAATGTGATTTTTTTTTAAAATTATCTGTTGATGAACAAGAAGAATTTTTATGGGGAAACTGAGCCTGTGGAAACGGTTGTAGTGTCCTCTGTGGCTCAGGAGGAGTTTTGTCAAGTCTGAGAAAATAATCCTAGTGATCACAGTGTCATCAGGGTTATCTTGAATTGGGCGTGAGACATGAAATATTTGAAAGAGAACCTGTGTTATCAACCGGGGGCATGAAGTTTGAAAGATGAGGGCATGTAGCTGGCAATGAAAGATGCTATTGAGTAGTATTATGGGAAATTTAGGATCCAGGGTGTCTGCACCAATTTTTAATAAGTACCCCAATTTTATGAATGTACAATAATAAATTGCTGGAGATCTTTATTTTTAAAGAAAATTTCAAATCAATGCAGCAAAGGCTGACATATCATGGTTTTTAGTCCCTAATATGGGTAACTTACCTCCCATGTAGCATATGCCCACGTCTTCGTGCCCAGTTTGAAATGCAGTCTCTCTGTTTCAGATATGTAGTCATAAAGCCCAAGCTGAGATATTCAGGTTATGTCACTTAAGCAATTTTCTCGGCATCAACGAAGCTCCTTAAGAGCCACAGAAGTCATTACACAACGGTTTTCACAGTCTGTGCAGTACTCCCATCTGGTAAATTGACTCTGACATGTAAAATTGGTGGAGTGGCCCTTTGATAAAACCATCATTTTATATCTGACAGCAACAAAATCTAAATGTATTTATATGAAAATATTGCAGATTATCACATTCATTATCATCTTTGTCTCAGTATTTGCATACAGTATGCCTCATATTGTTTTATATCAGTCATATAATGAGTTGTGCCATAATGCAGATGCCTGCTCTTCATCTCAGAACAATGTAAATGCTGTGGTGGCTGACGCTTTACACGCCCACACAGTTGGAGAGAGACAGACGAAGGGAAGCAGAAAACAAATATTTAGTCTAGATAGATAGATAGATAGATAGATAGATAGATAGATAGATAGATAGATGGCTTTTAGCTGTCACATTGCTCCGAGCAACAGTCTTTCTCATCTTTATTTTTGTTTCTTTCCTTCATTTTTCTGCAATACGAGTTAAAATAAAAAGCCTGAGGGTCCAGAGGACTCTAATCTATTTTTCCTGCACCTACACGCTGTGAGTCATCTCTCTACACTCAGCTAACCTCTCCTTTATCTCCCTCTCTGTAAGGATAGCACATTGGAAGAGAGCCTCCTCTCCCAGACGAGCTGTTTCACTGTGACCCCCACAGACTAATGGAGCACTTCACCATGACACCCTTTCACATCTCAAACGGAATTAGAAAACTGTATGTAAAACAGGCCACAGGGTTCATTTTACCTGCCGATGCCCCTGGAATGCAGGTAGTAATAGATTCAATACACTCAGTGCTTAGTGTCATTCCATATTTTCTTAGGTTTGCACATGTGGTGAGGAGAAAGCCTAGAACGAACTGTGTTTACAGCTGTCGAAACACACAGCATATCTAATGTCCCCCACTTGGTTTGTCTGAATTTGGTTAGCGAGTCATAATACCATGTCATAGGTGGGGCAGATTTACTCTGTATAACTGGGAGTCATAATAACTGTGGTCTGATGTTTTGCAATGAAATCACTGGATATTTGGAACAACACCTGACTTTATATCCTGTGGGACTGAGCTTTCCCTCATTCCCTCTAACACTCAGATGCTTCAAATTATTTTATTCACTGTGGGACATTATAGTGGTTATCTGAGAAACCTCCTGTATCACTGTTGAAAAATAAATCAGTTTGATGATGTGACAACACTCTGGTCAGGGTTTAGGCACAAGGATGACTTGGCTAGGGTTAGGGAAACATCGTGGTTTGGGTTAAGAAAGGTTAGGGGAGCTTCGTCGTCATGGTCACAATTATAAACACGTGGTTAAAGCTAGGTTAGGCAGCGTATTTTAGAAGCACTTTTTGTTATATTTGTTGAAATTCTCTTTACATCGCGACAGCATCAATAAATCAAATGCTCTGACAAAAAAAAGACCTACCTACATACCTGCCCACCTACGCGCACTCTGCCCCTGAACTCTGACCCTGCACTCATTGCACATGACCAGAGTCTTCCACAAGGCTAGGCAGCTAAAGCTAGCGAACTAGTTGCACAAGAATGGCAGAGATAGAAAAGAAAGACAGAAGAAGAAAAGGCTACAACCAAAAAGATGTTGGATAAAGCATGAGGTCAAACCAGAGTCAACATCGGTATGGATTTTCAACAATGGAGAGAACTGAGGGAGTTGAAAGGCCTGAAAAGTGACGCTGTGAGTACTAACAACAGCCATGTTGGTTGTTTACGTTCTTTATGATAATGTTAGGTGTTTTCAACATGTGAATGAGACATGAGGTAGTTGGACACGGTTAGCGATGACAACGAGATGCTGACGTTCCTCTTGGGAGGACAGTATCTGCAATACACAAAAGACTTCAGCACATAAGTCACTGTAAAACGGCAAACTGTCATTTTAACACTTTGGTTTTTCAAACGAATTAAACAAATGAGATATAATATGTTAAGTGTTAAGAGCTTTAGTGGTGCTGGTATGCTGATTTTGTTACCTTTAGACAGAGTCAGGCTAGCTGTTTCTCCCTGTTTCTAGTCTTTGTGCTAAGCTAAGCTAACTGGCTGTTGGCTGTAGCTTCATATTTAACGGACGGACAAATGGTCAATCTTCTCGTCTGCCTCTCCGTCAGAAAATGAATAAGGGTATTTCCCCAAATGTCAAATGGATGGGGAGGCCAGGGAGGTCGTTTGATATACCTGTTTTTATCTAATAAAAAAATGTAGAAAGAAAATGTTAAACTATTTCTTTAAGGGACTAAACGAAATTATTTCAGTTTCACAATGTTTTATCTACTAGTTGGGTTGTGATTATGAGTCTAATAGGAGGACTTTATGGACTTTGGTTAGCACATATTTTCCAGTTCTAGATGCCTTGTACTGATATTGTCTTCTTTAAATGTCATAAACTGCAAGCATCTAATCATCTTCATACTTCCACTTCTACTACTTTAGAAGTTTACCTCTTACTATTAGATCATCCAATTTAATTAACATTTTTTCAAACTTCATAAGGCTTGTATATGCTGTTATGACTTTTCTTCTCTGGTATATTTGCTCCTTTATGTTACTTCTGGTTTCAGTCTATTTAAAAATTTAAAAATCTCTCTTATTATCCTGTTTGTTTGACCTTTGTGCTTAATACTGTAGTTCTATAGTCAGTTGCCAGTTTATTAGGTACACCTGGCTACTAAAAACCTATTTTTCTTTTCAAATATTTTGTCCACCCCATTTATATCAATGAGGGTGAACATCTCTCAGTCTCTCATACATTTCAACAGCACCACAAACAACAGCCTCCAAAATTACCATAGAGTTGAATCAACACCTCTCTAACGGTTAACAAAAACTGAACATTATAACCTTCATGAAGGCAGGATTTAATATAGGGCTGTTGTATTAGACTGCATTAGTTTTAGCTATACCTAATAAACTGGCAACTGAGCGTATAGTGAGGCACTTTCCCTCACAGAAAAGGCACATGTGAAATCCATGTTGTGAAATGTCCAAAAAGCACTTGTGCATATTTGTAAATTTATCACACGTAATACGATGTGAAGTTCTTGTTTTTACATGCGTTAAATACGTGAAAATCACATGTGCCTATATCATTAATAACACACAACACAACACTTGAACCCAGTGACTTGGATAGAAAACAGAGCTAGGTCAGTGTGTTTGTGGGTCCATGACAGGGCCCTCATTCACCAGAATACAATAGTGCCAGCTAGTACAGTCGCCCCACTGTCCCGTCTGGTGGCCAAATGGCAGAATGCAGACTGACCTACAGTATGGCTCCTCTCTCTTCACTCTTTTTTGGGGCATACACACTCATTCACACAGAGCACAAGAGCCCACTCAGTCCACGAGTGAGAAGAAGCATTCACTGAGGGAAAACAGTGAATTTGGGAAAGTGTTTGGCCGGCGTTTGACAGGAGGGGAGAGGGCAAACGTTCAAACAAGCCCCACACATACATGGACACAAACAGCCGCGTAGATTTGGAGCCGCACCATCCCACCCTGTTTCAGTTTCCTGTCAACGGCCACAATAGTATCTGCCTGCAAGCTGTGCAACCCAACCCTATCTTATCAACTGCAGGCTCAGACACAGCCACAATACTCTGCAGTATCTGTGTGTGTGTGTTAGAGAGACTGAATGTGTGTGTGTGTGCCCCAGGAGGCATGGGGAATGAATTCACTTCACAGGAATGCACAGCTGAGTCTGGGTGTTTTTACATCAAAACACCTACTGTATGTTTTTGATATATGGTTGCTACTTTCTCCTCATTTTTTCTATTAGCTCTTGTGCTTTGTAGACTTAACATCCTTGTTGTTTGGGATCCCACAAACCCCACGGTTGTGCAAAATCAACATTTTTTTTTCTTCAGGTATTTTCTTTTGCCACAAACTGGCTTTACACATTTGATGAAAGTTACAAAATAATGAAATGAACAGAAAACATTGCTATCACACCATAAGGAAATATTTTGTGTTTTACACATTATTAGGGCCTTGCATAATACATTCTTTTTATTTGCCATTTGCACACATAAAAATGTGACGTTACTTTTGCCTGTTACTGTGGGATTCAGTGTGTTGAAAATGTTTCAAACAACAGGAATGAATCCGTTTTTTTACGCTCAGTCAGAGGCTGAGCTGGAGCTGAACATGCCCTCAGACACTGCTAAACCATTGCTAGCTAGCTCATAGCTAACGTACAGTCGTTACATTGGCTGTTTAGGGCGAATAAACACAAACGGTCCTGCAGTGAAATTTGTACGAATGATGCAAGTGAAAATCAAAATCATGTTAATGAACAATTCTCGTGAAATTAGGAGAAGTCATGAAATATCAAGTTGATGAAAAATCTATCTATCTAGGCTTGCAGTTTTGTCTTTTCACTATAAGCTATACAAGCATAGCCTATACTGTCTGTTTGTTATTTGCATTTATTTACATACAGGCTCCTTTCATCCTATATTTCCATTTGAACTGCGATTCCAATCTGCTTATTGTCGTCTCCCCATGCATGTACTTCTCTGTCACTGCAGCTGTTACATTCTTAAGAGAACGTCTCCATCTTGTCCTGGCTTGAACACTTGGTCTTTACCGCCTACAGTTCTCTGAAAATAGACAAATAACCCGTGGGGAGCCTGAGAGACACATTCAGAGCTCTGCACCTTGAGAAACAGTAAATTGCCGTTTGCCAACCACTGTACCATCGCCTCAATCTCGCTTTTAATTCTCCTTCTCACTTTTCCCTCATGTTTTGGAGTGTGCACGCCTGAGAACAGTTATTGCACCAAATGCTGGCACAGAAACCTGAAGAAAGAATGGCTAGACGGAGGCTGAAGACTAGACGTGCTTAAAGCAAAATGTCAAAAACAAAAACACCCTCTTCCTCTGTTTTAAGCTGGGCAGACTTAGATCTTGTGCACATGCCTGGAGCCAAACCTGTGCATCACATCACCTACTCTACAAGCAAGTCCCGGCCTGCAAAACTACAAAACCTTTTTTGATTGCTTGGGTCTTAATTGCTTGTTTCAAGTATATGCAAATTTCAGACAAAGAAACTTCACTGCACTCAGATTTGCTGGAAAATGAGCAGATAGCTAATCTTATGTCCGGTAACAGCAGCTTTTAGGCGCTAAATAGGACGTGACATAAACACGAGACAGCCATTCTCTCATACATGCAAGTACAAGCCAGTATAAACATACCCTCCCTATCCTTACACAGAACCTGAGTGTCTTCACTGACAATCTGCCTTGTCTGACTTTTCAAGAAGACTGTAGCTGAATTACATCACCTATCATCTACTGACTCTTTTTGCTCTCAGAAAATCTCTCACTCACAATCGCACTCCAAAATCCTTAAACTCTGTCTGGTAAAAGAAATATTTAATTCTGTAAATACAGTACAGAGACCACATTCCTGACATGTGCACTTAATGGTTGGTTAGCATTTTGGTGATCCAAAAATTCAAGCCTAATCTGATGTGGCAGTCACAGTTGAACCATATTACAGTATTACATTACAAACCAGATACAATAATATATACCATATTGTAGGCAGGTTTGTGCTGGTACGTGATACCCACAAATCACAGTGTAATTATATACTGTACACAGAGGGAGTGGATGGAGATACAACAGACAAGTGCAGACAGCACCAATTAAATGCTGGTTTAAGTGTGTTGTTGTCATGGCGACTAAGCTAGTAGGCTACCTCTGAAATTCTGTGTCATATTAAATGCCGTTGCTTTTGTTCCTGTGCCCGTCTCTTTATCCTTAACCTCCCTCTGCGTGTGTCTGTCTCTCACTTCATCCCTGCCTGTATCCGTTCGACTGGCTGAAAAACATCAAAAACAGTCAAAAACAGTCCCAGTTAACCAGATTCCAACTGCCTCGTCTCCTTCTCCGCCCCTCTCTTTGTGCGTCTCTTTCCATTTCTCTTCCAGCTGTGCCCTCATCCATGTTACCACGTTCGACACTTAGCAGACATTGTGGTACAAGATGCAGTGGGGGTAGTGGATTTGTGCCACGGGGGTTTACAATCTGTCTCCCCCCACATTTCTAAAGAAAACACCACGTTTCATTGTTTACCCCGGTGTTCAGACACACAGAGGTAAATGGTTTTGTGTGATCTGTCTAATCTGAGAGAGAAAGGCTGACTAGAGGAGAAGCGTGGGAGCTTTGGAGTACTTTGATTTCAGTGACCTTCCCTTTTTGTTCAGTCTGGCTCTGCTGCAAGTCTACGCAGGTATAAACACACACAGACAGACGGCCACACAGACGGGAACATGCAAACATCGAACAGGTTAAGGGATATAGCAGTGTTTTTGCAAGTTTGAGCTCCTTAACAATCATTTCTGCTTGCTATTTTCAAATGCATGCTGTGTTTTAGATTTTTGGATTTATTGTTTCCATTCATTTTTGTGTAAAAATCAATTAGCAGACTGAAAACTTGCTTCAGATGCGTAATCTATCACAGTGAACATTAAATCTGCATACATTTCTTTCAGAGTTACATTGTTGCCGCTTATTAATGCAGTGCAGACGTTTAAAATCAACTGCACTTAAAAAATAAAATAATTCTGGTTTATTACAACTTGGGTCTTATTTTCATAGTTTTGGCCATAACTTCTATCAATTATGATCCCATTGTACTCACCAAAGTAATTGATGAGATCTGGCAACACAGGAACAACAACAAAGTCTTACAGGGCAAGAAACACGAGAGGTCAGACAATTGGACAAAGTAACAGTTTAGCCAGATTATCTAAACCACTTTGGAGGCTAAACCAAAGCAAGTAAACGGTAAGTACGGTAGGTCAAAGTTGAACCAGGAAGTTGGTCTGTAAACTGTGATGGATGGTTGCAACAGATAGCTTGGTTAATAATTTGATCTTTCCTTTTCGTTTTCTCTACCAAATAAAATAACCTAATAAAATAAGTATGGCAGTTTAAAACCTGTCTGATTGTCTATCCAGAATCAAGGGGATCTTGCTTAGATTCTTGAAGCAGTTTCGCCTCTCATCCAAAAGGCTTCCTCAGTTCTGTCTGATTGTCTAACTGCTTGTGATCATTGCTAAGTTTCATTTCTTTTTAATGATCAGCAATCAGATAGAAATGATGCCCAGAACTTTGAAAATAAGACCCCAGTTGTAAACCTCCCCAGACTGCAGTACATTAAAGTGTACAGTAAAGTGAGAAAAATGAATGCAGACTTGAATTTCATCATGATGCATTACACAACTCAAGCAAGTTTTTAGAGCCTGCTAATTCATTTTAATCCCACATAGAAATGGAGGAAACCAATGAAATACAGTACATCCAAACAAGAGCGTAGTTTTCAAAGTGGTTAGCTGTAACATGTAATCTTAAGTATACATGGTTTGTAGTAAATATACAGTGACCCTAAGAGCTCAGTGCACTGCAACTCAAGAAAACATCTTCGCCAATTTGACAACATAATGCTTAGCATTTAGAAAAAATGCTGCAGAGAAACACTGCATGTAGCACAGACGACAACGGAAACTGTTTCCTGGGGACACTAAAAAGTGATGGGACACGCTTGTTGTTTCCATGGTTTGTGACTCATGAAGTTATTGAAGAAAAATATACGTTTTTTTTGGTGGCACAACAAGCATGTCCCAGCCGAGTCCAGGTGTGTTCATCACTTTTTGGAAACAACTGTCATCTGTGCTACTTGCAGCGTTTCTGTATTCGGGTGTGTTTTTCTGTATTTGCAGCTCGTTTCTGTATTTGTTTTTCTAAATGTTGCGCATATGCTGTGAAATTGGTAAGATGTTTTTTTTAAGTTGCTGTGCATTGAGCTATAAGACCCACCGTATAAATGGGCTGAAACATGCAAACCTTTGGTATGGTACTTTAAACTGAAAAAAAAATGATAAAGCTTATGCAAGGCCTGAAATTTTATTAACATATACAGGCGGAGATGGAGAAGGAGAAAGCGAGGAAAAGGAGGGACAGAGCGAGAAGGTACATCTCTCTGAACCGACAAAGTAGATAGACAAACTTCCATATGAGTATTTGGATGTGTGGGAAGAAGGTATGAGTTGACTTCTGCGTTATGGCTCCGGAAAGGCCTGGTGACTCAGGTAGGCTGGGGGCAAGTTGCTTCAGAGAAAGACGGAAAGCTTAAGATATAGTCAAGTATAGGCAGGCAGGTAGAAAGCAAATCAGCCAGAGAGGAGGAGGGGGAGGAGGAGGAGGAGGAGGAGGGAAGACTGCGACGGGAGCAGAGAGACTGACAGATGAACACAAGACAGGCCTGTTGGGTATCGCTGTTATACAACAACAGACGTGAAGGTGCAGACTAATTACAATGCACAATACAAGTACATGATACTGAGGTTGTGCTAATTGTGTGGAGCATGTGCATCTGATGTGTGTGTGTGTGTGCTGGTGCCTCTGCTGCCTTTGCATGTGGGATTTATCTTTGCCCAGCAGGCAGTGTTGTACCATATGGTCCACAGAGTAGATATTCCTAAAACAACACACACACACACACACACACACACACTCACACTCACACTCACACTCAGACACAAAGACACGTAAGCTCACACATGAACACAGACGTGCACACGGGGAAAAGAAAGAGATGGAGAGGAAGAAGAGGAGGAGAGAGAGACGGAGAGTCACTGGTGAGCAAGATAGAGCCATCTGCCCATCCTGATTTGCTGAGATCCACAGATCACAAACCAAATAATAATTACACAACAAGCTAACACTGTGCTGTGGCAAGCAATGAATTATATTTGCTTACAAATATGCAAAACGTTAGGGCTTAAATAAAATCAGACAGGCGGTGGAGAAAAAGGAGGGGGGCAGAAAATGAGATACCAAAATGACAACAACCCCTCAAACTTCTCCAGACAGGAAGTTTGAAGCAGCTGAAAAGATGACAAGATGCCCCTGAATACCCCTCAAACAGCAGGCCCTCCAAGGGGGGCTGGCTGGAGGTCCACTAAGCCCCTCAGAGCCCATATGGTCTGAAGGCTTACGCACCGTGAGATGACATGAGAAGGCAAGCCCAGAGGCTGGATGCAAGGACAGGAAGAAGAAACAGGAGCAAGTGGGTGGGGAGGACCTGCGGCACGTTATGAGCATTCGGAGATGTGCGTTCATGTGTGACACACTCTAGGAAAGGTGTAATTTGCGTGAGCCCGTGTGCATTTGTGTGTTTGGATAGCAATTTGTCTGGTTTTAAGGCTACGGGGGGTTTGTGTGAGGAAACTAACTCTACAGGATATGTGACATGTTGGAATTTATGTGTGTGTGCATCAGGGTAAATAAATAAAGAGCAATAATGACTCTGTGTCATATGATCCGCCTGCACGGTGACACTAATGGCATTAGCCTGAATGAGAGACCTGCAGTGTGGCCTCCTCTCGTCCCTCATATCCCTGCGTTTCTCTCCCCTCCCTCTCTTCCTCTACTCTGTTTCCTCTCCTCTGTCATCTCCAGCTTGTCTCCAACACTTCACCCTCTCTTGCATTAATTTGTTCCATCCTGTTTATTGATTTGTTTTAGATTGTTTTAGACATACTATTGCTGCGATGATAAGACCTGCACACCTTCTTAATTGGATGACATGTCATTACAGCTGACAATTCTCACACTCAGCGGCAAACATCCCAGATATCAATCAGTATTATCGTGATTGGAGTCAACTCACAGTTCCAAATTAAAAGAGGATCATGGTAGGCAATTAAAATTTTGAAGATGAGATGTGACTGTTTAAGTAATTATCCTGAGAATTCACGGGGCTTTGTAGTTTTTGATATGTCAGTCTTTCTTTTACACGTGTATAACAGCTTTGAAAACATACTGGGTTATGGATTCACTTGACGTTTTATGGAGTCCTATTAAACTAATAGCCTACAGAGCACAAATTAAAGGAATAGTTTTACTTTGGGAAAAACACTTATTTGCTTCTTGCTGAGAGTTCGACGAGAAAATCGATGCCACTCTCATGTATGTACAGTAAATATGAAGCTACTGCCAGCAGCTGGTTAGCTTAGCTTAGCTTAAAGACTACAAGCGGAGGGAAATCGCTAGCCTGGCTGTGTCCAAAGGTAACTAAATCTGTCTACCAGCACCTCTAAAGCTCACCAATTAACACGTTATATCTTGTTTGTTTAACCCATGCAAAAACCAAAGTGTAAAAACAATAATTTGTGGTTTTTGCAGGGAGTTATGTGCTGGACTATTTTCTTGGCAGACTTCCAGGAGTCTTGTCATCATGTGTCCGGCCAAGAAATAGTCCGGTATATGGATTTATACCGTTGAACAGAGCCAAGCTAGCTGTTTCCAGTCTTTGTGCTAAGCTAAACTAATCGGCTGTTGGCAGTAGCTTCATATTTACCATGTAAACATGAGAATGGTCGTTTCCCAAAATGTCAAATTATTCCTGTAGAGGATAAACAGGCTAAAAAACCTGGAGGTGCGAGATATAAAAAAATGACTCTTGCAGCAAGCAGCTAGTTGATATCATGTAGACTTTTCAAAACATGGGCAGATGGTCCAACAAAAGCTAATAAAGTAAATGAAGAAAAATGTGAGTGAGAGGAGTAAGTGAGGATAGGCTTAGGCATGCCCTGGGGGAGGGAGGAAGAGAAGAGTGAAGGGAAAAGGAAAAGAGTAGCACAAGGACCGACACTGAGTCACACAGCAGGACGGGAAGTCTTAGATGGAGACACCCTTCCTTCCTGTCAGCGCACTGATCACCAACACTGGACATCATTCAGTCTCACAGCACATGACACATGTGACAAGTATTACGGTGGATAGTACCATGCGTTGTACTTTGTGCAGGGACTGTGGAGTTGTACTCAAGGCTATGTGTTGACCATAGTAACTTATTTTAGTAAAACTGCTGCATCGATTCAAAGACTCTGGCTCCACATGGAGCCAGTCAGGGTGCAATCTTCTCAGGGAACAGTGGGTTTTTCCCACCTTCTGCTTTTGATTTCAGTGCCTGTGATGATAAAAAAATTTATCTCCAGGGGGTATATATTTTCTCTATCCTAGTGGAGTTTTCTTTTGGTAGAAGCCCACAGGCAGCAGGATTAGGACACACTGAAATCTCAGCAGCCAGACAGTGAATTTGAGCACACCCATTGATCAGCAAATTACTTTGTAACCAAGCACAGAGTGCCAAAGGCAGAAAGGAGCAGTGAGCTCCAGATTTATGTGCAGCTCCCATCTGTTAACATGCTTTTCAGTTATCTTATTGTGCCTGTAGCCCTGCAAGATATTTGCATATGAGCACAAACAGACTGCAAATATCATTTTGACACCTTAAACAAAAAAAAAATAGTGAGCAGGACTGGATGTGATTTTCACAGGCAGACACTGACTAAGTTAAATCACACCACTAAGACTGTGATCTGTAGTAATGGAGGAAAATGACAAATAGCTACAGTGGTTTCAAATTGGATATCACACCCACACACACCCCCCACCATTGCTCCACTATTGTACCCAATATGGCATAAGCTTTTCGCACCGAGGGACTTGAATTGTCCTTGAGAGTTATGCCAGTTTCACATCATATCGTTCAGACCATTATTACATGCAGCCGAGTGGGAAAACCACGTCACGTCAGCCTCCAACTTGTAATTCCGAGGCTGAGATATTTCCCACTTGCCGCACAGAACTACAAACGTTTCAACTAAACATGGCTGCAAAGCCACCATCACTGGCAGGAGCGTGTAAATAAAATCCAACATTAACACTCATCGAATCAATTCAGCTAATTTAAATCTAGCAAGACGCTACTGTTTGTTTCTGGTTTCAATTGCTTATGAACCGCTATGAATATGTAGCCTAACACTACAAAAGCTAATAATTTAAGATTTTTATCCGGTGTGACTACAAAGCTAGCAGTGGGGCTAACCATCTTGGAATACTGCGTGAATGCTCCCAAATCAGGTTAACAGGAAGTTTTCCTGCTCTTTCCATTGTGCCAGAATTACATGAATGCAGTGTTAAGCACCTTAAAGATACCCTGCTGAGATTCTTACCACTACTGGGACTACGGAGCACTGGTTTGATGAGTTGTTTCTATCTTGTGCTCTCCGAGCATGCACACGAGGACCCACATGTTTGTACACAAGCATGCAGGTGACAGTTTCATGCTATTCCAGTGATAAAAAAAATGGTGCCAATGCCAAGAAATGTAGAAACGCACGCACAGAAGGCAGGGAAGAAAAAGACTGCTAGCCGATGTGAACAATGTAAGTTTCAAATTATTAAAAAAAGCCTTTGCAAATGTTTTATGAGGAAGAAAATGCATTTACCCTGTTTGATAGGCCTTAAGTATCTAAATAATGTGATTTGTAGAGAGACGCTGAATAAACATAACTGTTGTTTGTTTACCAGAAAACACAAGGCACCTTTAAGTATAATTGCACCAAAATACCAATGAAATGTTAAATTTTAATTTTCATAGTTCTAAAGTATATACTTAAACACTGCAAAGCAGTGCTGGTAACCATAGTGCAGCAGGATCCAGAGCCCAGCGATGTGGGTCAGTAGACTGGAGATTCCCAGTGTCACAGGAGACTTCCTCTTCCACAGCTCCACACAGGATATGAGCAATTTCCTCAGAGCCTAGTCTCTCCAAAATTCCCAGAAATCAATTCAATGTAGAGGGTCATATCTAGGGCATCCGCTACATCTTAAAGATAACACATAATGACAGTTTCATGCATGAGCATTATATTCTTGCATGCCGGAACAATGAGCAAGTGTACACGCAGGTATGATTGCACATGTACACACTGTACGTTGTCAGCACAAAAATATCACAGTGGTTTCAGCGAAAATGAAAGAGACTAATGTGTGACTCATGTCGTAATAACCTGGTGTTATGTGTTAACAGTGATTTGGCCATAGAGGTATGAATGTTTGGTTCTGACTTCTGCACTGTCATGCTCACTTCCTGCTGCAGTGTGTTAGTGTGTGAGACAGATACTGAGGCATTCTGGGTGGGGCTCCCGAGTAATTTTACAGGGTAAACTAAGTGAACAGTCAGCTGTTCCACACACTGATTTGTCAGTTCACACTTCCTGTCAGGACCATATTTGGAAAATGTTTCCGCAAGGTAAATAAACATGTTCTGACACCGTAGCAAATTACCATAGCAAATATAATAAAAAACATTTTTAAAAAAAGGTCTATAAATCACACTTTACTTCTGTTTTTAAACTTTTACAACTTTACAAACTTTCCCAGATGTTTTTTTTTTATACTTTTAAGGGCAAAGTTCATCTGAGTATTACTGACTGCTACAAGAAATAAGAAACCCTTCAGAATAAAAAAATAGGCCACAAATTCTGAAGAAACAATATTAAGTTTTCCGTTTCCTTGAAATGTAACGTTGGTTTATTTCCTGGTTGGTCAACAGAAAATCCAGGATAATGTTTCATTTAAAGACAACAAGATGAGTTAAATGTTATCTGAAAAAAGGCCTTTTTGGAGGCCAGTGGATTTTTTGCTGTGTAGATGAGCTGATTTGTTGCTTTTGGTAATGTGATGGTTACAAGAAAGTTATGAACATGACAATTTGGCATTGTCAGGGCCATTATAACCACATGTTGGGTTGAACATGTGGGAGACCTCCTTACTAATTGTCTCTACCAAAATGACAGTAAGATAGATAAGATGATAAACACATATATCCTCAGAGCTCACATAAACAAGGCAGTAAGGCATTACACACATACTTCTCACCATACATGAAAACTTCAGCTCTTCTTTTTGTAGTTGCTCTCTCCCACAAGGTTCTTTTTCTGCCCCCTGGTTGCTCAGGTTATAAAAGAGATGTTGCATAACCTGCCTCAGGAGAAAAGTTTGATGATGAATCTGGACTCATAACTGGGGGAAGGAAGGAGGCAGACGGATAGAGACAGAAGAGGAGTAAATAACTAAATAAACATGCCTTGACAGTAACATGGTAGCTATCTAAAAAGCCCCTTCAAAAAGCCCCACCAAGGAAAGCGCACGCTCTGAACTGAAAAGGTGCAAAGTGACAAATTCCTAGAAAGGCATTACAAACCAAATTGGAAGAAAGAGGAGGCAGGAATCACAGAATATAGAGTGATGATGAGAACAGTCAGAAACTCAGTAGCAGAGGGGGAAAAAGATGATGGAACGAGAAAAAGAAATGGGATTGCAAATGGGGGAGGAAGGTCACGGATGTCACGGCATGTTAGTCAGAATGCTGATGTTGCCGTGGTGACAGGAGGGCAACGCCAGAGTGGTGGGAGGCAGTCACATGACCCAGCGTCAGGCCCTGGAGGAGGATGCCACAAACCCTCTTCTGACCACAGATCTACCAGATGGGGGGATGGAAAGGAGGGCAGGAAGGTGAAGCTGATTGCAAGTTACATGTCCATGAAAAAGTTCAACTCCGAAATAGGTTTAGTTTGTTTTACAGCACCAAGGGCTGGGGAAGCAGAATAATGTAGTGAGTGAAGACAGATTTCTGTCACCAGAAGGCCAAAGTTCCTGCCCTACTTACACCAAGAATCCTGTCCTGCTGTAGCACTCATAGCACGACATTAACTCCCACCAAAAGCCAGTTGCACCAGCTTTTCGTAAATTCAAACTGAGCTTAGTTATAGGTGTAGATTTACCCATCACTAAATTAAAACTGCTTGCACCACAGAAACTAGTTCTAACATAGAGATTAGCTGTTAGCAAGTATTTACGGCCAGTAGCTGGCAGTTGCAACTGTTGTGAAGATAACTGAACCAACTGACAATGCTAACGTTAGCTTGCTAATATGTGACATGTTTGGATTGAAGACTGAAGAGTAAAATCTGACCTCAAACTGGGAATATTTCACAAAATGTAAGGTCAATATCATTAGATTAAATGACCAAATAATATCATGTAGGTTAGCATAATCAGATAATTCCCACTAATTATAAACTGCATAAATACAACTCACTCTGAAACACACTTTTCTGCATGAATTAAAAAAAAAGTAATACTTAATATTTACACATTACTTTAGTCTTTACTAGTTTAGACATTTCTTAAGTTTTAAAGGTGCAACCTGATTTAGTAAATTACTTGTTTGAAACTAGATAGCAGTTTTTAAGTACTTTAGAAAGGACTTTAAACACAAACTCTGTAGTGAATTTACAAATAGCTGGTACAACCCAGTCCAGATACAGAGATTGCTGTTTTGTTGCTAACTGCACCCCGAGACGTCCTTGTGGTGGGGGTGGCAGTGGTTAGGGGGTGTGGGTATTATTATATCATGAAAAATTGCCTGGGCATTATCACAACCAATAGTTTAAAACTTCTGTGGTCACCCAAACCTTCCAAAATCCCACAAATAGCATGGTCAGGTCCAAATGATGTCGTTTTCCCTTCTCTAAATGTGACCTAATGCATCACTTCTAAACATCTGATCTGGGCCTATGATCAAACAGTGTCACAAACAAACTACAAGGAAACATTCAAGGCCATTCACTACTTGTAAGTCCTCTGGCAAAGAAGCCAGCCTGTCATTCAAGTGAGAAACCACACCCAAACCTCAGGAGCTACATCTGAAGCCTGCTGTAGAGCAACAGCAGCCGAGTGACTGACACAGCGCCGGACTCACTCAGGCCGAGGGTAACACCACGCTGTCAGAGGTGTTATTGAATATCTTAATAGCCTATACATTTGAGAATTTATCCAGGCAGCTCAAGATACCAATTATACATTTAATTATACCTACAGAAAGATCAAATTGCAGACTGCCATGCCTCCACACACTTAATGACCTGATTTTCCCCCCCATCATAATTAAAACACTGATTGTAACTGAGCTCAAATTACAAATCAGGTCCTTAAGCATTACTTGTCCTCACTGACACCAGTGAACAAAAGCTATTAATCCACACAGGGGACGTGGCGAGTAACTAGTCCTGTCTGACTGGCTCATTTGGCCTAGTTTCCTTTTCAGATCGAGCTCTGGTGCGAACCAAGGCAACTGTGCTATGATTATCTAAAGATGGTATAAAGAGCAGTTTGACTGCGTGCCCAGTGGGATCCATCTTGTGACACAGTGGGGCGGTGTCTGGAGGCCTGTTTAGACAAACCCTGCACTCTCTCTTTTATCTTTTATCTCAGCTGCTCTATCTCTCCTTCTCTACCTTTATGTTTGTTGTAGTTTATCAGTAATACTCCTCTCTCGGCCTCTATTAGAGTTGTGATCAGGAAGGACAGAGCAAGGAAAGCTAGGAAACAAAAAGTCATTTCCAATCAGACTTGAAAGGCAATTGCAAGACCAAAGCCTTGAAATTAACCATAAAGAACACATAAATAACACTCCTTGTCGTATCCCAACTTTCTCCCCTGTTCCATCTCTCTTTCAGTTCAGGCTAAAGACATGTCCAGACATTACAGTTGAAGGAATGACAGGAATGAGAGGAATTCCGGGGCATTCCCATCTCGGCACAGTCAGCTCTGAGTGAGAAGGCCACTCCCTGATTTACAGAGAGAGCTGAATGAAGAAACTAATGGACGCTTCTTACTCTGTACTGACCCTTGTTATGTTTACTCAGTCCAGTGGAAATACACAATGACAAATAAACTTTACACTATCAAGCCCCCAGAAAGATGCAGCAGCGACTGTCAACTTTCTCCAGCTAAATCCACATATTTGAAGATCTCTCACAAACTAGTGTCAATCCTGTAACAAGATACAGCAGACACAGCACAAGGTGCAGCATGGTCAATGAAAATGATACAGTCGCATGGATTAAGTAATAACTGGGTAATAAGGAAACTGACGAGTCTAATTTGTCTGAAGAAATTGGTACAATGGAGGTGGTGAGTGATGCCACTGCTGCTTGTGTCTGGACAAAGTCTTGGCGTTGGAATGCTGCAGGAATCTAAACTGCAGTGGGTTTAAATGTGCACAATGTGGGTTAACTGCAGTGTGTGTGTGTGTGTGTGTGTGTGTTCATGTGTGAGTGAAAGAGAGAAAAAACAAAGCTTATTCAGCCTTCCAGGGGAAGACAAACAAGGAGCGAATGGTCATTCCTGTGTTGTTATGGTAATGCCCAATTCAAAAAGAAACGACAGTGACACACACACTATAAGCTAAAAGCAAGAACTGTCACATGCATTTTTTGTTGAATGATAGGTGTCACGTAGAGAAAGAAAGGCTGATAGAGTCAAATGGATTTCAGAGAGCATACTGCCTTCGACAGATACAGTACATAACAGGCACATCTGCCAAGAAAAAAAGGCAAAAACCACACTCTTGAACACAACAGAGCCTCAAAAATAGCATGATGACGCCGAGAGAGAAAGAGAAGTCTGTAATTCAGCAAGGAGCCTATATAGTGATTAAGTCCCATGTAAAAAATGCAAACACACACCACCCACTCTCACTGGCTCTGTCGCAACACTTCCTGTCAGAGCAACTGCTTCCAACAGTAAAAAGAAACAAAACAAAACACCACAGATCTTGCATTCATGCAGCAAACAACACGCCCGTATCCTAATCATAGAGAGGTCAATATTTAGTTTACTGTAACCAAGGAAGGGAAATTATTTATCTAAGGCTGTAAAATCTGCCTCTACAGTTCTCTTCACACCGCAGAAATTAGCTTTAAAAGCAAAATCACACTTCCCGTCGCGAGCAAAGAAAATATATGTTTGTGGCGACTGAGAGAAAGATGATCAAACAGGCCGACACCCTCCTCTCTTACAGTCACCATTCCAGCAGTGACTGAACTCCCATAGGTCACGAGGCCACCCTGAGCAGCCATACCACATCCCAACCCCCCTTAACCATGGCAACCACATCACATGACCATCTCCCATGACCAGCAACCACTGACAAGCCGGGCCATCTGAAAACCTGAACACCAATGATTTCCTGTTGGCTGCAAATGAAACCAATAGATTTAAAAATAGCCTAATTAAATTCCTTAAAATGAAAAAACAACAACACTGCAATTCAAGTATACAAAACTGTGGCTGCAACATGCTGAAACTTAGTAACTAAAAGGCTGAAACCAATTAAACTCACGACCACACAGAGCCAATATTGGTGCCGAGTTGTGCAAAAAACAAAAAGAGGCAGGAAGTGAAACTTTCACCTCACTCCTTAGAAAAAGACAGATAAAATGAAACAGGAACTCGACAGGCCCCTTTCTCTCCAAAGGGCAAATTCTTCTGCTATCAGATGTTTATACCACAGCAAGAGACTGAAGCTGCACAGCAGTCAAAGATGGGGGGTGTACATTTACAGTATCTGGGGCATAGCTGCAATATCTTCTCCCTCTCATCCGCTACCAGTTCAACTATATTATTTTGAGGCAGAGTTCAAGTTCAGCTCTGCTCACGTCTAATCACACAATCTGTATCAAGAGCTTGGAGGAAACATGCTATTAGCCTTGACTTTACATAGATAGCGCAGTGGTGAACTAGCCACGGCTTATGGTGGATGTAAGGAAGATCTGAGACCTGCTATCAACAGTCACGCAAACACAAAGCACTTCTGCACAGAGCGCTGAAACCGAATATTAAGCTGTAAAACGGTGGTTTCAGCTTTAGGGAGCGAGAAAAACACACCGAGTGTGTGTACATGCACATGTTTTTTTACATACACAAACAGAATCTGCACACAATGTAAAGACTGTTGTATTTATACACTAGGGCTGGGCAATAATTCAATATTACTGTTTATCAACATTCAGTATTGTGATATGGATGGATAAAACATACTGTGTTATCATTTTGGAATTTCTTGTATCTAAATTAATGATTTAAAGCAAACTATACCTTTAAAAATGACATAATTAATCATTTGCATATGTGAGGAGTTTTGTCGAATGTAAGCAGCATAGCAGCAAACACAGCTGACTGCAATAAACATACATTTGATTATTTTATGTGATTTGGCATACATTTACTATACAATATTAAAATAAAAGTCATATTAATGTCACAATATTGATTCCAGCTATTGCCCAGCTCCAATGTACACCACTGTTCGATCATACCTGTTGGATGCAGTATTCACGCTGAAGTGTCCCCTCACACAACCCTGTACCCCGACCTCCCCATGCCCCACAGTCACATGGTGCAGGCAAAGCCAGAGAATACATATGATACCATTGCTTACACTGGCTAACAGGCAAAGATACCCAGGCCCACCGAGTCCCACAAAGTGGTCTGAGCCTGTGCAGGACAGTGACAGGCAGACACATGTGCTCAGACTCACAAGACACATACAGTACATACCATAACACAACACATATACAGTACAGCTTGAAGACCAGCACAGACCAGCACATATCTACTCTCCGAAAGACTGGACTCTATGTGAAGCTTGTCTTGTGTTTGTTTACTCTCTCCCCCCCAAGCCATACTGCAGTCGACCAGCCAGCCGGGGCTAGGTAATCCCTGTAGGTAAACAGAAGCAGAGCGGGGCCTGCTCAGTCATACCGGCCTCTCCACATCACACCACTACACCCACACACACTGCGCCCAGGCTGAAGCTCTGGGCTGAAACACTACTACACCCACACAGTTAAAAGAGACATTTCTCTGGAGCTGCATAGCCCGGCCTTGACTATTTATGCATGTGAGGATGATGAGTAGATAGAGGGGCTTTCATCTTGATCACATGTTGCTGGCGAATACGCTTAAGGTTCATCAAAGAGGCAGGAATGACAAATCTCAACGGGTACTTTACGATTATCTTTACATGAATTCCTGCTGTTCAGGGATGTTGCATGCGCTCTAATAGCCTGAAAATAACCATGCTTAGATTACCAGTGTCATGTAAACACCCTAACACACTAACAGAAGTGAGTTACTCATCCCTTTTTCAAACTAGTGACACTATGTATACATCTTGGTCCATTTTCTTTCAGCTTTTGGTTTCGCACATGCATCACAGTGGTCTCAGCGTTAACCGCATGGAAGGTTTTGTGTTTGAGAAAAAAAAAAAGCATGCTTAGGCAGCAGCAGAAAAATCAAACTAGATTTTTGGGGCAACACAAAATGGCTTTCATGTTACAACTAACACGGCATGTCAACATAAAACTCAACAAACACATTGCATTTCCCTATTGTACTCCTATTTCCTGTTAGCCTCTGGGCTATCCTCAACTATCAAATACTTTGTGTATGTTTGGGTTCTGGGGGAAGTCTGGTTACGGTACATTATGCACACAACTGAACATTTACTTTTTGAACTACTGTATTACTGTGGGTATTTGTAGTAATCCAGTTATTTGTGTGTAATCAAACATACAAAGCTGGTGTTTAAGCAGTGATAAACTCCTGTCCAACCTGCTCATGTCAACTTTGTGTAGGCTCAGCAAACTGGCAATTAGCCATAGTGGTAATACGCCGAAAGAAGTAGATGTCAACAAAGAGAAAACACAGCCTGGTTTCTTTTTTTAAAAATGCAATTTGTATTAAAAGTCTTGTTTTTAAAACAGACAGCCCACTGTTAAAAGGCCGGTCTGAAATTAAACTTACAATCAGGTTAGATTTGTCAACGGTACATCATCACATTTTCTGTTAAAAACAACAAAATAAACAGAACAGAACAGAATTTGATTTTAAGTGGTCTGGAAGGTAAGCGTTTGGTGTTGTTATCACGTCTAGGGGATTCCAGTACCTGTGCATTTCAAGATATAGGTTTGGCCAGACTAAGCAGACATTGCAAAAATGAACACCTTAGACTTCAAAAAGGCCAACGTAAAACATACAGAAAACCGCCATTCCATTAACAAAAAGCCTATTGTAGTTTTTCTTTCAGCCTCCACCCCTACGAGATTATCCAGAAGAACAGTTCACTAAATTGTGGATTGCCGTGTTGAAGGGTTCTTTTGGTGATACATGTAGGTTGGCACTAAATCTGAACAGCTGATTTGTTTTGGAAAGGCACTCGACACAAGGGCGATCAGGTCACCGTCCCCATGTCACTTCAGTTAAGGTCCTCTCACGCACTGAAGACGAGATGAAGGGAAAAAAAGTGGCACTCATCACGTTTACTCCACCAGCAGAAAAGTGGTGTCAATTTCTTCTGACTTTGGAAAAAAAAATAGGATTTGGAGTGTCGTGGAGCATTGCTCCAAAATGGGTTGGGCAGAGATATCACCCAAGTCTTTACCCGACCCAGACTGTGCAGTTATTTAACAAAATATACTCTTATCTTTCTTTCTTCTTCTTCTACAGAAATATCCATTTATGAGTGTCTCTAAGTGTTGCCCGCCATATCTTTTCCATTGGGGTTTAGTTCCAGTTGTGAGTACAGTTGGAACCGGCGAGGGGGGGTGGGGGGTGGGGGCGTTGCTGAAACTCTTGATCTGACACTGTGTTGACATCAATGGTGGACACTGATCGTGCAGCAAAGATACTCCAACCCAGCAGAATTCCTGAAGAGTGGACCCCTCCCTCTGTCTCTGTTGCTCCCCTCCTCCTCCTCTCGTCCCCCTGCAGCATTCCTCCCTGTATTTTCCTCCAAGGCCAGGGTGAGACACGAAGAAGAGCTCAACAGTACACACTTGCTGCAACACACTGCCACAAACAAGAGATAAAGAGAGTCATGAATGAGCTACGACAACTTCAGACAAAAGATGAAGAAAAACACACTGCTTTCGAGGCTAACTTTGGGCTCGGCTCAACAAAAGCCAACTTGCTGGTCCCTGAATGTAGGCCATGGCAGAACATTGGAATCTCCCGACTCCTGTTAACCTCATTCTGGAAAACACCATCTGAGCAGTTGTTTAGTAACTCCAGACTGTAGGTGTGCATATTCAACCTCTCTAACTTTGTAAACCTAATTAAGTCACTCATAGCCTGCCCCTCCAGTTCTGCAAATGAGTCAGACACTTCCCCAATCTGCTCAGCAAAACAATAGACTGCAAGTGTCCTACTGTAGGTTCCCAGTTAAAAAACAACTAACACTGAGCTCATATGAAGGAGAGCTGACAAGAAACTAATCAAACTAAAGGCTAAACTTTAAAATGAAGAAAAGTTAGGCATACATCCGGTGTTTTGTTGTTCACTACTCTATACTTATATGGACATGTGCTAAGAAAGGATTTCAATAACAAGCTTATAATAATAAGTACTGGTTCTATAATGTCACTTAATAAAACTGTCACTAATGTCAGCTTTACATTTTTCAGTGTGTGGTGTCTCAACTCACCATTGCAAACTTAAAACCGAGCAAAGAATAAAACTTTATGGTTGTCCTTTTTCTTAAAGAATGACACAAGACGAACAGCACTGGTCGTCGCCATTTGGTGTTGAGGCATAGTTCATCTGTCGGACTATCTCTGCAAACAGTTCGTCCACCGAGGTTTTATTTTTGGCTGAAGTTTCCATGAACGGGCAGTTCCAGTCGTCCGCCAGTGCCTTCCCCTCACCGGACGAGACCTCCCTTTCCCCCTCCAGGTCCACTTTGTTTCCAACCAGAATCATCGGCACTCTCTCGTACCTTTTCACGCGAATGATCTGATCCCTCATCGGTTTGATGTCCTGGAAGCTCTGCTGGTTCACCAGACTGTAGACAAGGATGAAACCCTGCCCGTTTTTGATGTACAGATCTCGCATGGAGGCGAACTGCTCCGTCCCCGCCGTGTCCAGGATCTCCAGGACGGACGGAGAGGAGTCCACCTCGATCTCCTTCCTGTAGAAATCCTCTATCGTGGGGTCGTATTTCTCTATGAAGGATCCCGTCACGAACTGGACGGTTAATGCGGATTTACCGACCCCTCCGGACCCGAGAACCACTACTTTGTACTCTCTCATGGTTCCCAAAACAGCCGACACTCCTGCTTCCTCTCCGCTGTGAGCCCGCTAGCCGCCCTGCTGGGTTTCAAACCGCTCACCGTTGCGCCTCCGCCAGCAGTTTTGTACGGGCTCCGGTTGGTGGATACGGGGCGTGGCCGTCAACTATCGCCGTTCAGGAGGTAAATACGGTTTTTTCGGACCCACGCTCAGCATTTGTATTGTGGCATGTTGAGTTCCCGACGACAGCCCAGCCGGTTCTTGAGCAAGCTTCCCCCGTTTTCGTTCAAGTAGCCACCGTGCGCCCGTTGCTTTCCTTGGCACAGTCAAGTCAACCATAACGGAAACCTACCACTTCCTGTGCGAGCTTTCACAATAAAAGTGTAATGGCATAATGTGTCCTGCAAACTCAATCCAGTTACGGCTTCATTACTTATTAAATAAAATAACTTACAAACTGTTTTGTTTAAATTAAAATTGTTTTGCGTATTCTTGTCGCTAGTTATTGTTTTAATGTAATAATTAAACCTTCGTGAAGGCGAGCTGTTTGACTTCCGGGATAGTTCTTGCTAGCTGTGGCTAACTTGACGCCGTGGGCTCTCTGCGCTTCCTGCCCACACTCAGCACGCAGTCTGCGTCCCACGTCACTCAAATACTCTCCAGTGTTTAGTTAAAGGTGCAGTGCGGCTGTTATCGCACAGTCAGCGCGGCTGCTGCCCTCAGTACCCACGCAGACCTGCCACACCTTAGTTTCGACATCACTGATCCTTGGGCTTACTACTGCTTGACTCATTCACACAACTTACTGGAAAGGCCTATCTACTGACATTCCTGCAGTCAGCTTATTGCTTAACGCAATGAGTGGTTTTCTTCATCTCTTAAACTCTTGGTTCATCACATGAGTTTCAGCATTTCCAAAGATACCAAATAAGTCAAGCTGAATAAAAAAAAATGAGTATATAATGATAGTCATAGCCTATTATATATATATGATAATATTTCAAAATTTAAGAGGAAAACCAGGACTTAAAATGTGGATTTTCACCATTGTAATGAACCCTACATGATGTTCAAAACCATCAGCAAATCTCAATGACATAACAAGAACAGTAAAGAGGAAGTGACTCACATTAGCAATCCTGTGACACATGACCCCACATGTGACACATTATATGGCTTTTGTCTTTCAAGCCTCAACACTCTTGTGCTTATTTTGTTTTCTTGATGCAGACCATCAGATAAATCTTCATTTCCTTGTTCACTGACTTGCGCCATTAAGCCTCTTTTCTGTCAGTCAGATCAATATCTGAACCACACTCAGACCTACCAGGAAGAAAAGTTGTTTGTTCTCTTGGTCGTGTCTCAAACATGTTCTGAATCTGGAAGTTCTCCACCACTCATGACTTGTGGTGTAATCTTTAATCCATGTGGAAACCGCATGATAAACTTATTACTAATAGAATCAATTATTTAAGTCATCACATTTCTCTGTTTGTGTGTGCATGTTGGTGTGTATTAAGCTCATCATTATGTCCTCTCGCAGATCGTGAAATAACCACTGTTTCCAATCAATTTCTGTCAGCGCAGCGCAGTGATGATTAAACCACAGTCGTGACCTCATCACCTCGAGGGATGGCTGGGAAAACTCTGCTGGATCAATAGAGTTTTAATTCATCCACAAATCACCAACGGCGATGCGACACACACTCACGCAGTGCAGTTGGACCCGCGAATGGAGAAGTAAATCTGTGTGTCAGTGCGCATCACTGTGATTGTTGAAGCTCAAAGAATATGTCATAATGTTTACACACAAACATAAGATTTTCATACACCCACACACACACACACACAGGTGGAAGCACATGCAGATGCAAAACACCCGTAGACATTTAGAGGATTTTGCCACAGGTTTGGTTTTAGGTGACGACAGTAGGTGAAACATGTGGATTGGCCCGTCATGTGGGCTTTCAAAGCGCCCTGCAGCCAGCCCCTCCCCAAATTCCATTAAGTAACAACAAGTCAAAGCCTACATGAAGACAATCAGCACCCTGCCCCATGGGGAGTGAGGGTAATGTGACATAGAGCCCTGTGATGTGGATTGTCACATCTGTGAGAGTGATCACCCTGGATGTAAAACCTGGCCATCTTGTCAGAGAAGAGCAGAGTTTATTTTCACACACCACTGATAATTAGATAGACATGGTCACTTTATCAATTAATGGTATGGCAACTCCACCCCCCCAGGTGAAGTCTTAACAACAGAGCTGGATAATGGTGACGTGTGGCCTTTCACACAGTTGTCATGGTGTTTAGGGCTTCTGGCTTGACTGTAACTAGTCTGCTCATGTGCACAAATGTTTCTCTCTCTCATACCCGCACAAGGGACATGAACATAGAGACAATGTTTGCTGAGAGATATTTCATGCTGAGTAAAAAGCTTCCTTGATGTTAATAAAACCAGGTTTCAAGTTGTATGAAATACCCTTTTGTTTTACCTGCATTTTCTATACACATAGATAAGTGTGAGGCTCTCAAAGGACAGATTCTGATTTTTTTCGGGTCCACCTACAGCAATTCTCACACGCCCATATTGAAAAAGTTATTGGTCACCCTTTGTGTTACTGTCCCTCCACTGCAGCTCAGCAAGGTGTCTGGTGAAACACAAACACTGACTTTCAGACTAAAAAGTAGCTTTCATATTGTAGCTTTGGAAGATATCCACTTCATTAGGCTAATTCAGACTGCTGATGCCTCATGTTAGTTTCAGATGAACTTTTGCATGCAACAAGGATTGTAGATTTTCCTCCCTGACTCTTACACTGTATGACCAGTATGGAGAGGAGAAATTAATTCAGAAACATTGATATAGTTTGGTGAAAGAACCCCTTCAATGTACGTATGGTCATGTGAGTATTGCATTCAAGTCTAAACTTAGTGCATCTACTTATTTTTGTGCCCTATTCAGGGCAGTGGAAACAAGCTGTAAACACGACATTGACATATCATCACTTTTTAAGTTAATATGGTGAACTTGTTAGCAAACAGTTGCTTCTTTACACATCCAGTAGATAGGGAGCAATGTTAGTTAGCACTCGTGCAGTTGTATTTATTGCCACCTGGCCAATGTAAGTTAGTCCAATATTAACTCAGCTTTTAACTCCACCAACTCCTGAGGGAAATATCTGGTTCTTTAGCTGTTAAAAGCTCCACAATGTTCACCACTAGTTGCTAACTTTGTGTGTCTGGTGTTTGGTGTGGGGCAGGTATCATACCATAAGTTTTTTGGGGAGCTTTTGAAAACATCTGCAAGCGACGAGAGCAGTGAGACTGAACCAAACATTAAGTTGTAGGCCAGAAAACCAAAACAATGAGTTAAAACACTCCATAGAGCTGAGGGGAACTGCAGAGTAAAGTAGTAATTATCTAATTAGCGACATCTACTACACATAGTGTCTAAAGTGTACAACTTTTTTAAATCCAAGCGTCAAATGAAAAGAAAAGCAGGTTGCTTAAACATTGCAGTATTCTGCTTTGCTTGCATCGCTAAGACTTTCTCAATCCGCAGATCTTAGCTTTCCTTGTAACAGCTCCTTATAACCTCTACCAAGGGGCCTGGGCTCATTGCCCCTCACCTAATACTACTTTCATCTCATATCATCCTCAGCATGCTCTAATTGAAATAGCCTGAAATAGCCCGAGGACTGCCCCTTTGTGATCCATTCAGTAAAAGGTGAACATCTACAACAACACAAGAAGATGTACAGCGACAGGTCTTTAATTCTCACTCCATGTCCTGCGAGAGTGACAGCAGACTAATTAAAATGTCTGAGACCACTGAGCTAATTAATGGCAGAGATAAGTCCCCTCCAACGTTTTCATCCCACAGGGACTCAGAGGCCTTTCAAACAACAAGTTCCAGGCTGTAATTTCAAAGGGTAAAGACTTATGGCAAAATGTTATTACCTGGTTTATAGCCTCCTGACCTTGAATTAATTACTCTATTTTCATAGTTTGTATTTCCACTCATCCTCTGTGGCAATGTGTGTGTTTTGATTTATGAATTATTCAGATGGTGGGAGATGCCCATTCATCCTTTCAATAGCATCAGAGCTCACTGTAAATAAAATGCTTTCCATCCTGTGATTAAACATCTCAGCTATAAAGCCACAATTGTAGCCAGAACGTGACAGCTATGTATTATACATTAGGGTTTCCAAGTGTTAGTCATTACACATAAAAAAATTTGAAGGGTTATGTCTAAATCATTTCCTCTTTTACTCTATTCCTGATCACCACAGTTCCTCCTGTCAGTGTTGCCACAGGTTCCACCAATGTGTCTACTGTTCTTTTCATAATGAAATATTTTTAAAGAAAGGGAGTAACAGTTCACTCTTTACCTTGGAAATACTAGTTTGACAGAATAATCTTAAGCCTAATGATTTTCTTGTCATCCTGGAGAAACAGGCCCTCTTTAACAGCTAAAAAAACATACATAAAATTGTTCTTTCAGCTTGATGATTAATGACTTTTCCTAATTTTATGAAAATTGCTTATAAACATGATTTTGAACTGATGAAATGTTGCAGAAGTCCGCTACAGAAAATTACACATTACTTCTGTTTGGGGTCTCAACAGCCCCAGGTGTAAAACCAATAAAAATTGACTTTCATACACTCTATATCAGTGATTGGTGTTGACAGTACTTCTTATGCAGCATTACCTCTCCTTTATAAGTCTAATTGGATTATTGTTTTGAACGGGGAGTTAGGGTCGGGTTGTGCTCGAACAGAGCTTGTTCGCTCGACATGTTGTGAAGTGAAGCGTTAATAGTTGTTCCAAAGGGGGAGATGTGACAATTTTAAAATATGGGGATAACGGGGCGCACATTTTCAGACAGTCTCTCCTGAAAGGCATTCATAGTGTTGCACTTCGTTGTTGACATGAAAACTGATAGAAATAGTTGTGTAAAGAATGAAAAAAGAGAGCTGGAGAGAGAAGTTCAAACCCTGGCTCTTTTCTCACCTCCGCACAGTTGGCCAATCACAGCGTGAAGTGGGTGTGAATGTCAGATTGTTGGTTTCGGAAAGTCACAGAAATGGTCGGACACGGCCCGCATCAGAAAGGTGTGTGTGCTGAATTAACCCCAAACATATGTAATATCACTATATAGGATGACATACTGTGCATTTCTTTATTTTGTTTGTGAATGACTTTTTGGCCTACAAAAGGAATTTGTTAATGCATAGCATCATATGAAATTCATGCATGAAGGCATGAAATACAACATGAGTTTGAGCAAACTGTGCACATAGTGTCCTGGACCAGATACAAACTGAGTCTGTCACAGTTATGACTTAAACTTGAGACCACCGAGTCACAAGGACACAGACCACGGATTGAATGGAGAGATGAAACCAAAGATTTCACAATGGAATTACAGAATAGAGTAGTGGCTCCCAACCTGGGGGTCAGAACCTCCTAAGATGATTAACAAGATGGGTAATTAGAAAACAAATCTGCTGCATTACTCATGTATATTTTTCTGACTTTGTCTAATCTTTGCATTTCATTGTGAAATACTGGTTTAAATTGAATAGTATAAAAAACTATTCAAATGAAACAACAAACATCACTCTTGAACTGATGACAACTTTGCTTTAAAGGGTCACAAGCTAAAAAGTTTGGGAACCGCTGGAATGGAGGAGTTCTGCCTCTCTTTTCTGCAGTGAGGCGTTTTGTCCAGTGGAGGGCAGCAGACCTACATCCAACCCTGTGAGTGCAGTGATATTTCCTGCACGAATTCAGATGTTGTTCACAGATCAGGTGAGCAAGAGACTCCACACTGAGGTGAGAGTGCTGTGAAATGTGCAGTGTATGTGTCATTTTACACAGAAAATATAGAATTACCCTTGGAAAAGTTATGGGAGTTAACACTAATATATGATTGTATTTTGCGTCAGAACAAGTTTTATTGGATAAATGTGTAACATAGCTTCACAATTCTGCAAAGGGACACAGAATATAATGCAACAAATACAGCAAGGAGAGGATTTTCTGTTGACATCTTGCTGGAGGAGGATTCAGCATTGTTCAAACTGCAGAAAGAATGAAGACAAAAGGCTGTTGTCCTGCGTCGAACGCCATTATATTCACCAACAAAGCCAAAACAGTCCGGAGAGAAAATGATACATTGAGAACTGAGTCATTGACATTGTCACATACAACTTTTCGACTGAACTGATAACGAAATGTATAAAAAAAAATGGAGTGCAAGAGAATACATGATGTAATACAAGACAGAGAGCAGAAAACAGAAAGAAGAAGTAGTAAATAGAAAGAAACAGGGTGACGGAGAGAGAGAGTAGACACAAGGTCTTTCATCCAGCCCACAATGCCAGCCTTTCATGTGTGGAATTTGGCCATCATTAATAATACATACAGTTCTATCCAGTTCAGTACAGTTGACTGCTGGGGGTTAAAGTTTAGGGTTGAGACTCACAGTAGCCATCATCATCACAGAGAAGAGTCTGACATTCTGACTTCCTCACTGAGGCTGACGGGGGAAGTTCACAATAATGAGGAATGCCGTAAGCAAGTGTGTTCTTTTCATGGTTTGGAGCTTGAAGGTTGCCTCGGGAGGCTGCAGCAGTTTTGTAAAGTCCTCAGGCAGATGTGAATATTCTTGTCATAACCAGATGTCATTCTGGGGAACGTGATAGCCACGGTTTAGTGTTGTGGCTAAAGAGAAATGACAGAGTCCCAGCAGCAATGTAATTACTGCTGCTGCTAACACAATGGGAGCAATTCATCCATTAAAATAGGAGGTGTGTGTGTGTGTGTGTGTGTGTGTGTGCGCACTCATCCTCTAACCCACTCCACACACCCTCACGCAATCTGTGCTAAATAGGAATTGGAATTGGAAAGGCTCTGAGGTCCACTGGGGTTTCACGGAAGAACTCGAATAGACACAAATAAAGTGACTGACTTCTCACCTTATAATAGACTGCCTACTGCCATTGCAGGAAGTGCTTGGATGACATTTAGGATATGCCCACACTAATAAGAAAATATTGTTGAAGGATGTCTGTTCACACAAGCAGTTTTAGATTATTTTCTTTGCTGATCAGTCTATAACACCACTGAATATTTCAATTTCTTCTTTTTTCCTCTTCTTTTAGCTTTTGGAAATATGCTTATTTGCTTTAGTGCCGATAGTTAGATAAGAAGATCGGTACCATTCTCATGTCTATACACTAAATATGAAGCTACAGACAGGAAATACTACACATTTAGCATAAAGACCGGAAGCAGAGGGAAACAGCTAACCTTTATACAATAGTAAAAAAGAATCCACCTACCAGCACCGCTAAAGCTCACTAATTACTACGTTATATCTTGTTTATTCAATCTGTACTAATACCGTTACGGGGGATTATGTGGTGGACTATTTCTTGGCTGGGCGCAGTGACTTCCTGGAGTGGTGTCACCACCGTGAAGTTGTTTCCCCTTTTTCCAGCCTTTATGCTAAGCTCAGCTAACCGTTTCCCGGCCAGCTTCATACTGAATGGTCAGATATGTAAGAGATAACTTCTCATCTAACTCTTGGCAAGAAAGCTAAGAAGTGTATTTCCCAAAGTTTTGAACTTTTTCTTTAATGGCTGTGAGTAAACCAGAAAATAGTAGTTACACATAACAACCCTAACTCAAGATCCATTTTCTAGCCTTTTAACTGCATTACATGGTCTTCATCAGCGGATGCAGTTTGCACAGTTGTCATAAAAATGGAACTAAGAGCTCCGTAGCTGTTATGATTTTATCCACAGAACTTTTAGGACCACTCATACAAGTTGGCTTAAAAGTTATGTGTGAAATTTCATTCTTGACCTTGCAAAAAAAAATCCCAACTCAGGGTCCATTTACCAGCTTTTTCCAAGGCTTTCAACCTTGATGAAGTGCTATTGTACTATTGTAATGTAATATTTTCACACAGTCTGCATAATGAAGATGTGTAAAACTCCTACCATCTAAATGAAAGAATGAAACGGATGGTCTTAATGGGGTAAGACTTTGATTGTGTCTCCTCCAACTCTCTCTGTGATGACTTTTTTGTTTGTTTCGATATTGTACAATACACAATACAGGTGTTTCACTGACATAAATGTTTCTGGTGTTATACACCTGCATGAGTATAAATTTGTGATTTGACCAACAGTCACAAAAACTGCACTAACGACCAAGGCGAACTGCATTTCCTGGGTTCAGCATTGACATAACTGATCAAATTGCATACATAGTTTTGCAGTCATCTGACAATAAGCCTTTTTCATAGCAGACATGTTGACTTGTCATAGTAAGAAAGGTACAGGTGTTTAACTCGCATTTAATAACATTAACATTCGCGTCCCAGTAAGCCATGACAGTGTGACAAGCTAAATGGAATTCAGCCACCATTCATTTTATTACTTACACCTGTTGTCTTCCTACTGTGACATGACAAAATGTCTTCTGTGAAAAATGGCATTGGAAAGAGAAACACGTGTCAGTTCCAACCTCTGCACTGTGTGATTGAAGATATGGGGAACACAAGACAAGTGATTACAGAGATAGGTGAAAGGCTAGTCATGTGGTGATCGTATTGAAAGCTCAGTTTTCACATCCAGACCACAAATGAATCCATTTTGAAGAGCTTGAAGAGAAAAAAAAAATCAGTGTTCAGCAACACAGACTAGATGTGGATGGATGGAGGGCCAAAATTGATTGTTTTAAAATGTATCTGCGTTAGTGTGGACATGACCTTAAACCCACTTTCAGCCCATAAAGCCTTGGAGTCCAGCCTCTGTGACTCACAGCGCAGCCACCCACCATTGTCCCCAGATGGATCAATATTCATTTGATCGGTAAGTTCATGTGGTGTGAGATCAGCAAGCTGAAGCAACAGGTACTCAGTCCTGCTATACCCAGAAAAAAGAGTTCGGGGCCACGGCCAAAAGCCGCTCAGTGAACCATGCTGATGACCACTCAATCATGACCACAGTCACTTGGCTAAGTTTAGCAGGGAATCCAGGACAAGTGGATCAGTTTACAGAGACGCACACACAAGCATATACACACACATGTATTAGGGGAATCCCAAACATAGGGAACAAAAGTTGTGCACAGACTGAACAAACTATACAACCAGTGTGGAGCAAAATCATTTGCAGGCAATAGGTAACTGTCTGATGCTGTTTTCTCTGTCAAGCTTGTGTTTCGGGAGTGTTGAGCAGTTTCCACCTCATTTTAAGCTGTTACAGTCAGCAACGGTAGTTTCACAAATGCAGTATATTCCTCTTTAATGATCCATGGCTCCCTCTAAAGCGTATCACTTCCACTTCATTTTAACTACATCCCCATTTCACTTCTCTCTCTGACACAGTCCACTGAGAGAGACGCAACCTTGCTCTGGAGTCTGTTTTTGTCCAGACGGACAAACCCCTCCAGACAAGATATTAACGTCACACCTGTGCAAGGTGAGTGTGTGTGTGCGTGTGTATACACGTGTCTGTGTGTGTTGCCATTTTTCACCTCGCCTAACCCAGACCATTAATCATTCGCAGCCATTCGGTAGCCACTACACTCTCACACTGGCACCACTTATAGCCTACACAGACATCTATAAACACACACACACACACTGAACTGCTAGGATTAATAGGGTGAGGCAGCCAAGCAGCACAGGATAATAGAATCTAAACAACAAGGCTGGAGGGGAAGAGAAAAGAGGAAAGGAGAAATAGGAAGAGGAGGTGTCTGGAGAGAGAGCGGCTAATCACTGGAGGGGGTCAGGGAAGGGGAGGTGAATTTATGGTCGAGAGGGAGAGGTCACAGGTGAAATTGGTAACACAAAGTAGGCGTTGGATGTAAAAAATACAACTTTCATTTTGTCAGGCTGTCGTTGTGTCTTTCTCTGATTAACTCTCACTCTCTCTAGATGCGCGTAGGTGTTAGTGCAGCAGTTTTAGAGGGCAAAATGTTTTGTCAGCTATTTTCTTAAGAGGGAAAATGCACTCCACCGCTATCATCTCTTTCTGCTAATGGATAATGGAGGAGTGTGTGCATTTGCAGTGTGTAGATGTATTTGTGTGTGGGATTGTTGATATTGGTGAATGCATTTGTGTGTGTCAGTAGAATTCAAAGAAAGTAGGATTCAGAGAAAAGAGGCAGTGCAACTTAATTTCTGTACCAGGAAACTGACGAAATCTTATCTTGATTTAGAATTAATGGGAAATAACACGACCTTCCCTTGGAACATTTTAAACACATCCAAATCAACAGTGCAGCAGCAATACAATAGCTAAACACCTGAGAGTCACCTGCCAAGCATGCAAGGTGTGTCTGTCTAACGAGCTAGGAAAACACACCTCCCACAGGTTTCTTGATAACACAGCTTTATCTGTGGTGGATCATTAACACTCACATGCTGGAATAGGAATTACAACACATGAGGTTACAGTGTACAAGAATACGATGTCAGTGTGCATGAGCAGGAATCTACAGCACACATACAGACAGTATGGAGAGGGGAAAAGTGACAAAATAATGGAGGCACAGAATTAAAAAGAACTTTGAAGTGATTAACTTTGAAGTAGCTAAAGCACAATTTCAAAGGCAAAGTTAAATGCCAATTAGCACCATGTGTCAGCTTTAAAGGAGATTTGTTATCACTGCTTTTTCATGTGAATTTTCAAAGCTGCAGCCGTTAATTAGATTGTAAAGGATTTTTAAGCCCTTCACTAATATTTTGTGACTTTATCAGTTTTGTAATATATAAAATAAGTCTGCATTAAGTGATACCAACATTTTGATTTTTGAATTTTTAGCAGCAGTTGACTCCTCGAGGATGTAAGCTTAATGTCAGACCCTTCAGAATTGCCTTTTTTGGTCAATGGTGCAGATAGGTCACTGACACAAAAAGGCTATGCTGCACAGGAAGTGCTTTTTCTTTTTTCTCATCAAAAATGATATAAACAAAACTGTCGCCATTCCACATGTGCTTTCCAGTCCACTGCGTTTGGGAAGTGTCAGGACACATACTTATTTATTGTCCAATGTCATCAAAAGTTCAACGATTCTGATTCTGACCCTGTCCAGTAGCATGTTGCCAAATTATCAGTGGTGGAAGAAGTACTCAGATCCTTTACTTAAGTAAAAGTACAAAAGTATAAGCATCGAAAATATAGTTAAAGTTACCAAAAGTAAAAGTAAGTTATGCAGAATGGCCCATTTCAGAATTATATATGTATATAATATCACTGGATTATAATTAGTGATGCATTAATGTGTAAGCATCACTAATATTGCAGCTGATAAAGATGGGTCTAATTTATATACTGCTGGGGATTAAATGATAATAATACGTCATCATTTATTAGTTGATTTATATTTTAATCTGAATCTGCAAAGTAACTAAAGTTATCAAAAAAGTGTAGTGGAGAAAAAAAGTACAATATTGGCTTCCAAACTGTAGTGGAGAAGTATAAATGTACTTACATTCCACCACTGCAAAATTATCACATAAAACTCAACTAAATGCCTGCACAAATATGTGTGAATTACATTATTTAACAAACCAAAACATTACATTCCACATGCAGAAATGAATGTGCATGGTCTATGTCATGAACACAAAAAGAACATCCACCAGTAAGTTCAATCTGTATGCTCATAAGAGATTCAGAGACAGAAAGAGTTTCAAAATGTTTAGACTTTGGTGGTTGCACAACTGCTCGTGTGAGAGGGTAAAATAAACACAAACAATACACATTGTACATTTATGAGTAGATAAGAGTTCTGATGCCCTTTTGCTCCTTTTTTACTCTATACAGTCAGAGAGCAGGTGAAATATAAGCAGTGCCACAAATGTTTGAGTTTGGAGCAGCAGAGCTTGTACAGTGTACAGTGTATACAGCGTACTGTGTGTTGCTGGGCTGCAATTTCTAGTGGTTTCCTTAAGATCTTCCACCATGTTAAGATAATAATGAACCCATAATCTCTGCTGAAAAAACTAGAAGAGCGGTTTCATGAGCACCTTTCAAGTCAGATCTAAACAAAAATGAATCTTCATGGGAGGTTGTAGCACAGGGCGTGTAGATGTTCACATCCTAATCCCTTACAGGCACAGTGGCTTATGTCTCTCCCACCACACACAGCTCCAGACCTGCATGACAGCAAACCAAAAGTGGTGAGGAGGAGTGAACCTGCGAAGGAGAAAGATGACCCTTGTCCTTATTTAGATGACATATATGGTTATGTTTGTTCAACATTTCCATTATTCACCTGCTGTATACATAGATATGCCTACACACCGCTTGTTGCAAAGTTTCCTTTCGCTTTCAAGCTCATTCCCACTCTCTGTAACCCCACACTCACTGACACACTGTGAATATGGAGCAGTGGATGTAATCTGCCGGTACATAAACTTTGGTCCTAAGAGATTTATCATCCAGCCTGCAGCAGGGCAGCGGGCAGACTGACGGGTTGCCAGCTAATAAAAGCATTGGACTCTCAGCGGAGTGCATAGCTCATCACCCTTTACAGTAGTTCCACAACTTGCAGACAAGCTGCAGGCAGAGAGGAGCTGAAAACTTGTTTCAGATCTTGTTTCATACTTTTTGAGAAATGTCTTCTTTTATTTTAGTTACGGATGTCTTCACAGCATGGTCTTCTAGTTAGGCCCTCGGTATTCATTTTATTCTGAGTTTTGGGTGGCTCTTGTTTCACAGTTTATTAAAAAATATTTCCACAAACTCTTTTAACTATTTTCTCTTTCGCTTCATGATGGATGGCTCTTGGTCTTATTACATTTCACTTTGATTGTGTATATTTGGACATACCAATAAGCATATTCTACCTTTCCAGATATTAGACAATAGAGAGATGATATGAATTGAAAGCCAGAGCAGCAGGACATGCAGAAGCATGTGCAGTTGTGTATGTGATTGGCCTAACTTGCTACATTACATAAGGGTTTGTTTGTACCTTTACTTTTTAACTAATTCTCTCTATTTTATTATTGTGACCTTACTTCTTCCTCCCTCATCCTTCACTAACCCCTGTATATTCTGTATGTATAGAATACCAGTGTGCCCTTTTATTTCTAGCTCTCCTCTTTCTTTCTTAGTGCTTCTTTTCTCCTTTCCTGTAACTTTTTTATATGCCTACAGCACATTTGGTATCACCGCAGTTCTCAGCTTCTTGTTCTCACACCTTGCCTTATCTTGTCTCTTCCCTATCCTCCCAAGCAGCAGGCACCCTTTTATTTAACCTCAGGTCATTTCAGAGCTACACTTCCTATCTCATAACTCTTATCAGACAGGCCAGCTCGTCTGCGCTCTGCCTGACAACGCTCATGTCACCCAGCCGTGCCGGTCTGTTTGCAAAACTGCATCATCTGTTATAAGAGGAGCAGCACCAACTTTGCCTTACTAAATGTGTATACAGTATAATGCATGAAAGCTACAGGATGAGTATGACAAAATAATTTGAAATTTTGGTCCAACGTCACCCAAGCCAAACCACTTTCAGACATCTTCCTCTCGGCCCGCATCAGTGCTTGATCGGATCATTGTGACCCCACTGTACGAAATCAAAGCCGTAGGTTTATAGGATGTCAGCCAGTAAGCCGATCGTTCAAGTTGATCGATGACAATGGCAAGAAGCTGCAGAAAATCAGCAAGAAGCCAGACGGGAGTGGCTGCAGAGATATTGATCATAAACCTTATGACGGCCGAAATATGACAGCAAGTGCTCTCTCTCACACCCCATCTCCCACTCGTTTTTCCAGTCCCATATAATCCTCGCACATCTTATATACAATACCAATCAACATTATTGTTATTGGCAGTGGTCCAAGCCATAAGCAAGACTTAGAGCAACCCATAGAGTCCATAATGATGACAGTTCCCTTTCATTATTATGCTCACACCATCTGTACAGTAACAGAGCAAGGAGAGCGTCTTTTATTTTGCTTTTACTTGTCCATACAAGTGTTAGATCAAGACCTATATTTGGCTTTAACACCCGAACATGTACGGCATGTCCAATAACATGATGAACGTGAAGTCATTTCATGCGGTCAAAGTAGGGCAGCATCAGCGCTGACAGTAAACATATTGCCCCGAAGACACTCAGTCACATTTCAAATGGCTTTTACTGTCGAAAGCAGCCACACCCCAGGCCATCTGTATTTTTGATATGGCTATCATTCATGCTGCATGGCTATATATATTTTTTATCGTGGCAGTATCGCTGTGGACAGTGGCACAGTAGATGCAGACATACAAAGCTCACAAGAGAATGGATTGTCATTATTAGATCATCCAATTCAACTGAAATTTTAAAAAAATAACTTCTTTGTACTCATTTATATTTCCTTGCTTTTCTCAACATGCGTTTTGCTTTTTTATTGATGTTATTCTGTTTTGAAAATTCTATTTTGTTGCTCTTGTGTTTGTTACAATGCTGCCTGCTAACTTCTTTTTTTGCAAAGCACTTTGTGACTTTTATTTTAAAAAGTTCCAAATGAATAAATCTTATGCTTCCTTACATGCGTTATGCCAAGTGATGGAAGAGGTATTCAGATGCCTTACTTAATTAAAAGTAGCAATAACACAATGTAAAAATACTCACTTACAAATAATGCCTAAAAGTTTTTACTTAAGTACTGTACAGTAAAAGAATGTCAGTGTCATCGGCAAAATGTACATCAAGTATCAGTAAAAGTACTCACTATGCAGGCAAAATTGTTTCTTTCAGTGGTACATTATTATATATCATATTATAGGATTGTTATTACTGATGCATTAACATGTAAAAAGCATTTTAATATTGAAGCTGGCTGCAGAGGAGCTAATTCTACCCATTATATATACTATTGGGTGGTTTAATTTACTGTGTAACAATACATCATATTTCATATGCTCATATTTTTAAAAATCTGCAAAGTAAATACTAACTATAGCTTCTAAATAAATGTTGCGGAGTAAAAATATAAAGTGTCATAAAATTTAAATAGAACTGTAATTAAGTACTGTACTTGAGTAAATGTAGTTAGTTACTTTCCACCACTGGTCCACCACCCAAATTCATATAACGTTAACAATGTAACACACACGCTAGGAAGACAGGTTTGAGTGTAAACACATTGCTTGATTATGGATACATATTCATCTGCATAGAACAAACATTTGTAATCCCACCTTCACACATTTATAATCAGGTTCACGTGCGATAATGTGACAGTTTAGCCTCTGGTGGCTTCTTTCATCAAACTTGTAAATTATTACTATTGTTTGACTATTAATGTTTGTTTGTATATGCAACTGCATGCACTCTCACTGGTTGCACCCATATTTCATTTTGACTGTTGGCAAGTCGATAACTTTCCAAGCAGAGTCTAATCTGTGATGTGTGATGAACGACTCCATAGACACACACGCACACACACGGGCATACTTGTTTGCATTTGGGCATGCATCAACAGCCTGAATCCTTACACAAGTATTCTGACTGTCAGCGAGGTGTGAGCTATCCTTACCTGACCAGCGGTGTTTGATCTGAGACCGGATCTTCTCTCACAAGTAGACTGAAAAATGATTTCTAATATACAAAGTTCACAATAATGATCAAAATATGTCATTACAGTCAGAGACATTACCATAAGTGTAATAACCTGCATTGCTTCCTGAGTGCTCTGGTGTTGGGTTGGGTGGTAGGTTGATGCCTGATCAGAGCGAGTAAACACATGTTAACAGCAAAGCGTGGCGGTAGCATGGTGTTGTAGCCAAGAGACACTGAACAAAATATTTTTCTAGCGTGTTTACTTAACTGCAACAGTTGGAAAACATGTACCTGGTTGTGTGACTTCTTTTGAAAAACTGCATCGTGTTGTGTACAAATACTGCTCTCAAGGCTCTGCACGGCCTCAGTTGTGCATGCCGTTTTCCTCTGAGGACCGTGCATTGCAAAAGAAAATTATGCAAGTGTAATGTTACATGAAAAATCAGAAAATAAAGTCCCATAAGGTTGCAGGTTATTGCATGATTCACTATAATGCAGCAGCAATGTGGGAATTTACATGTATGGGAGTTTATATTGCTTCATGTGGTTTTTGCAGCACTGTCACATGGTGTCAATGGATCCATTAAAGTTTGCAACATAACCACATCACAGTGATCACGCTGTCCCATGATTGTTTGCATCACGGGTTATTCACCAAGGACCACACGCTGACATTTTGATTACATTAGGTTTTTGTGTGGTTGGCGGTAGTTTTTGGCTCAAGCTAGACGGTGCCCCTGTGATGGATGTGGTTGCGCCTGCTCGAACTGTAAATCTTCAAAAACAAAGCTCAGTATTTTCATTTAGCTGTCCTGACTGTGATTACCCTGTGGGCCCCCCCTGCCACCAACAGTGTCCCCGGGAAAAACGCACACACAAACTTTGTTCTCCACAACTGCCATTACTCTTCACACACGACTCTTCCTTTTGTTCTCCTGTTACTGAACTGTCTCTTCCCAGCACTTATTCAAACGCTATTCCCCCGAAGGTGGTGAAATGCAGTGAAGAAAAGCCTTTTCTAATTCTAGATTCAGAATAAAGAGAGGAGGATGTGAGAGAAAAGAGGTGAAAGGTGGCTGAAAAGGGAGGGAGGAGATACTGGCATGCGTCCCAACTTTCTGCAAGTCAAGATTTGACACTCGGGCTCAAAAGCACTGACGCTGGCTTGAGATTTGGCGTTGGCTGAATCTAACCTTCCTTTCATCTGATCACGTGTACACGGAGCACAGAGGATATATACTCCACAAATAAACAGATATACATACATATTAATATTCATGTGGTCCATGTGCATGTCACAGTGGCTCCTTTTGACAATGAAACAACAACCAATAGCCAACCAACAGAAATAACGGCTAAAACAACCACCTACTCGAATAAGGTCTCCGTTGCCTTCAGGCTCTCTAACACAGAGACACACAGATACACACACACACATTTACCAAGGCCAGCTATGCAGTTAGCACCTCAAAGCCAGGAAATCAAAAGCCGTTTGTATTCATGGACGCTGCTTGGAGGAAGAAGGTTGGTTGATTTCCTGTGCCCACAACACCGTGCAGCCCCGGGGTCCTGGCGACAGCCTCACACCCCTGTCTGCATCAATAACCCCACACCATTGTGACGGGCACAAAAGCTGTCTTAGGATAAGCCAGGAGAAAAAGGTGCCACTCTTTATTCCTCTCTCGTCCGCTCACTTCCTCCTGGCTGTGTTGGAAAATAAAGTCAACAGCAGCGCGGCAAAAGAGGAGGAGCGGCGAGAGGACAGAACTCTGCACGCATGTGTTTGTTCACTCCTAACAGTGCACACATGTAACTAAGAGCACGTACAGCCGGTACAAACAAGGGGACATAAACGCTATAAATCATACACTTAAAATTACCCACCATGTTAACAATTATGTGAGTCTTATTACATTGTCTGGCATGTTTTAAATATAAAAATTTATTGACAAAGATACACGTGGCCCCAAATATCCTGTACAGATGATTCACTTCCTTTCTTGACAATAGCTGACCACATCACAGATTTACAAAGGTATTAGTACAGACATCAAACATCTATGTAGTCCAGGGTAAAATATATACCGAGAGAGCTCCAACAATCATTCCTCCAGAGTGATTACAACAGATACAAAAGAGAAATGATTATCTGTCAAACACGGACACAGTGCAGAATTTACTTTGAGGTATCTCATACAAACAAGTCTTCAATATGTTGATGGAGTCACAAAGCAGGTGATTGAGTATGTGTGTGTCTGTTCTGCTCATTTAAAAGCTATTATTTATTCCCTATGTTGCAATAAACACTTGAGCAGTTAGAACCCGCTGTGGTTATGTCAGTGTTTCACTGGTGGTATTTGATACTGGACTCATGCACTAAAGGTCTGGATTAGCGATACTGACTTGAACAAAACAGTTAACAACACAAACTAATCTGGAACGTCACAACATCCTGTATAGTACACCTCAAAAAAGAACATTCATTGTAGTATCATATACACAAAAATACTGTAAGTATTATCTTCTCTTTTTTTTTTCTGTACAGAACAAGTTAACAAGGAGAGAAAGATTGTGGCAACAGAGCCGTTGCAGACCTCAACCTCAGAGCTGTCAAAATGAAAAACTAGTCGACCACATTCCTCGCCCAGTCAGTAATAGATGGGGGAAGAAATGAGGAGTGATAGGTAGCCCTCTAAGCAGAGAGTCTCCGGTCATAGTGCATTACAATATCTGCACGGCACATCCATGCAGCAGTCTCAGGTTCAGTGCATTTACGTTTTCCTCTAAAAACCATCCCAGGTGCACTCCCTTAACCACAAGCTCTCACCTGCTTAATAGCCATTGATTAAGCATCAGCTCGGCGGCTAGAGAAGGTGCTATCCATTCTCAGTCCTATTTTTCCAGGACAAATTGATGAACAGGACATTATAGCTTGTAGGGAAAACTATTTCCCCCAGCTTGCTTGATCGTAATGTTCATTTTGTCCAAAGTGTAAGCAACACTAACTACTCAATAAGAATGAAGAGTGATGGCTCTAACATTTAGAGTACAATACGTGTACAGGACCATACAGTACAATAGCTTATCAACATCGACAGGCTGCAAGCGAGCGATGGTTATCACAGGGTTACATGGAGTATTTATCCTACAGTTCTATAAACCATCGTCCGTTCCATTTTGCACACAGCCTTCAGTCCAGACAGTGCATTTATCTTCTCAATACAAAGTCATCGTGGTGTCCAAAGCTAATAGAGATCCACTCCCATGACCAGTTACACAGAGGTGCCCTGTCACAGCCTCCGGTCCCCATTCTCCACATACTCAGCCAGGCTGTTGAGAGCCGTCTCCTCGCTCTTGGACTGAAGGACGTTGTCCCCCTTCCTGGAGGGTTTTTTAGTGGCCCGTGACAGCTTCCTCCTGAAGGTATCTCCAGCCAGGAAGTAAAGAATAGGATCCACGCAGCTATTGAGGCTGGCCAGCCCCCGTGTCACCTGGTAGGTGGCGTAGACGCGGTTATTAAAATCACACATGTCAGGGCTCTGGAAGTACAGCCTGGCCCTCATGTTGAGGTTCTTCATCACATGGAAGGGCAGGTAGGAGACGGCGAAGACCGCGAGCACGATGATGACCAGGTGGATGGATTTCTGCCGCAGGGGCGCGTTGTTCATATCATTGTAGATTAATGCTTTGACGATCATGCCATAGCAACAAAATATGATAATAAAGGGGATGCAGAACCCAAACACAGTCAAAGTCATGCTGTAGATAAAATAACCTGGTAACTCATCCTCAGTGGTGGTGTCATAACAAATGGTTGCATTACGCTTCAAGCCGGTCCTGGAATAATAAAGGATGGGGGAGATACCTATAACAACCACCACCCACACCAATGCGCTGGTAATAACTGCATTTTTCTTCTTCAGTCGGCCCAGAGACTTGAGCGGGTGCACGACCCCGGTGTACCTGTGAACACTGATGCAGGTCAGAAACAGAATACTCCCGTAAAGATTCACGTGGAATATAAAACGCTGCAGTCGGCACAGAACATCCCCGAATATCCAGTCTGTTTTGTTGAAGTAGTAGAAGATCAGGAAGGGCAGCGAGAGCACGTAGCAGAAGTCAGCCAGAGCCAGGTTGAACATGTAGACGGAGATGCTGCTCCAGGGTCTCATGTGGCACACGAACATCCAAATGGCCAGGCTGTTGCCCACCAGCCCCGTGATGAAGACCATGATGTACACGGTGGGCAGGTAGTAGAACTGGAAACCTGTCTTGGTGAGGGAACATCCTCTCGTGTGATTGTGGAGATCGGTTACATTCAGCAGGGAGGTCAAGTTCAGGTCTGTGGTCATGGTGTCAGGGGCAGAGGCAGGTCCTTTTACTGCATGAGAGGGATTGACAGATGAGGAAATATTTGATGTGTAAGCTTCTATTTTGGTATTTTAATGCAGCCTCAAACACAAAACAACAGCTTAAACATGCAGCGGTCTGTTGCTGCGTGCTGTAGTTGTTTGTTTTCAATTTAAATGAGGTTTGCATTCAAAACCAGTCGTGCGCACACTCGACATTCATGCTCCAAACTTAATTTTGCGGAACGCCTACGTACAATCCAACAAACACTTTAGCGCACACACACACGCGCGCACACACACACATACACACACAGAGGAATGATAAACGTACTACAACACTCACCGCTGAGATTGACTTGTATGCCACATTCCGATAGCCTTCACAGTTGCAAAGATTTCAGTCAACACGCGGATGGGGCGTTACGAGCTGTCAGGTGTCTCCATTCAGCCTCCTAACAGTGTTGGAAATTGTTTAAAAGTTGCGATATCCTCCAGGTTTGCGCCGACACTTCAAGGGGGGAAAAAAAAACTCTGCCGTCGATTCGTCATGCGGGGCGACGATTTCTCACAGCAGCGGCAGTGGGACGCAACAGAGACAGCTGCAGGCTCTGGCACGAAGAGCAGGAATTGCAAGCAGGCTCCGTAAAGCGAGAGGAGGCTCCTTTGCGCTGTGGAGAGGGGAGGTGCGCACCACACAAAACCACTCAGCAGCTTCCCGTCTCCAAACGCGCTCTTTCTGTTCCTCCCTCCTCCCATTGGACCCCGATCAGGTCTGACCTGGCAGCACGGGCGGGATATAGGTACAGAAATGTGGATACTCACCATTTTAGTGAGACTGAGTCAATTTGTGTTTTGATTATCAAGAGTAAAGACGATTAAAAAATAACAGCTGTCTTATTTGGCATCCTTGCGTAACCAGGGTTTTGTATGTTTTTTTAAGATTTAGGCTGTGTAGATTTGAGCAAGACATTAATAATATTAGGTCTATAATGCACAGATTCACTATGCCAAAAGGTTTAATAATAACTGCTGTTTCCATTAGAAATTTCAAGGCAAACAATAAATATTAGCCCCTAAATCAAGAGTGAGAATAATGATTTCAAAATGTTTGGGGAGTGATACAGCAGAGTGCTGAGGGGAAAATCATATATTATCATTCAAATGGGAAGTGGGCAGAGCTATAATGGACCACAGTGATATGTCATAGTTATGGGTTTGTCATTGCAATTCAGATTTTGCTTGAAATATTCTTCCACAAGGACTGTCAATCATGAAGAGTCGGGAGCCATTGATTAAGAACAAAAATGGGAGAAGGTTAGACAGGGCTAGAAGTATAAAAACAATAAATGACTGTTTTCTACATCAAGATGGTCATTTTGTGTCTCCTAAAAGGCTGAGACAGACAGCTGGATGCGTGTGACAGAGCACAAGGACAAAGCAGACACTGGCAGAGGCAGCAGACAGAAGGAGGGTGGTGGGGAATAAGTGAAGGGATCTGCCATGGAGAGAGAGAGACAAAGGTTAAGTTAATTATGCTGTGATGCCAAACATCTTAAAAAATGTAGAAAGAGGAGTTAGCCAAGACTGTAGCAATAATCTAATGGATGTTATTAATAAGGCAGATAATAAATGTCCACTATAAACTTGGTAGATGTCCATTATGGTCCATCAGAGGATATTAGGTTTGGTGGCTTTTTCATGTAGCCATGAAACTCCTTCACAATTTCTATTTTTTAAATTTTGAAAACAAAACATGTCAGGGAAGCAACATACACACACATTGTATATATCAAATTACGTTCTTTAGCATGTGCTGTTGTCCAAGTATGTACAAAACAAACAAAAACAAATGATAACACTATATTACTATTTTCCAGGTCCTGTAGTTTCCTAATAATTTCCTAGAAAGGAACCGATATGTGAAAATAATTTCTTAGGAAGGGAGTAATTTGGCACAAATTATAGGAAAAATGGATACAGTGTTCTAAAGGTGGACTTTCAATCATTAATTCCAATAAATTGTAGCATAACATAGAAACTCTTTAAGCACTTTTTCAAGGAAATTCTTGTGAAAATCAGAAACTACTTTTAAAGTCTACAATACTACTACAGTAAAATTTCCTGGGTGCTTCTTAGAAACTCAAATGAGAGTGCTGCTATTTGCTTTATGTGCGCTGTCTCAGAACAACACCTCTATTTTCCCTATACTTAGTAACAAATGACATAGTTCTTTCTAGGAACTGTCTTAGGAAATTATTAGCAAGGACCTGTAAAATGAAGGGTCACCAAACAGATGCTATACTCATCGTCCCACCAAACAAACAACAAAAAGGAACACAAAAGAAAATGGTACCTACTAGAATACGTCCACAGCTAAACAAAACATTGCAAACAACACATTGGATAATATATCATAAAGAAAAAAATTATAGTAATCCTTGATTTTAATTGAATTGAATAATTGACAGATATTCAGCAAACATGTAGTTTAATATTTAGCTACAGAGGCACCCTCAACACAGAGTTGCTTAGTAACAATTTTGTGTATTCACAAATCCAAAGTAACTCAACTGTGTAATTGTACCTGTCCCGTAAATCTGACACATCAGTTCACATGATTACATTTGAGATGTACAGGTTTACTGTAATGGAAAACTATTAGATAGAAAGAACAGCCAAAGAAGTCCCAATTAGAGTCTGTATATTTGCACACAATGAGCGTGCAGCTGTGCACCGAGGCAAAGATTCAATCAACACAGATATCTGCAGCCATTTTGACTGAGCAAACTCATTCCTAAGACATAGCTGACGAGCAAGTCTGACATGTGACATTTTGAGTGCATCAGCTTACTCCGTCCTCTTGCCAAACTGCCCTGTGTGTTGTCTTATGCGACAGAAGTGAAATAAAAAAGCAAGCATGTGATATTCAAAGTCTCAAGGCAGGGTGAGCAAAGTTAAGAAATGCTCACTGCACTTGCCATTATATTTCCTGCCAAGGACCCTATCCTACTTGGCTCCGACCTCCATTTTCTGCCCCAGAGGCTGACAGGGACAGAAACATATTGGGCACGGCTGGACGCGCACTGTAAGAATGTATTTGAATGTATTAAGCGACAACATTGGCGAGGTCAGTGTACCTCAACTAATCAGAGGACCTGCTGTGCGATGTTAAGGTTTTCACCTCATTTCTACAACAGTCAAGACATTTTGTCGTTTTTGTACTGTTATTATAAGATATTACTAAAATCATGTTCAGGTGATTTTTTTTTATTAAAACAACCAACATGTGTTCTCTCAGTCCTTCCTGATACACTTGTATGTGCTTATTTCTCACTGTGTTGTATTTATTGGATATTGTCTCGTGCACACCTGGTAGACAGGTGTGTAGGAGACTGAGGGCATACAGAAGAAGGTAGTAAACACTGTCAGCATCAAGAGAATAACATTTTGGACACAGATCTTTGTTGGGCATTAAACTCATAATACAAAAAACCTTTATCCTCAATCAAGGGCTGCAAAAAGCAATAAAAAAAGGAGTCAAATCACAAACATCAGAGACAACGATATCTTGAATAATTGATGAAATAGATACATAAAATGATACGAGCAAAGTATCTCAAAATTAAGAATACAACAAAAACCTGGAAATACTAGAAAGTCCTGAACCAAAAATAAGTAATTGATTGCTGACAAACTAATCTCACCTTAAGAGCCATTTAGTGCCTGTTGTGGAGCTTTCGATCACATCACATGGCCTTCCTCAGTGGATGGAGTTTGATTCGGTTACATGGAATGGTGGATATTTAATTTTTTCTGAGCATTTTGACAGCTATGTAAGCTTAAAGTTTCAGAGTTCATTCGAGCAGCTGACAAAACAATGTCACCTCAAGGTCAGAGCTTTCAATCATACTGTACCACACAGTCTTCCTCAGGGGATGGAGTTTGCCCAGTTATCATGGAATAAATATAAAATGTAGGGTGAGGTAATATAAATAAGTAATATTTATCTAATTGTCAGGACTCAGTAAACAGGTGACTCAAATGCACAGCTCAAAACACAGATAGGTGAATGTAGAATTACTGACAGAAGGCAAAAATACATATAGAATACCAGGCGGTGGGGAGGCAAAGGCAGAGTCCGAGTGGCTGGCAGGGGTCGGCACCAAGCGGGCAAACAAAGTCTGTGGCAAACAAAATAGAGCTGGGGCTAGGTAACAGGCAAAAAGTCCTAAAGGGTAGGCAAGCAAAACAGGCAGGATAAAATGCTGGACCATTAAGGCAGGGAAGCACAACAGACAATCTGGCAGGGAATTGGGGGAAGTGGGCCGGTATACATACTGCAGGGGTAATGAGCGGGTGGGGAAAAGGTATGTGATTCTGGTGATCTAGGTGATGGTGGGAAGAATGGACACACTGACTGCAGGGCAGGTGGAAGTGGCACGCTCGGGAGTTAGAGGACAGTTGTTATGAATTAGCAGACACTGTGACACTAATAAAAAGAGTTGAAATAGGGGAGAGGGGAGGGAAGATCAGACCACAACTTGTACAATCCAATCCAAAACCTCAAAGCGAAAAAAGAAATATCCTGCTACAAATTCAAATTCAATTTAATACCCTCAGGGGGTTTTCAGCTACAACCTTATTTGGTCTGGCATGACCAGTAGCTGATGGTGTTTAATGTTGGCAAACTTTAAATAGAAACAAGTCATACATAAAATTCAGTGTTTCACAATTGTACTTATAAGGACAAATACAAAAACAATGGAGTCAGGGTTGTCTTTGTTAGAATGAGAAACACTCTGTCACCCTGCTGCATGTTGAACGTTATTTGTGGATAAACCTGGCCTGACTTTCACCTACTCAGCTCACACTGTCACAGATTTCGGTGAGTCAGGTGTTTCCAGTCAGAACCAATCCATGTCTGAGGGAGCAGTGCTTCCCCTGCACATGCTTCCAGGTGTGAAGTTAGATAAGGACAAAGTTGAAATTACCTTCTGCAGCTCCCATCCCCTCCCTCAGTGTAGCTGACGGATCACTGCTTCCAGTCCAAAACATCCTAACCGCTGCTTCATTTGGTCTCGAGTGTGTAAAAAGCAAAAAGAATGCACAGAGAAGCGTGACATTATTGTAGACACTTTAAAACAGGTCATTACTTGAGCGATACAGCTGAAATACTTTAGAACACATTCTTAACTTTAACAAGCCCATTGGGTACTGTTGTTTCTCAGCTGCACTGGTGGATTTAGTCCCATTGCCAGAAAGTCTATAAACTGATTGGATATAATAACACTTCTCTTCATGTCCCAGATGCAATCATTATGACAAGTGTAAAGCACAGAAGGGAAATTCTATTTGTCTCAGGCTCTGACCTGTATTTCTTTACATCCCGCTTCGCTGGCTCCTCTGACAACCCAATCACCATCAGAGTCTGGTCAGCTAATAGTGTTTCCTGCTTGTGTCATTCAGCCTAACTGCGGTGGAACCGGGTCTCTGCAGACACAGAGCGATGAAAATCAGACCCTAAGCTGCATTAGCATACTCAGACCAGCATGCATCTGTCTTGTTAGGAAAATCTAATTTTACAAATTAGCGGATTTGTGAGAAAATAATTTTCCTCTTTGCTGTCACAGCCCTGCACCCCATTTCATCTCCTTTGTTCTCCTTTCCTGTTCCTCCATTCATCTGTATGTTTCTGTCCCTTCACTCATCTTTTTGTTTTCTTTGTCTGCCTTTGTGTATAGTTTTTTTTTTCTATTAAATTCATTGGTCTTTTAATTTTGCTTCATCCAATTCCAGGCTCATCACATGCCCATAAGAAGACCACCACACACAACACACGATTCTGATGAGCATCTCCTCTGGTATTGATCTCTCTTATCAGCCGTCCAACAGACTAGGCTGGGAAAATAATGAATTCTTTTTCTGCCTCTCTCTTTCTGTCACTCTGCATCACTCCGCCATTCTGCCTCCTTTTGCAACTCCTCTTTGATGTTTCTCTTGCTCTCCCGTCCATTCATCCTTATGTGCTTCAGACAAACATCCCCACTCCCTACTCTCTTCCCTGAATGAACGCCTGCAAAGGTGAGGTGACTTGAATTTAGTGTGAGAGCGCTACCCACATGGAAACTCTCAGTTCTGCGTTCTGTGTTTCCAGCCTAAACACCCATTACTACTGGCATTCTACACTGAGGGCCTGGGAGGGTGAAACATTTAGCCACATTTCCAGTAATAGCATGTCTGATAGCCTGGCTGACTCTTTCCCCGTGGGACTTGTGCTGTAATGACACTGCATGGCTCACAAACTTGATACCAGACACAGCGTGATCACAGTGCGTCAGCTGTCAAAACTGTTAATGTTGTGTAGTGAGCAGCGTGCAACGGGACTTAGATCACAGTGCTGGCATTTTTTTATCTTGCATATTTTGGAATCAAAGCATAATATTTATGGTATCACATATTTAAAGTCAGGCTTTATGTAAGTTAATGTTAGCACACTTGCAGAATGAATAAACATATTATGCAGGCCTAACAGTGATGATCTGTTTAATCCACATGAATATAAACTCATACAACTACAACTACAACTCATATCTTTTATAAACAGGTTAATGTACACTGTATACTGAATGAAAACTATCATGATTCTTATTTTGTGGGGTGAGCGGTGTGTTTATTCTATAACAGATCTGATATCCCTCTCATCATTAGTTATGGGACTACTTTGTAATCATAAGAAAGGCACAGTTTACTTAAAGCTGCTGTACTCAATATTTTTACACTAACAATGGATCAAATGACTACTTGTATGTGAAAGGGGTCGTTCATTGTGACGAACCAAGAATTATCTGCAGTTCATCTCAGCTCTACGGCGCATTTTAGCCTCTTTCAGCTTGTTGTTTAGTTTACAGCTTACAGCCGACAAATTTACTGTTTTGATTCACTCTCACCGCTCTCATTAGCATTGTTTGTAGCTGCAGCTATTTTAAGTAAAAATGCACTAAAACCCCACTATATGCTACCTGCCCAGCACCAAACAGCAGACAGACAAAGTTCATAACTAGCTAGCAAACATGGTGGAGCATTTGGCAGCGAAAGAGCCAGATATTTCCCAGTCAGTAAAGATCAAAGCAGAACTAAAAGGAGAGTGAATACTGGACTTATGCCAGAAACACGACTCCAAATGAATGATAATGTTGCCCCCATATATGTTGAATGTGTAAATAGGCAACTGTTTGCTGACACCACATCAACTTAAAATGTGTCGTATCAATATTGTGTTCACAACTTGTTTCTGCTGCTCCAAGTGGCCAAAAAAAGACTTTACAGACTTTAATGTTAGGCCTACTCGTAAAAACTACATCACAGTAACCTTGGAAAGTTTTTGATGACATTCGTAACTCATCTAAAGTGCAACGCTCTCCTTCTCTCCTGATATGATTGCCAGAGAACTAGCATTCACACTGGATGGACCTTAAAAGAAAGGTCAGTTAAGTCAGGTGCACTCTTTAGTTCTCAGTAAACAGCTCGGGTGTGTTCCCACACACACATATATACGCACACACAAAGGTCAGCTGCTCCCTAGGGCTCCTCTGACTGCAACTGTGATCAACAGGCTAAACCTTATGACCAACCCCACATGCAACCTTTGCTCCACCTTCTCTTCTTTTTAAAAAAAATCTTCCTTCTTCGCACCTTCCTACCATTCTATCTGCATTTCTCATATCCACAATCTGTCTATCTTAACCAAATGGCAAGGTATCGTTTACTTTTTTCTGGTCCACATTGAGCAACTGACTTTTCTATAATATGATCAATGCGGCTGAATGTCACAGAGCCTTTCTATCAAGCAGAGAGAAGGTCAGTGTGTCTGTTCTGTGTAAATACCACAGTAATGTAGTTCCCGGACCCCCATTCTGCCAGGCCTTTTACAGTGGATTGAGTCAAAGTATAGCTGATATTTGGGCATTTTTGCAAGGCGACGGTGATGTGAATACAATCTGAGAGCTTTTCCCAGAAAAGAAAGGAAAATAATAAGTCTGAGTTGATTGAATGATGAGGCAAAAGTTTTGTCAAAAGTCGGCGGCTGTGACGTGTGAAGTGGTAATGACCAATCACAACTTTTTCAATATTTTATTATTATTTCTGCCTAAAAAATTCAGCAGTTATTATAAACTTCAACCTGATAATATAAATTAATCTGATCCAAAAATACTAGTACTCTACTAATCCCTGTTAAATGATTTGGCCTCACATTTCCCATACCCAGTTTCTTCGCAGGCTCCTAGGAGGTCACAAACACCTCATTAGAAGAAAAAGGAGGAATTTGTTTGTAAATTGTGATACAGTGAATCAGCTTTTCCAGTGAACGCTAATGACATCCAGTTTTTGATGGGGTTTTACCCATCCCAGTCTGTCTGATATGTCCCGTCCAATGGTTCGATGTATTTTTTTTTCTTCACTTGTTTATTTTCCTGCATCATTCTTCTTCCCTCACCCCATCCATAAAAAGCCAAATGAGATCCTTCTGGACCTCAGAGAACCAGACCACAAAGTGCGTGTTTATGTCACCAAGCCAACACACATTCATTACAGTGAGTCTAATTGAGTCTTCTGAGTGAACACAAATGCTCAATAACACACATGTGTTGATTGATTTCATGTAATTACAAAGTTACATGTGAAACAAAATATACAGAATGTGTATTTATATAGAAGAAATGAGTAACACATGATGAAAATGCTTACAAAGTATCAACATTGTCCATTTATATACTATATATTATGATAAATTACTTTCCCATTCCACCTGCACCAACCTCTGACCCACGCTCTCCAGTCCATCAACTGTCCCCTAACAGATCCCAATGAGACTGATAATGGAAAAGGATTGAGAACATCCATAAGAATGCATGTCTGCATAATGGCAGCAGAAGGAGCCTGTGACACACGAATCTAGAAGGTTTCAAGACGTTTCAAAACGTACAACGCAGTCCAGTGGCAATTAAGGAAGTGAATGCTCTAATGGAGCGGGGTGCTGGAGTAAATTTAGTTAAAGCACAAATGGGCCTGGAGAAAAATATCTTTGAGGAGACACTAAAAATCAAGACCAAAATATTTACAGTAGCTAATGTGATGGCTGGCCTTTACACAGAATGCATGAGAGGTGTAAAGTAGGATACATTTTGATAAGCTTGCTGCCAGTTCAATGGAAGCCATTAAGAGAGAAAGCACTTCGAGTGAGCTCAGTTTTTCCTCTTGGTTTCCCACTTCCTTCTTTAAAGCAAAAGATATTACCCATAATATTACACAACATTTATATTAATGTCTTTTCTTTTGGGGGTTGGGGGCAATGGGACAATATGATGCGATGTTTGCTGGTGAGTGAGCTAAATAGCACTTTAAAAAATAACACAAGAGCTTTAAAAACCATAAAAATAACTAATACCAATCCAAAACAATAACTTAATGAGACTAATACATAAAGAATTCACAACGAGAAACCAGGCAGAAGGAGCAGCATATATAAAAGCTCTTTCACCTTCAGTGTGGACTTTGGGAAATAAATTATTAATAAAATAAATATATTTATAAATTCTAAATTAATAAAAATGAGTCCTGAGAGTCAGGAGAATAGCTGTTCACACATTTTTGTTGAATAAATTGACAAGGTAGTTGTAAACCAAAAATGTCTTTATGGATAAGTGTGTGCCAGCGCCTTATAGTCTACAAGAGGATCAACAGACCTAGAAAGTTGGGACCACATCCTGCCTTTTTAAGAACAAGGAATGACTGACTAGAAACATATTCCAATTGTAGATATGTCATTCAGATCTAATAAATCCTTGGCCAATACAATATCTTCTGTATATTACCAGTCAAATAATAGTAAATAAGGTAAGGTATAAGGCCAACGAGATCCTTATGCCTAGAAAGGGAGCACCTCAGGGTTTTCAACTGCCAGATTTTCCCTTAATCGTCATTTCAGTTTGTCCAATCCTTTTACTCTGAGGAACAACAGTTTCAACTTAGGTGACAACACAAGCACATTTTAAAACTGAATTTGCAACGTTGAAGCTGTAAAAACAGACTGAAACTCTGCACTTAACCTGATTTATGAGAGGAGTCAGGTTAAATGGCCAAACATTTCCAAAGTGGATGGTTTTAAGTATCAAATGTGAGGAATGTGGAGGGATGGATGGAGAGGATTGCAGGGTAGAGAGGTTGTCTAATGGACAGGGTTCTCTGTTACTCGATAATTTGTTGCTCGACAGTTGGAAACAAGGATGCTGAGATGCTCAGTGCAAAGTAGGGGTGAAAGAGTCGGGGCTAATGATGCACATTAGCGTAAAGCTCTTTGTGTGGCCATATAGTGGGGCTAATACTGACTCACAGAACTCAGGAATTGGTGAGACATACAGGATGTACATTACCATGCTTCTAGGAGAGCACCACATCGATCTACACTCTGCCAGTATCCCAACAGAACTAAATAAGGTTTTAATCAAATATTTCCTGGATGACTGCCACTTTTACCCAACACAACTATGTAAGTAGTAATAAGTACGTGTCTGCGGTAGTGCTAAGCGGAGATGAGCTGTAATTGTGTTTGTATTTCTGTGTGTATATTTGTATAAGTGTGTAAGTGCCTTGGTGAAATATCCTATTTTGCGTGGAAGAAGATGAATGAGTAAAGGAATAGCGCCATGTGACTGTATAGTACCTGACAGCATTAACATTATCATCCTGTCTCTGAACCATAATCAGAATGGCTCCAATTCACTAAATCCTTAATGGAATAGAGCCCGATGATGAAAGACGGCGCTGACAAATGGAAGGAAGGCAGAAAAGAGAGGAGAAAATGACTTTGTCAAACTTTTCCCATTAAGCGACCAAGCCACCATAAAATTGCTGAACCTTCAGAGTGGAAAGCGAACGAGGTTGTGCGTTTTATGAGCGGTTGGACGAGGTGAAAAATAATGTACGTTTGGTGGATTTGAGACAAAGCACAAAACGTGAGCAGTAAATCATTTCGTAGAGTTGGGATCTACTGTATGCTGTGTAAACTAGCGTGTCTGAACATGCTGAGGAGTGTTACTGCACATTTGGCGACCATGTTATATAGAAAAAAGAGAGGGAGAGGAAAAGAAAAAAGAAATGTGAGAAGATGACAGGTAGCAGTGGAAATGGCATGATGCAACAAGTTTGCATGCTTACTCATTCTGTCTCTCTCTCTCTCACACACACACTTGCATTTATGCATGCATGCCAACAATGTAATCTAGTACACCGTAACATTTTCTCAAGAAATGCACACAGCAGATTAACCACATTCCAAAGCTTTGACTAATCACATGCTTTTTTATTCTAGTCCAGTTTCTTAATTAACACGAGTGTTTTTATTGCACACCACTGCCATGACACAGAGAAAGAGGAACACTTAATGGCTGTGGTTGCACAAACTAAGGAAGTTTTAATTATAAAATGACATGCTTACATGAAGCCACAAGGCAGTTTGCCAATTCAAACGAGTCTTGAGTCGATGGCTGAAAAATAAAAGGAAAACATTAGATGTTATGTGGAGGTTTTTCAGGAGGTGCATTTGAGGGTTTCTCCTTGTCAGACTGCTGCTTATCAATATTTTGCACCACGACAGGAGAGGGAGAGAGATGGATGAAGCACAGGAGGGAGGAAGACTTAAAAGGCAGATGAAGGGACAGCACATAGAGGGAGGAGAGATGTGACAACGGGAAGCATTAGTGACAGAGAGAGGGACCAAAGGGTGAATGAATAAAAGAGAAGCAGAGAGAGAGGACGAGGGAAGGGGACTCTGAATATAGAGCTCAAAACAGAGGGAGAACTGACAGATATGAAAAGAGAAAGGAAGCAACAGTGTGTTACATCTGGGAGAGAAGGGAGCGCCAAGAACGAAACAATTCATCCTTTCTTGTTATTGGAGGCAAAGAAAAGGACAGGAAGGCAGCAGTGCACCACGGGAGTTCTGAGGCATTTAATTGGAGATGAAGAGAAGCAGGCTAAGAGCCAGGTTCAAACTGAGTAACACCGAAGAAAATAATTTGATGTTGAGGATGAACTTTCAACCATATCTCACTCTTAACTTGCGACATGAAACAGGAACTTTCATGTTCTGTTTGAGAAGTGAGGAAGCCTCATTNCTTGACAAGGATGGTAATTCCTGGCTGTAGGGATGGTAATGTCAGTCTGTTGGTTGGTCCACCATTTTGGTCCAGACTGAAATACCTCAACAACAACTGGGTGGATTGTCATGAAATTTAATTCAGACATTCATGTTTGTCCAATTTGTCCAATGCACACTAAACTTAAAGTCATAATCTTTTATTTCATTGTCTTTTATGGCACCTATGGCAATAATCGTAATTGCAGGTGGGTCTTTGGACCTGACTTAAGTTTCAGTTTCAAGTTTCATGGTCTATAGTCATTGACCTTTTCTTTGCTTGTTAGGCCATAGTAGGCCTAACCGTTTACTCACAACACTGGCACAGACCGGAAAAAACTGTACGCTGCTTCACACAAAGGTGAGTTGAAGAGCGAGTCTGTGTGCGTGAAAAGCCTAACTGTGTGCCGCTTGTGATTTTTCCAGGAAAGTCACTCCCGACACCCGGGTCGCAATACTGCAAATGCAACGGCTTTCATCAGTGGGCCACAGGCTTAATCACCATTGTGTTGCATCATTCGGTGATAAATAGTGACTTAGCAGGTGTTTATTTAAATAAAAATCTTCTAGATTATATCTTTAAATAGTGAACATGGTAGACATTATACCTGCTAAACATCAGCATGTTAGCATCGTCATTGTGAGTATGTTAGCATGCTAACACGAGCATTTAGCTCAAAGCACCGCCATGCCATAAACACAGCCTCACAGAGCTGCTAGCAGTATCTGTTGTCTTGTTTTAGAAAATAAATCTAATATAATTGTTTGCGCTTTTAGCTGCCGTTTAAGAACATCATCTCCCATGAGCCCAAGACCATCGCGGAATAAACGTCACCGACACAAGAAGCGAATCCAAGGGAGAGTCGAGGGGCCACGGTTTCTTCAGACATGAAGTTATGATGATACATAGCTGTACTGCCGTGCTGGTGAATTTTCATGGGAGCTGTGTTTTGTATGCTAACAAATTAAGTTTGTTAAAACTTCTAGTAGCTAGCAGAACAGAAGGTGCTAATTTATCTTAATATAGATAGTAAATCCCTGAAACAGGTTTTATTTTTTCAGACTGGTGAAAGAAGTGTTCATTAAGATAAGTTAGCTAGCCTGGAGGTGAAGTCATAACTTTGTACTAAGTTTGTCTCCGTATACAGTATATGTAAGAACAGATTTTAGCCTAAAAGTTGCTTCAGTAATTACTTTCCTGTTCTTAAACAACCTCATCTATATGCTGCCACGGCTGCTAATATTGAACTACTAATAACTTTCTCCTTTAACTTTCTCCCATCCTGGGAGAGGGATCCTTCCTCTGTTGCTCTTCCTGATGGTTTCTTACAATTTTTTTCCCTGTTAAAGGTTTTTTTGGGGGGAGTTTTTCCTCATCCGAGTCAAGGGTCTAAGGACAGAGGGTGTTGTATGCTGTACAGAGTGTAAAGCCCCTTGGGGCAAATAGTGATTTGTGATATTGGGCTATATAAATAAAAATTGACTTGACTTTAACTTTTAGGAGATTAATGTTTCCTCCTCCTTCCCACATTCTTCAGTTTTTTACCCCCTCCTACTTTCTCAGACGCATTAAACCAAAGAACAGATATGCTACTTTTTTAACTTCATATTAGATAGCTGTATGGTCTGGCGAGCACCATTTTCCAAGCCTAATAAGGTGACAGAAAGGATTACAAGAGGAAGTCAGTGCAACCTCAAACACTTTGCTTCTCCAGTTTCATCCACTGGCCTGTTATTATTGGCTAATTAATATTAGGTTGGCAAAGACAAACAAGTCTAAATATGATGCATTTGAAAACAGGATCTGGTGCTACCTCAATCCAACAGTGGCTCAGAAAAAAATACAGCCTCCTGAGCAGCTGTTTGGTCTTGTGTAATAAAAGTGTCTGTCTGAGTCACGGTGCTATTGAGAATTATTCACACACGGGTTCATGAGAAACTGCCTGCCTCAGGTTTGGCTGCCTACATGAATACACTCAACTGAAGGTCACATCCAGGAGCACGTGGTGGTGGGTTGGGCACAGGAGCAGGAAATAGCAGAGTAATTAGACTGACTGGCCTTAAATAAAACAGCAAGTCACTATTTGTCTTTACCGCATTTTGACCCCAGCAGGTTTTTAAACACATTTCTAGTGTGTAATGATAGCTTCCACCTGATAAGAAGAGAAATAAACAGTGTTCTGTGAGGCCAGGGAAGGAAAAAAGAGACAAATCTAAGCAAAGGAGCCTGTAGCAAAGTCCATCTTCTGTGCTTTGATCGCTATCTTTTGTATAAATTGCACAAACATTTCCTGTTTCCAACCAAATTGTTAAAATGCAAGAATTAAGTAATACCCACACAACGGGAATCATGTGTATGCCATGAAGGGCTGGAGAGGAAAGATCTGTTAAAGCAATATTTAGACATTTTGGGAAATATGCTTTCTCGCCGACAGTTAGATGAGAAGGTCGATTCCGCTCTCGTATCTGTTTGTTCAGTATAACAGAGCTTTCAGGCAGTGAGCAGTTCCCGCTGCATCTGCCATCGATGTTCTGAATTTTGAAGCAGCTACTGGACACATCCGATTCTAGTAACAACCTGTACAATATGCTACAGGTTGATGTATCCACCTACTGTACTGTAAATAGAGCGGATTGTAGCTTAAAGGGATATTTCGGATTTTTTGAGGTGGGGCTGTGTGAGGTACTTATCAATAGTCAGTGTCTTACCTACAGTAGATGGTCGGTGCGCTCCCAGATTGGAGAGCCAGACGGAGTACATGGCAGTAGAAGCTAAGCTATGTACTGCTGTGGACAGGGTCAGCAGTAAAATGTATTTTAGCCACCTAAAAAAAGGCCCACCTAAAAAAACTTATATCAGTTTAAGTGTACATTTTCGCTGCTTTACCTTGCCACCAGACAGGCCTTTCCTTTGGCACTATATTTTGTCAACCGTAGAACTTCCGTATTCCTACGCATAAGCCTGTTCCGTCTCCATCTGCAAAAGTTCTTCTTCTGTATACTCTGGTTCATAAAGGTATCCTCTTGTCTCCACAGTGAACAGCATTTCGTCATAATGACTCATTTTTATCTTCTTGCATGTGTTGTCTCTTCCATTAACTGCTGACCCAAACAGCTGATCTGCGGCCTAATACAATGCACGGCATGCGTAGGAATACGGAAGTTCTACTATTGAGAAGTAGTAGTGCCAAAGGAAAGACCTGTGTGACGGCAAGGTAAAGCTGTGAAAATGTTCTAAATATAGCGTACACTTAAACTGATATACGTTTTTTTAGGTGGGCCTTTTTTAGGTGGCTAAAATACGTTTTGCTGCTGTCCAGCAATACATAGCTTAGCATCCGTGCCAATACTCCAGCTGGCTCTCCAAACTGGGAGCGCGCCGACTGCCATCTACTTTAGGTAAGACACTGACTATTGATTAGTACCTCATACAACCCCACTTCAAAAAATCTGAAATATCCCTTTAAAGTAAAGGAAATAGTTAGCAATACGGCTTCATTAATATAGCAAGTTTTGCTAACTCATATCACAAACGTTGTTTATTGACAGATCAGATGATCAAACTTTGCTGATATTGGCCCAAGATTGTGTCTCGTCATTGATCTGTTTGTTCACCGCTAGTGAAGAGGTGTATTAGCCTACCAGCAAAATTAACTCCTGTACCGTTTCCCTCAGTGTAGTGTCTGTAGTTGCCATGGCTGCAGGGTGAGATGCAACAACAAGCTGAAAAGCTGAACCATCATCAACTCAGGCAGCAGCAGCAAGTAGCAGTGGCAGCCGCCATCCCTCTCCTTGCCGCTGTCGCCACTGGGGACCTCAGCTGCAATGGAGACAATGGAGCAGGTGGTGGCAACCGCTCGCTGTCTGAAAGCATCTTACGGCTACAGTAAGCAGCAGGTTAGCGTAGCATAAAAACTGGAAACAGGGGAAACAGCCAGCCTGGCTCTTTCCATAGGTAAACAATGCACCTACCAGCACCTCTAAAGCTCAGTTATTAACACCTTATATCTCATTTGTTTAATCTGTACAAACAAAACACTAGGTACAGTAGTTGTTTCCACTCTTTATGCTAAGCTAAGCTAACCGGCTCCTGGGCAGACATGAGAGTGGAATCGGTCTTCTCATCTAACTCTCAGCAAGAAAGCTAATAAGTGTATATGTTGAATCATTCCTTTTGAATCTTTCTTGTTCAGGAGTCGCTGCTACAGAACCAAATAATTAATTTTTAAACTAATGTAATACAGCACATAATGCAACCATTAGAGATGAGTTCAGTTGAGATAAAACATCTCAGACAAGATACTGAGAAAAGGGGAGAGCTGCATATAGGTCCTATACACCAAACTGCCGGTCTCAGCAATAGGCCCCTCTCACTCTTCCTAAATCACTGTGAATTAATTACACTACAGGTGATTTAGGTGCCAACTGCCACTGTGCCGATAGCTTGGTGATAGCCTCAGTGAACAGACTGCTTTATGAGCTAAACATGGGTGGCAGAGATGGACGAGATAAGGAAGAGTGAGGGAGAAAAAGAGAGAAGGAGCTGTTGAGGAAACTCATTAATGAGAGGGATGGATTAAGGGTATTACACACACACACACACATACGAACGGCATACTGATTTACGCTCGGTCTACCCCGAAGTGCAGATTTATATTAAAGCTTCAAATAGTCTGTCTTTGGACTGAAAGGGTGATCCCCACCTCCCCTCTCCACCCCTCCCCTCATTCACAAGCTGCAGGGTGATGCTGTGACAGAGTTGATTTGAATTCATTTTGGCTCCTCACTCATGTGACTCTTCACTTCATCCTCCTAGCTGTCCACAGAGTCCTGTCACAAAGATGAAGTTTAGCCTACACCACAGCTGTTACAACAGATTTTTTCCCGCTTTCTTCCTGTGGGCTGTGGTGTCACAGTGGGATCTTTCTTTAGGCTTGTCTCTCTCTGTACGCCTCTCATTCTCTGTCAAGTTCCCCCACTGCTGCTCCATCCGTCCTCAAATAGCACCGCAGTCCTGTAAAGACAAATGACTGGCTAATTAACTCACAATAAAAGGATATCACACAGTATGTTAATAGGATCTACTTCATGCCTTCGCTGACCTCCTCTCTCTTTCCTTTATTCCCGTCTTTGTGTGCTACACGTAACGCCGAGGGACATCCTGTCACCATGTGAATAGTGGCTGTTCATCTCTGGGTACAGCTGTGCCCTCAGTACCCTCATTGTATGACCCATATTCTGTCAGCAAAATGCCCTGACAGTTGTTATGTACCCCCCGACTTGTTCTACTCCCATTATCTAAGAGCTAAAATATTCAGTAAACTGCAAATTCTGTCACTGAAATACTGCCGCTAATGCTGGGCTAAAATTAAAGAAACTTTCTTTTGTACCGATTCATTTTCAAACTTCTGCCTGTGATCACGACAGAGGCGTCTCAACTGTAAATGGGTTTAAAAATTCTGTTCGCACTGTTTTCAGTACATACATCAGGTGCACAACTTTATACGTTGTCGGATTAATGGAGACCGGAAGTCATGGACCCCAATGGATGGTGAATGATGTAGTAACAGACTGGTGCCCCCTTGTGGCCACCACACAGTTGACGATCGATGAAGCTTTCTAATATGATCAAACAAAACAAAGACATTTTAAGTAACTGTGCAGTGTTACGCTTTTGCTTAAACAGTGTTTAAGTGGGTTCTGGGCTTATCCTGATGATATTTGATCATTTTAATCCTATAAATTTTATTAATCTATGATCATACAATGTGGCATTCAGTGCTGAGGACACCGAGGGGTTATAGGGAGCACGTATCTGATGTTTGAAGAGGTATTTAGAGACAGCTTTAAGCATGACAAAACTCACTTTAAACTTACAGAAAATAAGCATCAGTTACAGTGGTAATCAGTTCTCTACAGCGTTAATCTGGAGGCGGGGATGTGTCAAAAATAACAAAAAAAGATGTGTGCTAGGCGCTAGATGTATGTCAGCCATCTATTTTACGAAACAGATATGCTTATTTTTGACAAATGTGTCAATCAACACCAACTCAGATAGACGTGCATGTATCGTGCCAATGTGCCAAATCCATGAAGTCCCATTGGGCTGCCAAAGTCTGTTTATAGGGCTCCCTCCTTCGAAGGACTTAGGACTGCTATTTACCTTAACTGCACCTTCTCTGGTCGAGCCTCATGGTGACCAAAACTAATTAAGTATTTAAGAAGTCCTCTTAAAATGTTTAAGTTGAAAATTTCCAGGTTTACCACCTGATAGTTGCTCTGAAATTGTCAGCAAAGTGGCAAATATCAGTGGTAACTTCTGGTAAGTTTGAAGATACCTGAGTTTACAGAACAGTGGATAGTTGCTTCCAACTTTCAAAGGCTGGCACATCCAATAGGTGTTACAGTATATGGTATAAAGAAGGTAAATAATGGCCAATAACCAAGCCTAAATGGAACAGGCACAGGCCCAGTGTTTTTGAAGGGGATTCAGTTACATGACTCCATCAAAACACAACCAAATCACGGGCCTGTTATTGGCAGGTCGGCATACGGTTGGTGTTAAATTCTGTGATGGACTTCAACCGGCCTGATCGATACTTCTCCTCTTCCGGGGGGAGACGTGATTAGACTAACCTGCTGCTACTCCCACTCTCTTTTTCCATCAGCAGAGGAAAACACTCCCAGACACTTACTGTAAACACACGCAAACACACTTACTATAATCACATACACCTGGATGCATGCACACACACACACACACACTCACATGCACCCCAGAGAAAATTGGATGTTTGAGCTGCGCTCCAAGTGGCACTCGGTGAAAGTCAAGTGGTGACTCAGCAGACGGATAATAGGGAGGGGGAGACAGCAACAGCAGTTTAAGTCAAGGTGGGGAGGATCGTGCATAAAAATAATGAAATGATTACTTTGAAGTTAAGGTGGCAGCAGCAGGCGTGAAGAAGATGATAATCTAGCTGTCTATCGTTTTGATCATCACGTATCAACCCTGGAATTACCTGTCCGTCTCTTTTTGTTTGCACATAAAACCCCTTATGATGCCCGTTGTTTATCTCTGACCTCAAAGGAAACACATCATCATTATTTTTTTATGCACTCGCATCCTCCTGCCACATCTAATACTCAGTGGATTTAAAGACTCACATCTACCACCATCGCCTTATCTTCCGCCTTCACTTCGGCTCCTCTTGTTGTTTTTTCTCTCTTCTTTCTTTCGCTTGGTTTCACCCTCTTTCACTTTCCTCTCTCTTTTCTCATTATTGCCTCTATAATGAGATCAGAGCGTTAGTCCATCATGGGGTCAGTTAAAAAAAAAAGAGCATTCAATTCAACTGCTTTAACCCTCTTAATTGAACATACCACATCAGTGTTTTGTCTGCATATATAATGCAAAAATATAAGTGTTTAAATTTTTATTGTATTTCTCAGTATTTTCTTCCCCCGAGAGGTAATTCATTAAATGACATTTATTATGTATTAATGGACACTTACAGCTGAGTGCTCACAGTGCAACTCTTCTTTTTTCCCACATGACGACTTGGCTGGGGGTGCAATCTTTTTATACTCAAACACACCCAGAATCACACACACTCACACATTATACAGCTTTCTTTGTTGTTTTAAGAAGAGCCTAATTGAAAAACCAGGCATGGTAAGGGGGCAGTGGTAAGTGAGATTCATGACGCGTTGCGGACATGAGGTCGTACATCATCGTTTGTGAGGCAGGCGACAGAAGCTGCCATTATTGGATCAGCACTGCTTCATTAAGTCTCCACACGACACAGTCTGCCGCTAACGCCTGTGGACATCTCTCTAGATGGAGGGAGAGGAAAGAGACAACCGAGAAGGAAAGGAAGGACGAAAGCTGGGAGGGAAAGAGATGTGGAGGAAGAGATGGAGGGAAAGAGACAAGGCAAAGGAGGCTGATAACAGAGTGAGGGGAGAGAGAGACAGACAGAGAGAGAGAGAGAGAGACAAAATAGTTGTGCAAGAAGATAGGGAAAGAGTGAGATTGAATGTTAAAATGAAACAGTGCAACAAAACCACAGTCATCCACAATTTTCTGTAATTCAGGGTAATTTAATGATTTTTTCAGGGAGATAATCTGATGTAGAAATCGGTGAGTAAGGAAGCAATGCATTAGGGATAATGGCCTGCAGCTTCCTGTTAATGCTGGCTTAGTCAACATTTCCACAGCAACTCAAGCAGTGTGTTGGCAACCCTTCCGATAGCTCACCGCATCCAAGTTTCAGAGGTTAATTTCCATCCATCCATCCAACCATCTGTCCGTCTCATTCTCCCTGACAACTGTCGTTAGCGTTTCATTTGATTAGACAAAGCATCAGGAACGATAATCTCAGCCTCTTCAAATACTTTTATTATTAAAGAATACATCTCCAAAGATTTAATATACACATAGCTCCAGTGATGGACTAACAGGTGATTGTAGATTCCTACACTGTGCCGTCACTGCTGAACTGTGAGGCCCAATTGACAAAGAGATGGTGCTATCTGGTGGCTGTACTGTGCATCACATCCTTGAATGAGCAGCATGGTTTTTATTTTACTTTAAAGAGGGACACCTTACCTGTGACTTGTTTCTGTCATCAAACTGTGAAGTCCCTGCAAACCTGGACAGGTGTTTTCAATAATTTTGGCTAATTAGACGACATGCATAGACTGCACTTGAGGTCTAACCAGTTAAATTGAAACCACATTAATTGAAAACACCTGCATCAGTGAACCAGGGGTGGAAAAGGACTTAAATTGAGGATATTTCATATCATTTTAAATGCTAAAATGCTGACACGAACCTCGTCTCCACCACAATGTGTGTACATGCCACATTAGCTCAACATTTCAAGGTATTCCTCACCCCACTGACTTAATTTGCTTCTTAAATGAAGTCACGTTCAGATTTTATCAGAGTCCCAAAGAAATGAGGCACATATCGCTATCTCAATTAAAATCTTTGCTCCTAATTAGAAGCTTCAGTGGGTAGGACAAATTAATGTATCATGCGTAGAGATATCTTAAATAGGCTTTTAATGAATAACAATATTGATTTGGAGTCACTGAGTGAAATGAAAACGTTAAAAAAATCTATCTGTAACATGCTGGACCAGTGTTGGTGTTTGTAAGATAATTATGCTCACTGAATATGAGTAAGTGATTATTATTAAAGGTACTGCTAATATGCAGTAATCAGATGACAGAATTACAGATATAGATGACAAAAGAGATGATTTTATGGTGAATAGCTGAACTTTTTATCAGGATGTTATTGAGATTGCAGACACATTATTAAAAAGAACATGAATAATCATGGTTTATTAAAGCTAGACTATAGGACTTCAACTGCAGCCACAACAATCAAAAGCAGCTGAAATTAGTAATGTTAATTATCTATTGATCAGAGTGCTGACAGCTTGTTTTAACAGGTATCCATTATTGGACTGCCTCTGTAGTATAAATGGGAAGTGGTTTAAGGTCTATGCAATAATACTAGTAAGACTAACTTTATTCAGTCACAGTGGTGTATCCTTAATTATGGCAACACACTGAATTTGAATTTCATTGAATTTCCTTTTTAACATGTTGGCTTATTCAGAGGATTAACAACAGTGTAATGTATGTGATGGTTTTTCATAGCTATTGGCTCAGTGTTATGCGACATCACTGTTCCTGTTCTCCTGCTTATTGATGATCGGTTATCAATGGTATTTTGGCAAAGCAAAGAAACAGTCATTCGCCTTCTTGCCAGGAGTTAGATGAGAAGTTATGTGGGGTTATGTCCAGGACTATCTCTTGGCCGGGCACAGAAACTTCTTGGAGTCTCCGCTAGTTGCTTGGCAAACTCAAGGTGACGGCAAGAGTCCAGAAAATTGCTGTGCCCGGCCAAGAAATAGTACTGCACAAAACCCACCGTACAACCACAAATTGTCACTTTTACACCTGTTTTTGTACAGATTAAGCAAACGAGATATGTGAGCTTTAGAGGCGTTGGTAGGCAGATTTTGTTAGGGCAGAGCCAGGCTTGCTGTTTCCCCCTGTTTACAGTCTTTATGCTAAGCTAAGCTAACCGGCTGCTGGCTGCAGCTTCATATGTAAGACATGAGAGTGGTATCGATCTCAATAAATCACACTCTTCGCAAGCAAGCAAATGTGTGTATTTTCCAAGATGTACAGTAGAGCTATTTCTTTAAATACACAGAACAACCTTTAGCTCCAATCCCCATATATATGAAACAACACAAATTCTTCTTTACTTCATTTCGTTTGTAAATTTTTATTACATTTTTTATTCATAACAGCAAGAATCAAATATAGCGATGCAGGCCCCATGAAAAAATGTGTCAAGATCTCTCTTCTCTTGGTGACACACATCCATCAGAGTTGGCACAGCACACCACAGGTTACATTAGCTACATTCATGTATGACTTCAGTTATTACATGATGTTGTAATTAATAAAACCCCAGCAAACACTTTCCTACGAACTTCAGAAGGTACAATTTCCCACCTCTGTTTCATTTCTGGTTTCTTCTCACACATTTCATTCTGATGAGATTTATATTTTATGGCTTTAGACTGTGACAATCAGAGGTTTTTCTCCACAGGTGCTTTTCAGAGGAGGTGGCCGGCATGCAGACATGACACATCCTTTCAGGGGGCCTGGAGCAGTAAAACAAGCAGAAACAAACTGCAGCAGAAGACGGAATACATCATATTAGCACTACAAGCAGAGAAAACAAACAACAAACGAAAAAAAGTTCAGTTTACATTATATCATAAACGTAAGCATGCGTGCTTGTAGGAGATGAGAGATGACAAAGATGATCAGGACAAAATTTCAAACTAACGACTTAATGACCAAACCACAAAACAGTATTTCAATCTGAAATTGTTCTTAAATTCTGCCTGATGTTGAACTACATTCCTGTTTGGTCAGTTTCATCTACTAGAAGCACAGCTTACATAAACATAAAGAACATACTTATAGCTATGGTGTTTGTTTTGCATGTATTTTAACTCTCCAAGTGGTAAAACTTTAGTGAGTATATTTTCAGGAATCTTTTTTTTTTTAAATAAACCACTATTCTATTTTTGTATTTTTTATATATATTTTATTCCATTACATTGATAGAATATTGTATACTGTAAATACATCTTTCTGTGTAACATGTTTTCTTATTCAATATTACTGTGGTGATTTTTTTTAAACGGTATATGTATTTTCCTTTAACATGCATTCCTCTCCGAGTAAAGTAAAGAGACAGGACGTGTTGTGATTGGTTGGGCCTGGGAGGGCGTGGCCATGACACACAGACCTGTCAGTACAGGCAGGTTAGGGGACCAGACAAACCCAGTCAGGCCCTTACGCTGGAGGGTAGTGGACGCCTCCTCCGGAAGGTTACCTGGCAAACTACAAGCTGCTGACAAAAAAGAAGAGCAACACTTGGCCTTTTCTGAAAGGGGTCGGAGAGTGAGAACTCAGTGCCCTTTTGATGCAAGCAATTTTGTTCAGCCTTTCATAAGATTTTTTTTGTTATCCTAGCAAAATTCTTTGTCATTATAGACATTATTTTTTTTATTCAAAATAAGATCTCAATATACATGATTCTCTCTTTTTTGACTATGTACAGAAGTGCAAAAAAGTCAACCTTTATCACCTTTATCGCCTCGAGATTCCCCACCCCACCCTTTTTGTTTGCAGTTGGCTGAGTAAGAGATGAGTGTGCAGACTCAGTGCCCTACTCACCACGTTCACCTGACCCCACCAGCAACGCCCCCAAAAAGTGATCAAATATGCAGCTTGTTTTCCAACATGGCCCAATTTCCAGGGAGAGTAAAAATATTAAAACAATAGTTACTATTTGAAATGGATACAGTAGAAAATAACATCTTTACTCTAAACATCTAAGAACTAGATTTTTATAATAGTCTTTTTTTTCTTATATGACTAGTTACAAACCTTACAATCATTAAAATATTACTCGGTTATCGGCGATGGTTGCCACAGTGACAACTTAGCCTCTCTGTTCTATTATTTCATCACTGTTAGATACTCATATAAAACATCTTTGTTCAAAGAACACAAAAAAGACTAGAGAAATGAACAATATGCATACAGTTCAACAATATGCATAACGTAGAAAATATTGAGTTTACAATCATAATCATACTAAAATTAACATTACGTGGAATTTCAGGAAACTGTGCATGAGGAACACACAAACACACACTTTTACCTTATATTCATTATCAGAAAGATAAATATAATAAGCCAAACTAAAAAATCAGAACTAAATATCAAAATATCATCCAAACAAAATAAAGTAAAACACTCCTCATCTAAAGAAAAACTACAAGAAAGTTAAGAAAACACTGACAAAAAAAGTGACAATTACATAGTGCTCTGTGTGTGTGTTAATATGGCGTGGATTAGGCAACTGGATGGTTCAAAATGGCATGTTGCATTGTGCTGACCCGATGGTACATTCTAAGGCTTTGGATGAGTAATACAATCGTTTATATTCTTGCCACTTTCCCTGTACTATCCACCAATTAAATATGCCTGAAGAACACCCAGAACACAACAAAAACAAAGACTTCTAGAGATCTACTCTTTACACCCAATCTTTCTTTGGGCTCGCTAATGCGGCCCACACGTTTTAAAAATTTTGTCCCACTAGTCTACCTACAATATCTAGTAACAGTGACACAAAAAGACTTTGGCTGACTATCTGAAAACAGTTCTCAGGTAGACGTATTAAACAAATATTCTTAAATATGTCAGACTATATATACACTACACTGAATCTACTTTTGACAATCTGCCTTAAAATATGCATAACCATACAAACGAAAAACAAATCATGTCATACAAATCACGTATCCATCACCAGTTGCACCGTCGTTTTTGATTCTGTCTCACAGCAGTTTGGATACCAACCGATCGCCCTGTTGTCTCAAAGTTTTTCATCATAACATCTTTATCACTGGGAGAGTCTTTGGTCACTCGCGCAGGCCAAGACCCCACATAGAACTCATCTGACTTTTAGAGTCAATAGACTTAATGATCGTGGAGAGATCCAGTTGTTTCCTGTTTGAACAACTGATTTTAACAACAAAGTCTGAGGGAAAAAAAAAGGAGAAAAAAAAGCGATTCATTCAGTAGAAGTTTTGAGTGAAGCAGACAATCTGGGGAAGGTAATCTAATCAGCAGTGGTGCTACTGGGAATCACAGGTAATGACAGGTCACGACATTGGACACTACATGCTGTCCAAGAGAGAAAATAGACGTATTAAAGGGAAGTGTTGAGTTTAACACTTTGTAACACTGCTTAAATACCATCCATGTGTTTTGAGATGTATGGCACTTTACACTGATGCCTGCAAGGTTAAAGACATGTGCTTAAGAGATAGAAAGGTAGGCTACAAAGGCTTGAAAGACACCTCACAGACATTCAGTTGCTATTTTGCCTCTGAGTGCACTCATGTAATTTCCCTTATCACAGGTTTAACAAAATAAAATCCTAAACAAAATCATTGTGCATGCATATGTGATTCAGTCAGATTTTCCGTTTCTTTTACCTCAACTGAAATACAAGGTGCACCTTTGTGTAAACAAATGAACACATTTATGTCAAAGACCAACAACCAATAAACAAACATAAGTCATGATTCTTGGTCAATGGGCGTACCAATCCAGTCGATTTTTTTGAAGACTGCTCCACACATTTACCTCATGTTAACATTCAAAGTGTGTCCGGTGAATAAAGGTAAGTTGCCTCTACAGAGCGAAAGGCAGTCTTTAATGCGAATGATGTTCTTTTCTGTTGTGTAATAGTGTGCATGAAGTACACATGAAAACGATCCTAACAAACTGTGCCTCCTATGTTAACATGCAGATTTATTCCAAACTGATTGAGATTTGGTTCTCCGTTTTGCTCTTGATGTTACAGGCATGAAGGGTGACCGCTAATCTTGGACTCGACGCCAGCACGCTCCAGTTCCATCTGGAAGGAAGTTTGCAAAACACAGCAAAATCAGATGTGAAGGAAGAGGACAAGCTGTAACAAAGCTTAGTTTAGATGTTTCTTATTGTCATGAAATCAGACCCTGATTTCACACCACAGGCAAGGCTTCAACTCTATTGCCAGACAAGAATGTCAGTATTGGAAATAACTGATTAGATTGTCACATTATTTTGATTTAACATAATAAAAGTTAGTTTTCATGTAATTTTATATAAATAAATGTAAGATAATTACATAACTTAGGATAGAACTTGTAAACTATTCTAAACATGATTTATGAGACATTTACCGCTGTATTGTCAGTGTAAAAAGCATGGAAACTATTAGTGGCTGTAATTAACTTAATATCTATCTTGCACTTGGCAAGTTGTGCATAGCATATGAAACAAAACCACATCAGGAGGGAATCATGAGAGCAAGGAATTGTGATTGACTATTGATGGTGCATGACTGCAAAAACTTCCACAGTGGCCAAGTTATATTTGGCAAACAAGAGACGGATGGAGCTCTGGTGGCTCTCTTGCTTAAAGGAATAGTACGACATTTTGGGAAATATACTTAATCGCTATTCCTCCACTCCAGGGAGTCACTGGCCTTATCAAGTAATGGTTCCAATGCGTACAGTAACTCCCTGTAAAAAACACAAATTCTCGTCTTTACATATCAGTTTTTGTATGGATTAAACAAGCAAGATATAACGTGTTCATTTGTGAGCTTTAGAGGTGCTGGTAGGCGGACTTTGCTACCTAGAGACAGAGCCAGGCCAGCTGTGTCCCCCAGTGTCCAGACTATCAGCTGAGCTAAGCTAGCCGGCTGCTGCCTGTACACAGTAGCTTCATATTTAGAATATGAGAGTGCTTTCACTCTTCTCATCTAACTCTCAGCAAATACTGTAAGCAAAATGTCAAACCTTTCAGTTTTACATTACTTGAATAAAGTGGGTGGTAGAGATTTTGCAAAAATAGTAATTATAATAATGACGGTAACTGCCTGAACAAACAACTTTGTCAGCTGCAAAAAAATGCAGTTGTGGCAAATTCTTCATATCACAGTTTGGATGAAAAGTAGCAGACTGTATTGATCCAAATGCAGTGTGTGCGATGTTAGAAAGAGGTGCAGTACATACTGTTCTGATTGAGACTCCTACATCTGGGTCACATACTTGTGACTAGTCAGATGGTCGGCAGATATTATTGGAATCTGATTGAGAGGAGAAAAGAGGGAGAGGGAGAGAGGCAGAGACAGAAAGAAGAGGGACAAAGAAGGAGGGAGATAGGGACACCAGTTGAAATGAGGACAAACAGCACTTCAGCCTACACTGATAATAAAGATACACATTGTAATTATCTAAATAATCACATTATCGGATGCTCTGGAAAGCTAGAAAAGATCAGAGATGAGCCTTGTGCACCATTCTTGCATTTGTCATTAAGAGGACTAACACTAAACTAACAGATACTGAAAAGTCAAAGCTGAAAAGTGAAAGAAGTAAAAAGAGAGAGAGAGAGAGAGAGAGAGAGAGAGAGGAGGCAGGAGAGGAGCAAACCTGATTGGCTGTTGCGGTTGCAAAGGGAACACTTGTGGCAGATGTGGTGGCTGCAGACACAGTGGCTGGAGTAGCACCGTGCATCATGGGTACTTGGAGGGAAAGATCACACAGGCAGTTGAACTAGAGCAGATTTAAAGCTTTTTATGTTGACACTTCATTATACGTTCATTGGTCTGACTATAGAATGCTAATAAACATGAGAACAATTTGCTGATAGTTTTAAATAGATTAAAATCAAATGTATTTTCTAGTGATCTTTACTGTTAAGTTTGAGTAAAGAGATAGCGACAGATGTGCTGTGGAAGACGAAAAAGAAACTTTAGAGGGCAAGGTAGCTAATTGGCAAACTTGAAGAGCAAAATATAAATTCAGATGGCTGTATCTGTTTTTATAGGCTTTGTTTTGGCATTCATACTGAACAGGCTAGTTAAGAAAGAAAAAGAAAAATTACAATAACACTGCAATTACTACTAGCAATAATGCAGAAATTTAACTTACAACAACAACTACACCTACCACTACTTTCACTACCAATAGTAACTCCTCATGTTTATGTGGCATGTATAACCAGACAATATAATGAGGTGCTGTAGAGGTTAGAGAGCTTGGGATGGAAGTATAATGAAGCAAAATTCAGGGGGATTTTGAACTGCAACAAGCATTAGGTGACAGACAGAGCTGTGGCAGAGCAAAAAGGGGTTCATTCCATACCACAAAGATGTATTGCAGAGTATAAGAAAACACATAACTTCCAATTGAAATTACACAATTAATTTCAAAATCAAAATTTGCAATTCATGTTGTATCAGCCACACTAGGGACTGCATTGAAAAGAGATTACATATGCCATTTTGGGTTAATGTCAAAGTCTAAATTCACAAAATGGACAATGTGCTCACATTATGTGGTGAGTTGAATGAAACGTGAGTGACTAAAATGGGCTCAAAGATAATCAGTAAGGAAAGCTGGCACCTACCAACACTTGTTGCAGGTGTCATGCACAATATCGAGCCTGCCCATCATGCATTGCAACAGGGAGTGGAGTGAATAGGGAGGAGAAGAAATCAAGAAAACCCATTACAAGTGTTATAAAGTCAGACATATTGGATTTAACCTGGGTATGGACAAACTGTGCTCTGAATATGTTAAGCTGCCGGCTTCAATACAATGGCTATATAAGCTGATTATGTACCGATATTGATTATTAATAATTACACACAATAATCATTTCTTTGCACACATCACAGTTGCTGCAACCACACATACTGCACAGCACAGGAAGCATATACATAACATACAAAGCTCAGTTGTGGAGGACTTCATACTCTGCCTGTCCAGCCCCAGTTTACTGTTCAACTCTCACTGCTCTATTAAATGGAAAGGCAGATTAAACACTACCAATGGTCCCATTTCCCTGTCAGCGGCGTAACAGCTGTTTGCACCGTGGTAGTTTTCAATGACCTGCTTTCAGAATCCTCAAAGTGTGTTGCAGTGACCTGACAGTCCAGTAGCGTGGGACATATGAGGATCTGAGTATCCGAATCTCTCACAGAAGGGAATCGATGGCAGGCTATTCTTAGGCTGTCAGATGAGAATATGGGACACAGTGTAAGATGACTATGCAGTGGCCAGAGGAGAGCGGTTCAAATAAGCTGTGTGAGTGTGGTTGTGTGTGCATATTGTGTATACACACATACTGTACTTTAAGGGCATAATTTCTACTGGGGATGAAGGGGATACATGTCCCCCTCACTTTTCAAAATCCCTGTTTTGTCCCCTAATTTTGCAGTTTGAGTTTGATTTACTCAATAAAATGTTTCTAAACTGTGTCGTCTTGCTGTCCATCTGCCAAAATCCAGATGAGAGAGAAGAAAAGTTGATTAACATGTTGGTTGATCATCTGGTTCACCTTGTTACGCTACTCTCACAATAATAAGCATCACAGAGTTTTTGGATGCCCTTTATTTTGCCTGTCAGGCTAACCTGGTTCTCTGATGGGTGAAGCTTGTTGGAGCTGAATGCATCCAGGAAGCTCGACAGACACTTGTTGGGGACCAAAAACAGTGTGACCACTTTGGCAATGGTTTTGGGATAGGTTTGGATTTACAATTTATTATGTCAAATTATAATGTTCTCCTAAAAAGTAGCCAAACAGATCATCAATCAAAGACAAGGAAGTAAAGGACAGTACTGTTGACACAAGAAATGATATGTAGTTAAAGGTGCAAAATTGTTTTGTATCCCTGATTCTTTTCAGGAGGGTTAAGCCATTGATAATACTGATACAGTATTAACAGAATACAGACTACCATTATTCGGCCAGACACAAGGACCAATTTTAACACAATGTGAATTTACCATATACTAAATATCTATATATGCAGAAAATAGCAGTCTCAGTATCTTAAAAAAACAACAACACTGACTTCTGACTCAACTTACATCCGTGCTGTACATACATGTGCAATAAAGTCCATGCAAGTTTTTCCACCTTGTCACCAACAATGAAATCACACAGTCATTCAGCCATTCACTGCTGATGCCAAAACATAAACAGGGAGTTTTGTGAGAAACTACATGTGATTTGACAGCCAATAGCAAGGCCACAAACGTGGGTTAAAGAAGGCTCAGGCCTTACCTGATGGTATGAAGGCAGCCTGCTGCTGAAACTGCATGTTGGCCAGGGCCTGTTGGTACTGGAATACGCCAGCATTGAACATAGTGGTGGCACCGTTGGCTTTTTCAAGTGCAGGTCTCTTTGGTAAAGGAGGCAAGACGGGAGGGAGCCCCTGATTAGGGGACAACACCAAAATAAAGGGATGGGAGTGAGGGAAATCAAAGGATGGTAGCAGTGACATTCAGGACAGAGAGAAGAAAGAATTTCATTAGAAGATAAAGTTGCCCTTCCAAACAGCTATTACAAACACTGGCAAGCAAGCAGTGGACTACACTACCTCTGTCAGAGCAAGACAGGACAGTGGTGCTAGCTGACAAACTGTGACATCTATCTTGCTAGTGACAACAAAAAAATACAGTCCTCAGCACAATGTAATGAACCTTATGATATGATTTTGAATAATACAGTACATAAAATAATTATTTTGCAGGCTAATGCAGAACTAGATCTTTCTGTAAAGATATTGACAGCTATAATACAAGTTATTGTATTGATTGTTGGACCATCAACAGAAATGATGTAGTTAGGGAAAGCTGCACTGCCAGCTCCATGATAATAGTACACTATAAGCCATGTTAAGACTGTCAGGACACCTCTTCAACAATTACACATGCAATATGGGAAGTGACAAAATCATGCAAAGACTACTAACCTTATTAAACACTAAAATATTACATTTTCATGCCACCAATTAGTTTCTTTTGAGATTCACTTAAGGTGATGAACTGACCATTGACAGTGAAAAATGTAAAGAGTTTCCTATTTAAGTCCTTTTCTCTTTTGGTCCCTGATGTGCAAGATTCAAATCGGCGTTTTATCAAAATGTTTTGTGCCACAGAACTAATGGCTACAATCAGTTCATCACCCCTCAGTGTTTCCTCAGTTCAGATCATTAAATATCTGATTAATTTTAGAACTACAAAAGTATATCTACTACACCACAGCTACATGCCAAGCTAAAAGGTGAAAGGTCATAGTACCAGGTCAAAAGTTGCGTCGAGGGGTCGCTTCAGTGATTTGACAGCCGACTGAGTCTTAATTAGCAGGCAGCGAGCACATGATGGCAATGGGCCAATGGGGTTCAAGCGCATTAACATAAACCAGCAAGCGGAGGTGCATCATGGGGGCAGCAGTGCAGTGTGGGTTGGTGAGAAAAACAAAAACAAAAAAAAACAAACAAACAAATAAAAAAACAAATCATTGGAATGCAATATACAACAATAACAAGACTAGAGCATGCACATTAATGGCTGTAGGGTTACTGAAAAGAATTATGGCCCTTGACGTAGTTTATTGTCAGAAGAAAATTTTGTTTCATGAGCTATAACTTCGATTGCAATGATGTTCTGGTCCAGAAAGGAGGATTAGCCAACTAACCAGATTTGTTAAATTCAAATTTAAGGCAGCCCTGGATTATAAATATCATGTAATATAATCTTGGCTCACAAAAAAGCCCCTGCTCCAGATATTGGGTTTACTTACAGCCTGTGGTGACTGGGCTATGGGAACAGTTGCCCTGAAACTAAACTGCTATAATGTCAGGTTAACTCGATCCAGACCCCTGATCCCAGGCCAGGGTGCAACCGCCGTTACCATCATCTGAACAAAATGAAACACTGTGTTTTCACCAAAGTTCTGCCCCGACACACCTTTGTCTCATTATACAATGGCCATTGTATAACTATTGTTAAATTTTTACAGCAGATACAATCTGCCATTAACAAGGTAAAGATTGCCTACTTAAATATAAAGCTCAGACTTGCACGAAAGTTAAGAATTTTCAAAGCATTTCAGTGTGTGTTTTCAAATACACCAGAAAATATTGTTTTATTTCCTGATTTATTGCTTCAACAACACATTTTTAAAAAGTTCTATTAATCACTTATAAGCTGTATTTTGACATCAACTAAAAACACATCTTTTTACACTGTATGACCGTATAACCTGTACGACTTTATATCTACTGGGCTACATTATATTATTTTATTTCATTTATTTCATCTCACTTTTGACTGTATAATTTTATTGCTGTCTCTCATATCTTTGTTTGAGCACACGTTAGTGTGTGCTTTTAAATACACAAAAACATTATGTGTTCCCTTATATATGTATGTTCATGAAATTAGAATGTAAGATAAAAAGAAACTAATAAAGATAATTTAGTCCAAGTCTGTGGCCACATTGTAAAATTTGCATTTTCACCTCTGATTTCAAATGCGATACAGGCTAAATAAGTCGATATTTAAGTAGACATTTAACATTTTAAAGAGAAGAGAGATTAAAAAGGGCGGATATTAATGACACTATTGTTCAAATGTGGAGGCACGTCTGATCGTATTATGCCTAATTTGGCTTTATGGAATAACTTTAACGTGAAAGGTTAACTGAAATCAAGCTTACCCTCCTTTCTGGAATACCTGCTGCTTAATGTCATCTACAGTACTTGGCTGAGCAAAACCTTTTTGTGTCCCTTTATAGAAAATGATCACTGCATCGCAGAAACGAGGTTGAAATTAACAGTAGTCTCGCGGTTTTTAGCAAAGAATGAACATACCTATGGACTGTGAACAACAAAATATACAACTAACAAAGCAGCAAAACAAGGAGGAGCAGGAGGAAGGTAGCAGTAGGCTCAGTCACATACTAGCACGATCACTACAGCCTGCTGCTAAGAAAGCACACATCGACTCTGTATCTTCTTAGTGTGTATTGGGTCAGAGCTGAAGAGAGCAGGAACAGAGGAGACTGGGATGTGTGCTGGGAGATTGAGTAAAAGCACAGGGTAGAAGATGTTGACTCAAACAACTACATCCATAAGAAACTGGAAAATCAAGGCTCTTATCACCAAGTCAGAGTGTTTGTAGTATACTGTATGTGCTCAAGACCCAGATAGAACTAGGTCATGTTTAATGTGCCCACATTAGAAGAGCTTAATGATTTGTTTTAGTTCATCACATGAGAAATCAAGTCTGGCTTCTCCTCAATTTTAGGAATAACTATATGAACTCTACTCTTGGCTATATTTTGTTTTAACTGATCGTAATTCATCTGGCTGCACTTGATTGATGATGCTATGACACTAGTAGTAGTACAGTAGGTGTTCTTTAGCTTGAGTCCTTCTCGGTGTTGTAATCTGTGGACAGATACCTACCATGGCTGCAGCAGCCGCAGCCTGGTTGACTTGGTGTTGGGCGGCTTTGATCTTGGCCTGCAGGTGAGCCGGAGGGTGAAAGTACTTGCACTTCTCCCTCGAGCAGCGGCCCTTAATGTAGTCCATACACACAGTGACTGTGTTGTCGTTGGTGTCAATCATAGTGCTATCTGCAGGGTGAGCAAAGCGGCAGTCATTCTCCCCACGTGTGCAGTTGCCCCGCTGGTATTCCCGACATACCTGGTGCACAAAAACACACGAACAAACACACATTTTACTACTTTTATTTTATTTTGTAACGCACACATAAATGCTTGCAAACACCAGAACCCACACACATTTGATGAAGTAATCAATCTGTTCAGTCATTTCAGAACTTGACAATCACTTTACCAGACAGAGCTAACCAATCTTGATGGCAGGTTCAGCCATTACTGTTGATTGATAAGCAGAACAGACCGTAACCAGCGTTTACAGACTCATCAATCACACAACACTTATCCATTATTCAAATGAGCTGTGTTGTTGTTCTTCCTCATAGAGACAGAAGGGGGCAGCATCTGCGTGAACAGTTGGGAAACTGATTGCCTCAGCCTGAATGTAGCGGCTCAATGAGGCTCATGGGAAATATGAGGCTGGTTACCCTCTAGGGAGGCTGTAGCTGACGTAAGCCCACACAATATAACACACATACACACACGCAAGGTGGGTGCACATATAAATTATGAGGCAGCATTTTTCCCAGAATTAAATTTTGACACTTAAAGAGCCATGCAATAACTTAAGATCTCCGTTTGAGCACAGTCAGCCACCGCTGACTCTGAATTGTAATTCTGAATCCCATCCTACTCCAAATGAAATGTAATTTCATGGTACGTTGTATCGATCTATCAGTTATTGTGATAGAATGAGCCATTTACCAAATGTCTGTTTACCAGTCTGACTGTCTGCATGCATAAAGGATTTGATTTGTGGTGAAACGGCTGCCAGACAAAAGGCCACCAACGCCGTTATCTACAAACTAACCCTGCTCTGTCTCCTGTCATGACAGCTCATCATCCACAATCACCGATCTGTGTGAGCAATGGGGTGGGATTCTCTCTCTGTCTGTCTCTTCCTTCTCTTATGTACCTCACGTGCTCCCACATTCACACATGAATGTACAACTACAGATGCACACTCACGCACATTAATTCTCCACCACTGCCACCATCACCACCGCTGCTACTGGTCTTATTTTTGAAAAAAAAACAAAAAACCAGCGACTGCCTTGTTGTCAGGCAGATGTTGGAGAGGCGGGAGGGAGGGAGGAAACAAGGGAGAGAAAGGAAAATGTAAGAGTGGTTGATGAATGAAGAGTAAAGGACAGAGAGATGGGGATCAAGGAGATGGGTGAGAGTCTTTGGGATCAAGTGAGTGTGGCTGGCATGGGGAAAAAAATTAGAGAAGAAAGGGAAAACTAAATGGAAGCAATTTGTAGTTCTCTGCACCAGGTGTGTTTTTCTTAACAGTGGCTAATCATGCATTAGAGAGAGCAAACCCAGTGGAAGTGCTTAGTTGGACAAACAAATAAAGGGCTTGTTAATCATATTTCTGTCCCCATGGTAACTGTCCCTCTGGGCCATTCACATCACCATGGTTGCAGGTAAGCAACATATGATTTTATGCACGCTGAAAGGCTGCAGTACTGTATAGCTCCATAAGAGACAGAGACAGAGAGACTGCCGGAAAATATTTCTCAGGAAAATGGTCTGGAAGATTGTCTTCTAAAATAGGAATTTCTCTCGGCCTCAAGGAAATAGCCTGTAACATATCTACTGACTGGTATGTGTTTCGTTCCACAGAATTCCAGCTATGTTTATTTTGAACGACACACACGAGAAACTAAAATATGGCTGGCCCTTTTCTCTAAGATATTTTTAGCAAACCTAGTTCCTGACAAATTAGGCTATGATATGAATTCTCCCAATCAGAAAGCTTCACCCAGTACACACAGGCTGAGCACTACAGGCAGTGTTGGGCCTAAATATCTTGAAGGGAAAGCAGATTTTCCCTCTACTGCCAATTATTGCATTTGGCTAGTAAATATTTTATATCTGTTTGTCTGTTTACTGGACTTTGGTGCAGAATGCTATCAATCCTTTGCCAACCAATTGTTTCAATCCCAGCCTGAATTAACAACTTCTTGCCTCCAATTTTCCTCAGCCCTTATAACTTCTTCTCACCAGTCACGACTCCTCTATGAAATTCAATCACCACTCTCTCGTTTGCTTCTGTTATCTTTGTCTCTGCTTGCCCCAACCCCTCCCCTGATGACCACAACAGGTCTATAAACTGATTTCCAATCTCCCCCTCCATCTCTTTTTCCTGTCATTGACCCATTGCCTCGCTCTGCATGTCATCCGCTCGTTCATCGGGCCCAGAGACTTCCTCAGCCTCACCCCCATTAATTACCCAGCTACCCAACGTTACATTTTAAATGTAACCTTCCTAACGTTCTCGCACGCCTCCCGCCTGCCTCCAACGATTTCCCCATTATTCCGCTGCGAGTGTTTCCCGGGTGGGGCTGCATAATGGATGAGATTGACTTACCGTCCAATTAATGATTATCTGAACACAGCTAGAGGAGCGGCACTCATCAGGTTTCAAATGACTGATTGCTTCCATAGAACAATTAAAGACTTTTCTGAAAATTACACACTGATACAGTATAACTTGAGCTTGTGCCAAACAATACTGTCTCCTGCCTGTTGATGCGATGCAGAATCGACAACAGTAGTGTTTGTAGAGAGATACTCTCATTAACGTCTCTTTCTCTTTGCTTAAGTCTGGGTAATGACTGTATTATGGTAATGGGATGTAGTTACTGTAACTGAAACTGTGTACCAGATACATAATTAAAGTCTACAAACAGAAACTGTTGAGGCAAGACTTCCCAACCTATTCCTTTAATATTCAAATAGGCACAGCCCACATTTCAAAGCCCAATCTGTTTGCATAGCTGGGGAAAAGATCTTCACCGGGTGCAGTGTTTACTAGAGTTTTGTTAATCTATCTTTTAATCTGTGACTGATATGAAAGTGAAAAAATAATTATGCAAATCCTCTCGTCTGTGTGATCTGTGGTGTGTGTGTGCTTATGCGCTCATATTTATTATTATTTATACCTACGTCTGTGTGTGTGAATGGGTGTGTTTCTCACCTCCAGTCTGTCCGTCCTCATGAGTTTCTGTGCAGCAGCAGCAGCAGCAGCTGGTACAGGGACATTGGGGTTGCTGGTGACCAGTACAGGGGCACTGGGCAAGATGTCAGCGGGCATCAGGCCGGGCGACACCGGGCCAAGGTAGGGGTTAAACGCAGCGGCCGCTGCTGCAGCAGCATTGACATTGGTTGCAAGGCTGGGTGTGACTGAAAACATGGGCTGTGGGCACATGCAAAATGAGAGAGCTGGTCAAAATTGAGCAAAAATTGAGCAAAACTATCTCACTCAGATTTCTCACAAAGTCTATATATAAAAATGTTGAATATTTAACTACATCTAGTATAATGCCATCCTTCCTCACTCCTACTCAAATTACCCATTGAAGATATATGACAGTAGATGAAATAAGAGATGTATGCAATTATCAACAGCCAAGTAGAGGACAGGAACTCTGCTTGGGGATGTGGATGGAAAGAAAATGTCAAAAATATACAGTTAATGGGCTTACATCTGAGGAAAAACAACATGTCCTCTTTGATGGCTGCTTGTCTTTCATTTCAGATAACACATAAAGGAAGCCGAGACTCTGTATGTGGTTTCACCTCACTCCCCACATGGATCAGATGGAATCACACGCTTCATACACCAGAGATCACACACATATAGGAGTAATAAGGACGAGGGACGTCAAGCTGTGTGTGCACAGGAGGGGGGAGAGGGGCTATACTGTACAAAAATGTACTGCCTATCTGTGCTTTACTGAGAAAACATCCACATTCTGTGAGAGGGAGGCTAAAGAGTATGCTAGCTGACGTAGCGCACTGCAAGTTTTCCCTGCACGTTCCTGACCTCAGCCCCAGTCTGAGGATTGTCTCTTGAGCCCCTGCCAACACGACACAGTGAGTAATAGAGCAGCGAGCAGCCAGGGCTGGACAGCTACATTCCTCCCAAAACCTCCTCACTGCTCTGGGATGACTCAGAAAATCAGGAATAATGGCGTGGACTCTAATTCTTCCAGTGCTGCCCTCTGGAATGTCTGAAGAATTATGTCCTATCACAAAGTGCTCTGGGAAAGTCGATGTGTCTCTCTCAAGGTGCTCAGACATCAGTTTGGGATATTCACAGCTCAAGGTTGGGATGAAATAAGTATGATGTCACTGGAAAGACTCACAGTCATGAGGTTGTAACAATGCGGTGATGTCATCCTGCAAAAAGTTTGTGATCTTGCTAACGACCTTTTCCGGAATGTCTCTTCACTTGGCATTGAATAATAATTCAATGCCAAGTGAAGATGATAGGACGTTGCATATTCTTGCTATAAATCACAATCGCAACAGATTGAAAACAATTATGTTAAACTGAGCATATTTACACAGTAGGAACAGAAGAATATCCCACTGCATGCCTCCTGTCAGCAATTTGTGTTGCAGCAGACAATCTTTTAGTTAAAAAGATTTCCCCTTTTACACACCCTCATACAAAATGCACATTGCAAATATATATATACGTCAATTAATATTTAGATCACGCATATTAAGATTAAAGATCAAAGATGACTTTTCTACATAACAATTTTATGTGACAACAAAATGCTATGAGGGTAGAGACCGAAGAACTCAACTTGCTTTCTAAGAATTAAACAGAAAGATCAAAAGCAATGTGATCATCTAGAGCTGTATCAATGTCGTGCTAAGCCAAGTAATGGCAAGTGTTTTTTAACTGATCTCAAATGATCCTGTGTAATTTGAAAATAACACGCAATCAATATTTAAAACATTTAGCTTGGACATGTCACATGGAGCCAATAACGGGCAGTCTTTAAAGTTGTACAATAATCCTGTTTTGCCACTCATTTTTATAGCACCGAGCTTATTCACATATTGTGTGCTCAAAATATTTACAGCATCTTATCTCCTGATTATTTTATGCAATACGTTAATCCTACGCTATCCAGGAGAACCTGATCTACGGAAATTTTGTAAAATGTGTACGAGGTCTCCAAAAGATTTCCCTTTAATAAACATTATCATAAAAACACTTTATCTGTACAGCACCTTACAAAAGAAAGCTACAAGGTGGTTTATGTTAATTTAAAATGTTACAAATTCTTAACATTGAGACAAGTAAACAATGAGACAAGTAAAACATGGCAAATGAATGTAAAAAAAAATAAAATAAACATTAACATGATAAGAAAAAAATAGGGAATAAACAAATAGAATGTATAAGACACATTAGAAATAGAAAATTTAAACTTAAAGGGAGACGTACGTAACTTTTGTTGAACAGCGCCCACTATGGCCACAAGTGACAACTACGGCATAATAGTAAATGTTAAATGTAGTGTAACAGCAACATAAGTAGAGAACAGTCATGAGGTCACAAACTGACTCAATAATGTCATTGCACAGCTTTATCTATCAAAAGTTTGCCAACCATAGCCACTATAAGTTACTGGTCATACCAGACCAAGGCAGGCTGTAGTAGGAAAACTCTTGAATGTGTTGAAATGAGTTGAATGTGTTTTATTGCTTATCAACTTAACTTTTTGCTTGTAAGAGAGAGACTGTATTATTTAATCTTTGTAAAATTACAAAGCGTTGCTTAAATGCTAACATCAATGAAAGGCTTTTTTAAACATTTGATTGTGATTTAAGATATGTTACTGATTTTGAATGTCGGTACCAAACAAGTGCACCATTTCTACTTTATATCCATTGAATTTAACCATTTTGAAGAAACCAGAATTCAGATTTGTTTGTTTGTTATGGTACAACCACTTTCCAACACAAGGCTACCTCCCTGCTTACCTCCCTCCCAAGCATGGAAACACGTCTAATTACAGAAGGAAGACACCACTGGAATGCCCCTCCCTTGTGGCTTTTGTGGTTTTATTTCACTTATTTTATACGCTGTCTACACCAAACAAGTACACCACATTTCCTTTAGGGAAGATTTTTAATGTGAGTGAGTGAGTGAGTGAGTGAAAGAGTGATACAGCACTGTAGATAGATATAATTGTAATGTGGGCTGTCCGCTGACGTTGACTCCGTAATAAAAAGCATCATGAGCACCATCACTCACAGCCAGCTGTAATGGACCCTAATTACTTCACCCTCTGCACAGTTCCGTGCATGAAATGAAAGCACCCTCCTACACACATGGATGGAGGGGGGACAGGTATAGACAAAAAGTGGGAGAGCAGCAGATAAAATGTGGTAGAAATGGGGGCAGGAAACTAAGCTAAAGACACTAGGGAGGGGATGGAGGAAGAAAGTCTGATTCCTGGAAAGGCTAGTACCCGGTCTTACCCTTTGTTCCCTTTGCACACAACATGGCTCTGTATTCTTGACTTTTCTTTGTAGCGCAGGTCTAAAGCCATCTTTCCTCACTGCTGTCGTCCTATCTCCTCCGCTTTACCTACCTGTCTTTACTCTGTCCATTTATCTCTTCCTGCCTCCCTTTCTTCTTCTGCTGTGTCCTTCTCTGTCAGCCTGTCTTCCTCCTCCTCTCCTTCCTTTCTCTTTCCCCATGACATAAACAGAAAGGGAAGGCTTTGCAGTCCCAGGGAGATCTATTGCTTCTTTAAACCCTTTCATGGTTTCCTCTGTTCCTCTCAATGGGCCTCTCGACTCAGCCCCTCTTCCCCAGATAAGGGTGATAAGCCATCGGCTAAGTGTGCACGTGCATGTGTGTGTCCAAGCATGCAGCATCTGAAGCTCTTTTGAATAGTCTGAGACAAATTCACTCCAGTGCTCTCACTTAAACATAAAGAGACGGAGGAGAAGACAGAGGAATTACTTCAAGCCTGACTGACAGGTCTCATTGATTCTATAGGGTCTCATGGACCGGGCAGGGAAGGATTCATTTCAGCTGACTGACTGGGGCTCCGGCCATCACCTTGAAGATCCTCGGAGCGTGCAGCACAGTCACAGAGCAATTTCTGACGTAATTCACTGCGTGTGTGTGTGGGTGGGCATGCATGGATTTGTGGGCGTGTTAATGATTTCATGATATTAATATAAGGCTTTATTGATCACTGTATAAAAACACTCCCACAGTGATGGTAAGGATTCAGTGTCTAACACCTGTTCGAACATTGCTTGATTAATACAGGCTGACATGATATCAATGAACTTAGTGCTGAAACAATTAGTCAATTGATTGATTAGTCATTCGACAGAAAATGAATCGCCAACTACAGACGGGTGACAGATTAAAGGAAAAACCAACATAAAGTGTCTCAGTAAGGTGTTGGGCCACCAGAACAGCTTCAGTGCGCCTTGGCATTGATTCTACAAGTCTCTGAACTCTACTGGAGGGATGAACACCATTCTTCCAAAAGATATTCCCTCATTTGGTGTTTTGATGATGGTGGCGGAGAGCGTTATCTAACATGTTGGCCCAAAATCTCCCATAGGTGTTCAGTTGGGTTGAGATCTGGTGACTGCGAAGGCCGTAGCATATGATCCACATCATTTTCATACTCATCAAACCATTCAGTGAGCCCTCGTGCCCCATGGATGGGGGCATTGTCATCCTGGAAGAGACCACTCCCATCAGGATAGAAATGTTTCATCATAGGATAAAGGTGATCACTCAGAACANGCATTGATTTGCAGTGACCCTTCCCTGTAAGAGGACAAGTGGACCCAAACCATGCCAGCAAAATGCCCCCCACAGCCTGTACCGTTCTCTTGCTGTACGCCACAGATACACTCGCCCACTTGTGGAGAATATGGTGAAGGATGACTCATCTGACCATACCACTTTTTTCCACATCTCTGTAGACCAGTGCCTGGTTGGTTTTTGCACCACTGAACTCTCAAATGTGCATTCATCTTTGTAATGAGGGGTTTATGCACTGCAGCCCTACTATAATATCCCTCTCTGTGTAATTGTTGATGGACTGTTCTTGCTGACAGTCTGATTACATCCGGCATTGACATTCTCAATCACCTGAGGAAGAGTTGCTCTTCTGTTTTTTTACTTACATATCACACTAATGCACGAGCATCACGGTCATCAAATGTGCACTGTCGACCACAATTTCCAACCCTATTTATTGATGTCTTTCCCACAGATCTAAATGCAGATGTCACTTAAGTCACTGTTCTTATTGAAACACGAGCCAGTTGAGCTGTCTTTGTGACTGGAGCTCCTGCCATCCTAGCCCCAACAATGAACCCTCTTTTAAAGTCACTTAGATCTTTTCCTTGTGCTATCTTGATACAAAATCAGAATCAACTGGGCCTGCTCAGCATTTATATACATGCCACAGAGCATGATTGGATGTTAATTGCTTAATTGTACCACGCAGTGAATCTGTGTGGAAGCATCTGCATTTGTTATGTTTCTCCACTTATTTATTCAGGTTTTTCCTTTGATTTGTCACCCATCTCTATGTGGATAACTGATTAATTATTTAAGTATTTTTTTCAGGCAAAAATACCAAACATTGTCTGGTTCCCGCTTCTCAAACGTGACAATTTGCTGATTTTCTCTCATTATATCATCGTAAATTAAATATGTTTTTGTTTTAGACTTAAAATTTTGATGACCATTTTTCACTATTTTTTGACATTTAATAGAGCAAACAATTAGGCCATTAATCCAGAAAGTAATTGCCAGATGAATCGATCACAAAAATAATTGTGAGTTGCAGCCATAGAGGATTTTAAACAATAATTTGACAAAAAATTACTACCCCTTGGTAGCTTTTTCTGGAGCTCCTCAACCAAATCTCACAGACCTTCTCACAGTAGATGGAGTTTGCACACTGAGCAATGTCCATTTTTCTTTAATTCTTTATTTCCTCCTTAATTACCTCCTTTTCTTTAACATATTCAATTAACTGAAACTCTGCCTCATAAAGCATGTTACAGGCACTCTAAAACCAGAGATTAAACTGCATAACAGATTTCCAGCAGGCTTTCAGAGTTCAGGAGTTCAGTAATCAATTTGACTTTAAATGAAAAATTCTTGTTAAAATGTCACAGTCAATTGCGCTGTTTTTCGTTCTGTTAGAACAGAAACTTTTAGTTGAATTTATCTTTTTAGCTCATAGAATCACAAACTAAATTTTAGTTTTTTTTAAGTGTACTAATTTTATTTAATTCTCTAACTTATTTAATCATTTAAAGGTTTTCTCTCTATAACTCCCCTGGGAGCAGCGTTGGGCTCTGAACTCTTTGCATTATCTAAATTTGAGCCATTAGGTCGAGTAATTTTTCTGTGCCATTCATGTCTGATGGTAGGCAGCAGGAAGTCAGCCAGCTCGGCCAGAGAACGACTCTCTGGAAACGCAGACTCCTGAGGAAGCCTTTAAAAACTTTTACTCCGAGAATGGGGCACCATCTTGAAACACGGTATCCAGTTATCTTAATACATGCGCAGTGAAACTCATATTGTGATAATTACACCAAAAGATCTTGGTCAACTGACTGTGAAAAGGCAGTCTGCAGGTTTGAGTTAAAGTATTCTTAAAATTTATTTAGAGTTCTTGCTCTGACAAGAGCTGTTTGGCTACATCCAAATATATTGTAATTTTTAACCGAACTTTGAGAAAAACGGCAAAAGAAAATGCAAATGAATGCCTGTTTGCTCCTGTCAGATCACTACAACCAGAGCAGCTAACTCACTCATCCATGTATGACAAATGGGGCCCTGTACACTTTGACAATATGAAGTGTTTGTTCACCCAGTGTGTAGGAAATGAGTGTTATCTTTATTTGTTTATGTGCATGTGAACTGTGTATGCTTCTGTGTCCTCTCACCACTGGCTGTAGCTGTGTGCCGGGCATCATGGCGTTGGCGAGCTGCATCTGCTGGGCCAGCATGGCCATGTTTTTCTGCTGGATGAGGTTGTTCCTTCCATTGATCTCCAGCTGGGTCTTTAGGTGGGGAGGAGGATGCAGGTACTTACAGTTCTCCCTGGAACAGCGGCCCTGACGGGGCGAGAGAGGAGGAGGAAGTAGGAGGAGACAGGGAGGGAAAAAGAGAAAAAAGGGAAGGATAAGGAGGATAGAGACACAGAAAGAGGCGAATTAGAATCGTGCTTCCCTTAACTGTTGCCTAATGTAAAGAAGTAATGAGCCTTGACTCAAGTTGCTGCCCTCCCATTTAGCAGGCGCTGACCTAACATCCCTGACATCTGGGCCTGCCACTGGCTTTGTCGTAAAGAAGACCGATCAGTTCTGCTTTCTTTTCCCCCTTCGTGACCTAAGCTGCGCGCTCACTACCTTCCCCTATTTCCTCAAGGTCCCATCGAGAGACAAATTAGCTTCAAGAGCAGAGATAAAGAGGATTAGCTGTCTATCTGCTTCTGCTAACAGATTGTAATACACAGAGCGAAACAAAAAGAGACAAGAGAGAATGATGCACTGTCCCAGTTATGATATGGACACTTCTCATTATCCATTAATCTGGCAATTATTATTTGATTAATCTATTAATCATTTGGGCCATAAAATGTCCAACCAGTCCAAAAAGCCAAAGATATTAATTTTACTATCACATAAGACAAAGAAAAGGAGCAAATCCTCTCATTTAAGAATGTGAAACTAGGGAATGTTTGAGACTGTTTAGATATACTGTATATATACAGTATATATATAGATTATCACAATAGTTGCAGATTCATTTTCCCGTTGATCAAATAATCGATCAATCAAGAGAGACAAATTATGTTATGAGGAAAAGAGGCTTAAGTTCACAAAGGTCGAGGACATATCTCTTTGTATAACAGTTGTTAAGTAAAAATAAAGACAGGGCATTAAAAGGAGTGAGAAACTGTTTTGGGAATTTCAATTAGCGAAGTCTCCTCCGTCCTACCACCTTAGCAGCTGTCCCACCTGACGGTGGATGTTTTACAAGGCCCAGGGAATCACTATTGATCTCCTCCCAATTGAGACAAATTACTTATGTGTCAATATTTTACATCATTTCTGAAAAGAACAGGCTGGAGAACTGATGCCAGATCGATACATGATTGGAGACTTCTGTGACAATAAACATACACACATCATGGCACTCTATCCAATATTCTGCTAGTGTCTATACACAGTGCAGTGTGTGTCTGGGTGTTCGGAGCTGTGGGTGATTATATTCATCCAGCAGCCGGCAGCCCAAGGGGAGAAGGAGGGAATGTAATTTACGCTCTCATAATGCCTGCTCCACTGAACACTCCCCCTGATAGGTGTAATATTTTAGATATCTCCTCCTCTTTTTTTTACTCCCCCTTTCCCCTTCATTCCCTTCCTTCCACCTCGATCCCCCATACATCCCAAGCCCCATGCTGATATTTGCTCTCCTCATCATGAATACAGAGCAGTTGTGGTGCAGAGGTGCTCCTGTGATCTGTGTATGTGAACATGTATGTGTGCAGAATGTGCAAAACAGAAGCACTACCCTCGCTCTGCCTTTGTCGCTTTCACTCTTTCTTCTTCTCTCGCCTCAGTCTTTCCTCCATCACAATGCATCCTCTATCCATCTTTTCCCATTACTCCTTTATATAAATCTGTCTCCAGGGGGTGGGGAGACCAACCCTGCGACAACTCCACAGTACCACCTCCCATGGGGAATTAAAGGTTGGCTGTCATGCTACTGCTTATCTCAGTGAGATTACCTGCTGCCCACTGCGGCCCACTATGACACCTGCGTTCACAACCTAACACATACACTCCCCCTCTCCTCCTCTATTCCTCCCACCTCCCTTCTTTCCTCTCCTTGTCTCGCTCTATCTCTCCATCTCTCCCCTTTATTTCCTCGTGCAGCCTGATCTGCCTAGCTACAGCAGGAAAGGTACTTTGCATTGGAGAGCAGCAGAATGTCAAGAGTTCTTCCAGCATTTTCATTGGCTGAGAGCTGAGAGCAGTAGTACACCCAGACTGCCGATTGGCCTGGAGGCACACATTAACAATGCTCCTAGTCTGGCTCATCCCTGTGTGGATGTGACTATTGATCAGCACTAATTGGTTAATGTCTTTTGATTTTCAAGGCACAGTCCCTCTGGGTGACTCTAGTATGTCAACTTCAGCCGTGTATGTGTGTTTGTGTGTGTATGTGTGTGATTAACTGTGACAATGCAGAGCTTATCATTACATAAAATTGAGGGCAATCTCTGCATTGGTTTGCAGTGGTCAACTTTAAGGCGGCATTAATCAATAATTTTTTATACTAACAATAGATCAAATGACTACAGTATGTGTAATTTTAAAGTTGTCGCTCACAGTGACAAACCCACAGAGAATTATCACCAAACTCTGCAGCTCTCCTCAGCTTTATGGCGCTTTTTAGCATCTTTCAGCTCATTGTTTTGGTTTTCTGGCCCGCAGCTTTACTGTTTTGGTTCACTCATAACGTTGTTTTCGGGCCACAGCAGGCAGCAAAAAAAAGCTCTAAAAACCCATCGTTCAAAGTTAGCGACTAGCTGGTGAACATAGTGGAGCATTTAGCAGCTAAAGAGCTAGATATTTTTCAAAGAAGTGGGTGGAGAGCAAAGCAGAGGAAAAAGGAGAGTGAATACTGAATTTACATTCATACATCAGGTGGCCAGATCACAACTCCAAATGAACTCCAATTGTTCTCTTTGTCTTCTGGATGTGTAAATAAGCAACTGTTCACTAACAAGTTAAACAACTTATGAGGTGATATACAGTATGTCAGCGTTTACAACTCGTTTCAGCTGCCCCTAAATGGCCAAAAATATATTATTGCCGGTTGAAATAAGTTGTACGCACATTTGAACATTTTTAAACACAGTGTGTTAAGCTATATTGGGAATAATGATCAACTGCAAAACTTCTCTATAAACTTTTAAGTGTTACGCAATGACATTTTCAAACAAAAAGCCCTATGTCGTCAAACTGTAAAATTAAAGGTTGTTTCATCTCCAAAAACCTTCAGCCTTCTCTTATGAAACCATGATTAGCATCAAACTAAAGAACATTTTGTGGTTAATGAATTAATGTTTAGCAGGCTGAATACATGATTTTTCTTGCCTTGAACTGGAAATTAAAGAAGGCTTGAAGGGAAGGGACACAACATTATGATGGATCAAAAACGTTTGTTCGGGAATGTTTTTCTTTTGAAGGTTTTGGTCCTCTCATTTTCTAAAGGACAAGGTCAGCGGCTTTAATTTGATTATCTGTCTGCTCAATCAGTTGTAGATGTAGAATAAAACAGTGTAAAATGTAGAATCACTTTTAATACAGTACAGTCTGATTTGGACAACTGTCTGACGTCTATTGTCATTAATATGTTTTTGAAAGAAGTACTATAGAAGTGTTGTCCCTTGGAGACACTGCTGTGAACACGTTGTCTGGAAAGTATTATCATTACAGTGACAGTGAAATAATAATAATTATTATGCTTGCAGTAATGAGGATGTACCATTGTGCATTTTATCAGCTGCATTCAGAATAGCCAGCACCTCTGTTCCCACCACTAGCCCCATTATTTGTTGCTGTGATGTTGTTGTCTGAACTATTCAATCCTGCGTGAGCCTGAAGTCCCCAACGATCACTGCCTGCGATGCTAATGTCCTGGCTTTTCTTCTGCCTCTTTTCTCCGCTGTTTTCCCCGCTGTCTAAACAGTGTCAGCACAGGTTAATGGTGAGCCTGCCTGATCCAAAGCAGTGCTCCCTCTGGCTAGAGTGTATGACTACAAGACTCGCTCAAGTCGACTCTGTTCTGCCTTCACCTGTCTGCCTGTCCTCCGCTGAGACGCTAATATGCTAACAGACTACCTGCATCTGTCTCTCATGCACTCTCTCGATTGCTATATCTTTGTCCTTGTCTCGTCTCTGCCTGCCTACCTTTCAGGTGATTGTCTGAACTAGTCTGTTCTCACAGCAAGCCTTTGCACCAAACAAAGTATATTCTTTCTTCATTCAAAGTTGGGTAATAGGGTAAGGCTTTGGTAAACAGCCTCCACATACAGTAGTCTCATCACCAAATAGATTCTGAAACTTCTGAAACCAATTTGCTTTTGCCAGGTTTTGGCGATGCAGTTTCACTTGCTTTTAATTGGCAAGCAATTAAAAGAACGTGAACCAGCTGTCACAGTCCTACTGTGTGTGCATGTACGTGCTGGGGAACGGGGTATTCTGCACTTATAAATCACCTTGGCCTCATTACACCAGATATCTTCCAGCCATATTTTAGCTCCTGGACACACACTCACACACAAACATTCACTATTAAAGGACAATATAACAAACAGTCTGGGGCGGCAGAATGTTATTGATGCCTATTAATCAGTACAGCGGGAACAATAAAGCAAAATTAATACCCAGGTGCCTACATATACATGCGGGCACGCATACACACAAACACACACATACGTATACATGTCCTAACCTTGACTTACTTCAATTACCACTGCCGCACTTTCACTGCAGTTTCAGGTGTCACACATGTGGCTGGTTCCGACCTCGGCAACAACATGGTTTTAATCAGCATCACCTAATCCGCTGTGACAAGGTTACATCACCCAAGCCGTCCACAAAAACAACAGCAAGTCAGGACAGTGGGCCCTGGATTTTTTACCCTTTAATTGCCACCCTTAAAGCTGCTCTAATCAATATTTTTACATCAACAATGGATCAAATGAGTATGTGTAATGTGAAAGCGGTAGGTCACAGTGATAAACTCCTAGAGAATTATCACGTGATTTGCAGTTCTCCTCAGCTCGACTGAACATTTTAGTGTCTTTCGGCTCATTGTTTTGGTTTACGGACTGCAGCTTTACATTTTGGTTCAGTCTCAACACTCATCAACCTTATTCCACATCTATTTTAAGAGAAAAAGCTCTGACAAACCCACTGTATGGCTGCCCAGCACCAAACTGCAGACAGACAAAGTTAGCGATTAGCTGGTGAACATAGTGGAGCATTTAGCAGCTAGATATTCTTTTCTCAGGAGTTGGTAGAGACCAAAAACAGAGCTAAAAGTAGACCAAATATTAGACTTTGGGTGGACTCTAAATGACTGTTTATAAGGTGATTATACTCTGCCATGCATTGTACACTGTGCTTTCGCTACAGGGCACTGCGTTGAAAATGACCACAATGATCAAAAAGACAGAAAGTCTAACCTACAGTGCTACATGTTTACATTCATGTGACTTTCACGTAATTTCTTTAATTGCGGTCCCTGAAAGTTCTACATAGTGATAGTGTGCTAGCAGAACAGTGTGAAGTAGAAAGGATAAGAGGGATTAGGGGAATCTACAATTGTACTCTATAGCCTTACAAGAAACAGACCAAAGTTTTGGCAAAGAGATGATTATATTTTTCTGGGTTATCATACAGCACATAAAGACACATAGATGAGCAGATACCGTAACTGTAAAATCTTAGCATGTTTCTCACTAAGATTCTAAAATGCAGGTCTTCATTGTCATTTATTCATCAATTTATCAGTCTGTTCTCTGTCTTTGTTTCTTCCTAATACCTGGACACCAACTTTTTCAGAAAGCATAAAATAATTTCTACACTGTACCAAGTTTTTATTTCTGGTTTTGTACATGATCCAGCAGCATTACTTCATTGCAGTAACCAGAAAGATGCTGCTCTGTCACTCCTTTTCTTTGTGACCACAGTTATTTTCATTCTTCCCTACCCTTTCATCAAGCACTTTGTCCCTCTTTTCTCCCTAGGCTTTTTTTCATGTGTTTGATCCAAGTCCTTGAAATGAGGGGTTGCAATTAAATGACAGTGAAATAAATGTTTGGAAAGTCCTGTTAATAATCCTCCTGCTGCTTATAACCATATCTGCCAAACTAAGGGTCACTTTGGGTGACATGTTTATGAAGTCAGTGACTTACTATTGTGTGTGTGTGTGTGTGTGTGCTGTGGGACTACAGTATACAATCAAAACCTCAAACCGTCAGTATTATTTGTTGCCTGTGGTAGTTTGGCAGCTCTCTGAAGGATGTGTCTGTGGAATCCCAGAGAATAAAACCCGTGGCAAAATTCCACTCACGGACTAGCAACAGAGACAAAAACAAGAACAGAAGAAGAGGAAGGTAGACACCCAGAGAGAGAGAGAGGTACGAAAACAGAAAGATGCAGACAGACAGACAGAGAGATAGAGAGAGAGAGAGAGAGACAGGTGTGGAGTGTGCTTTTTCTATTAATATTAATCAAAGCAGTCTGTCTGAGTGATTTCAGCAGTGTCTTAGCTGGCAGATATCTACATCCTCCAAGGGTTGAATGGCGCATTGCTTTCCACCAGGCCTTTCTGCATGTTCACTGCCGTAATCACCCATTGATTCTAAATGATCTTTTAATCTACCCATCCAGAATGACTCATTTCAACTTAACCACACATAATCCAACAGCCTCTGATCTCTTCCGCATTCTCTCTCTCTGCTCATGCTGCGTCTGAGCTCCCCTCAGACCGCGGCTGCTGCCGCACAGCGAGCACCGTGACCAGTGTGATAACTGTAGAGCTCAAGTCTGGACAGCCACTGTCCCAAACCCCTGTGCATTATTAATTCTCTCCCAATGGCACCGCCTCTCCCTCCTGCTCCCAAAGACAACCATCAATCAAGAAAGCACTGTCTGGATGAGGGCCGTGATGAGAATACACGAGCATACATGCGCTCACACACACACACACACACACACACACGGGCTTGCGCTCTCTTGACCGAAGGTTCCTGTTGGCAAGCATACGTCAGACAAATTATGACATCAGACACAACACAAAGAACGGCCTGTCTGAGGACTGAGAGTGCTGCCAGACTGGCCAATAACACACACACACACACACACACACACACACACACACACTCACACACACATTAATACGACACATTTATTAAGCAATACGCTCCAGCTGCAAATTATTGGCCCATTATGCCACATGTTAGGAAGTAAACATGGTGACAAACATGTTATTTCTCAACGGAGAAAAAACATCCTGTGTTCTTTGTCTTCTCTTTCTCCGTCTCTCCGTGTGTCACTGCTAATACTAGATGTCTATATAAGTCTCATTATCTCTTTCCAATCATTTATCAAATCTGGAACACCCATGGTGCATTAGTATAATAGCCTGGATCAGTTAATGGCCTTAAAACCTCATTTAACTGGGCAGAGGGATAAGCCTTTGAGACAACGACAAAGATAGATATGTGGACAGAAGAATCACAGACAATGATAGACGGAGGTGTCGCAACAAAGCTAGTAGAAACTATAACTGGAATAAAACAGCTGGTGAGTTCACAGAGAAACACTGCTCCAGAGAGTGAAGCTCCTCTACGTCACAAATGACGCAGAGCCCGCGGAAAGCTTTTAGCCGTAGTGCTCAATTAGCCAAAACACCAATTACAGCCCCCAAAAGCACTACTTAGCCTGGCAGTGTGTTAGCATGTTTCGGGTGGGTGCGGGTACAAAATCGTTAGCCACAGGAAGCTAATGATGAGGCAAAATCATTAGCCATCATGGCTACTGACAGCACTCTGCCACTGTCAAGCTGAGCGAACAGCTCAGCTTGTTCGTCACCCACTGAAATGTCTGGCTCTAGTGGTCCGTGTTAGACTAATATGTAATGGTTTGATTCATGTTTACTAGTGGTTATCAGTGTTTTTCATGATCAGTGATGTGGTGTGTGTTATTTATGACCTGTAACATTTATTTATGTAACAACAATTTGAAACCCCACACTATAATTTTCACAAGTCATTACAGTTTAAAAATCTGGTTGAATTTAGATTAAGAGGCTGCACGCTCTGCACTGTTGCCAACCAAAACATCAGTAACAGATGCCAAAGAAGTTTTTTAAATCTGTCTTAATGTGTCAGTGCTAATTTGATAGCAACATAAAGCTTGAGGCTGACACTGTCGCTCACTGAGCTGCCTCCTATTGATTGATTAATCAATTGATTAATCTTTTTCAATAAATTGATGACTCATTTAAATGCCACAAAACAGTGAAAAAACGCCCAAGGTGAAGCAGGAACCAGAAAATGTCAATTCTGTTGATGGAGCAATCAATATATTGTTTCAGCTCTACTCCCAACCAAAATGTCTGCCTTCAAACTCCACCCTAGCAAATATGTGTGGTCTAGCCATGCCTGTGGATTTCTTACAGGTGCTCTGGATTCCTTGTCCATGTCCGAGGACATACAGGTTAGTTAGAATGGAAACTCTTACATTTCTTATATTCAAAGTGGGTGTGAATGTGTTTGTGTGTCATTATATGTTAACCCTGTGATAGACTGGCAACCAGTCAGGGGTCCAGTTTTTTTCTCATTTTGTTTTTTGCTCCAGCCTCTGGCTATAACCGATGAATGAATACAGGCCCAGTTTTGATGTCCAGCTTATGCCCGAAGCAATGAGCCCCCACAGACTTTCATTGACGTCACCTGTATGATCAAAATGAGTGTCTGAACGAAGGAGGGTGTAATGAACATCATTTTATAAGATTGCAAGACAGTCGAATAAAACGTTCATGTCAACCTCCTAGAGTCCAACATATTGTGTTTTTTTTGACAGTGACGACAGTGAAAAGAACTGCCGACGTGTCAGCAAAGCTGTGGCTGAATGTCTACATACCTACCATCACCAGCAGTTAGGTCTAAAAAAAATACAATATTAACACTAATACACACGATTCAGCTCATTTAAAAGGAAAAGTACACAGTTTGTTTGTATTTGGTTTCACTTGTTAACAAAGTGAAACCAAATACATGACACAGTAAAAGTAGCTAACTTAGTGGCTATGTAAATATGAGTACTAGTCTAGTGGTAGGAACCATCTTGAACGCAGTTTAAAATCTCCAAACACCATATGAGCAGTGGAACAGCACTTTGTGAAATGACGTTACCTGGACAGAGACATTTCTGTGGCAAGTAAAGTGAGGATCAAATTCTATACGTAGTTTAATGAAGTGGAGTGTTTGTTGTTCGCTCCCTGACTGTCAGCAAAACAGTACTGTTGTACCAAAGCAACATATTTGGAAGTCATGTGTGTTTATACTGCTAGAAAAAATCTTTTAGGCAACTCATTCCATGTTCTGTTTGTGCTTTTCTTTGCTTCCACTGTCATTGCTGTTTTAATGTCACAACACTACGATTTGTGGGTTATTCCCTTGAGCAAAGTCTGCAAAATTCCAGATTTACAAAAAAGTGTGCATAAAAGGCTCAAAAAGTCAGTCTCCAGAACTTGATTATTTCACCGTGGGGCAGCCTTGAACCCTTGAGGACACAGGGGGCAGACACTGGGACTGGGTCACAGATTGTAGGCGTGTATATCATGTGATCATTAGACCCTCTTGGGGTTGGACAAATCGGTGATACTTATCTGTTGCTGACTGCTTTGAAAGTGAACATCCCCAAGTCAGCATTATTAGCATTTGAGAAATAAAGTTGGTGGCGAGTAAAAGGATTAAATATAATGTCAAAGTCACCAAGTCAGCAGCAGAGCCTCCTTTTCATCTTTGCTCACTCTGCTCCTTTCACTGACCCGGCTGCAGTCACATAACCCAGGCTTGTAAAATCTGCTTGAAAAGGAGGATTAAAATAGTTCAAATGGAAAAAAAGTCTGTGCAGTGTCTCCCTCTCTCTGGAGGGTGCGGTATAGGTGGCAAGTGTTGTCCTGGCTCCTGTGGGGACGTCATCATGCAAGGTAAAGTCTCTAATTAGCTTTGTTCTCATTAGCTCTACAACACTATCTCCCCTCAGACAGACAAACACACATTCACCAGCCCACATGCATGCACACACACACACACACACACACATATACATGGATAGGAGAGGCCACCCCACAGCCCCTGAGATCTGGCCCTTCTTCTCTTTTTCTCTTTCAATTAACCCTCTTCCTCCATCCTCTATCTCTTCATCTATTTCTTTCTACCTTCATCTCTCCTTCACTCTCAGCCTAAGCGTTCTCTATTCACAATCTCTAAAGTTTAGTCTAATTCAGTTTTATCTCCCATTCACTGTGCCAAGGAGGCAGGCAGAGAGCAGACCCATTAAAACAGCCTTAATGGAAGACTGGTGAACAGGCACACAGGATTCAACAGCTTTTAGGCCTAATTATTTTCTGCCCATCTTTGTAATGCTCATTCTGCAGATATATGGGCTTCACTGGCTGCTGGGAATAGACCTCTTTCTTTTTTTTTTTTTACATCTAAACCTCCCCCCTTTTTTTCATATCTCGATCTACCCCTATTTCCACGCTCTCCTTAAATTGCTTCACATCCATTGTCATTAAGTGTTCATCAAGAGTTCTTTTTAAAAATTTGTTTGCTCGTATCTCTATTTGAAGACAGAGGCGGGAGAAAATCAGAGAGTGGAAAAAAAAAGAAGAAAAGGAGAAGATGAAGTTGTCCTTGTGAATGAACAAAAGATGCTCGCTGACAAAGACTGGCAGCTGCCTTTGGTTTGTGCTGTGATCTTTAGCAGCTACACTAAGTGGCACCAACGTGAAAACAAAAGACACTGTTGGCAACAGGCGGGGTGCTGCCCTCAGCTTGTGAAAACTGCGTGAGTGGACACAAACAACAAACAGACGTGTGAGTGCACAGAAACTGTTAATGTGTCCTCTTTGTATAATGATCTGAGGAGGGATTTAGTATCAAATGACAACATTTTTTTCTCTGCACTCCTGATGAAACGAGTCAGGATCAAATGCAGTGGAGTCAGAGGGCTGGAATGTTCTATTCTCTTCTACTGCTGATGAGTCATGGGGGACGTGGCAGATAATCACGAGACCACACCCTGAAGCCAACTAAAACTGTGAGAGTGAGAAAAACTAAGAGAAAGTTGTCAGACGCGAGTAGAGACATCTTTTTTTGTGGTACATGTCTGCACTCACACACACACACTTCTATTCTCCTCCAACGACGGGTGTCACTGTACTGGCATCAGCAGCTAGTGTCATTGCCTCGAGGTTAAAGCAGATAAGAGAGGATTAGCATTCATTACTCCATAAAGTGATGATACCCCCTGCAAGCACACACACACACACACACACACACACACATAGCGATGCACACACATGCTCAAGGCACACACGCACAAGGCAAATGGCCAAAATTTTTCTCCATAGCCACAGCTTCTCTTTTTAAAGACTAACCGTCAAAGCTAAATACAAAGGGAAATAACAGTAATATGGAGCAACAACATGTAATCCTTTGTATTACCAACAACTGCAGAGCTGGAAAATCCTCAAACTGAAGGCTTGGGTATTCATGATGGGTTCTGACAAAGTTGGAAAAAGAAAAAAAGAAAACAAAGACAACAATAGAAAAAAAACAGATGAAAAAAGTTTATATTTCAGAATTTGATGTAACATCTTTTAATTTATTGATGTTTTCATGCTGAAGTTACACATTTTCCATCCAAGAACTGAGCAAAAATAATTAACTCAGCACAGTTAAATAACAGTTTTTTCCCTCAGGACCTTGGCTCCGCCACTGCAAAGGACCATTCAGCAGGCACCATGCACTGTTCCCATAAAGACACACCAGAGAGCGAAAGTGAGAGACAGACAGGAGGAATAGAAACAGAGACCGAGACAGAGTCATTTGTAGGTTAGGGATATTTTTTGTTAGCACGATACATCATGTAGAAAAGAATGACACAGTGTATCTTAATTCCCTCCCACACACACACACACACACACACTGAGCGACGGAGCAGAGGGCCATCACCCCTTCCTTCTCCACGTAGCGCCTTCCGGCTGCACACTCATCCACATCGATCCACATTGATCAAAGTCGGCTTGTACCACTTCAGCACAAGAGTGGGGTAACGGCGGGCAGGGTGATCACCTTCCCCAAGCCTCTCTCACAATGGACTCACCCATTGTCAGAAATGCCGTTGCCATGTGCTGTATGTAGTCACAAAAGTAGTGCTGCATATCAAAGGAGCCAAAATCTAATTAAAAAGGCATAAAGGTCACATAAAAAGATGAAAAAATTGAAATTACACAAGCTTAAATGATTTATTTTGCATGAACACTAAGGATCTGACTGTAAACTTAGATCATTTTGTGATATGTAGTCCAGTCTGGACATCAAATATCAGCAGGAAAGCTGCAGTGAGAGACAGCACGGTGACAGATACACACACAGCTGCTGTATCTCTCTCTGATGGCTGAGCCTGATACCGCTGTAATCCAGTTAAAGCCTTTTGAAGAATCACAATGTCCAACAGCAAGCCCTGCAACATGCACTATAACAATAAAGGGATATTACAGACATTCTTCAATCTCCCGCGCGCTGAACAGACGACTGACACGACTCCCGTTCGCTTCCACGCTCTCCTCCTCTGTTATTACTTTCTCCCCATCCACACACCATCTATCTGCTGTTCTTTCCTCTCCATCTGTCCATCACTGTCCATGTTACACCATTTGATGCCTATGCACCCATCCATCACTCTTTCACTCTCTTTCACTCCATTTCATCGCTGCACAGTCTCTTTTCCTCTCTGGCTTCAATCTCCTTGTTGACACCACCCTCCTGTCTGTCTGTCTCTGCAGGGATCACATTCTTTGCCTTTATATTTAATGTCACGATGATGCAATTACAGATGCAGGCATTTCCGCAACCAAATTGACTTCTTGGGTCATTTCACAGCTATTTTTGTTACTGCTGCAGACTCGCATGACTCGCATGTTTCGGCATGGAAAAAAAACAAGCGGATTTTACAGGTTGGTGCGAGACGGTGATTCAGGGTTGATGTATTAACTTTTGTAGAAAGAAGGAGGGAAAGAGAAAAGCCATGCAGAAAGCAGCAAAAAACATCCGCTCCATAATGGTCATGAAAGATCAATATTGCATGGAGACAAAGTGCTGCTAAACAGTGTGGTTTCTGTTAATTAGCACTCCTCTAATGATCTCTCTCTCTTCTCCTCCTCCTTTCTCCACTCCCTCGCTTTCTGTACTTCCCCTCCCACTCTCGCACTTTATTGCTCCCTTCCATTAAAATCCCTCTCTTTCTTTGGCTTCATCTTGTTCATTCCTCTAAGTCTGTTGATGCTGTCCTCCTAACCAGTGTTCTGTCTCTCAGCAGAGAAAACAAAGCGAGAGGAGGTACGCAAGTTCTTTTCATAAGCGTGATAAATATCCCACTCCTGTGTTTGTGGCTGATGGCTCTCAAGGATGAGATTTAATGAACCTCTCATCCAACTCTGATTATTTTCTAATTAAAGGAGTGAGTGATGGGGGCAATGAGTAAATTCATGAATGCATGTTTATAACTGCGGGGGGAAAAATAAAACAACAAACATGCTGATGACAGACGCAGAGACAGGAATCATACTCAGTCGAGCCTTGTTTACTGCACTCCCTCGAGAACGGAGGTCATTTGGAAGAACGAACTGTTTGCGACACTTAAACAAATTACAAATCTAAATTCTGATTATAACGTAAAATATGTATGCATCTGGTGTAAATATTAAAATGTTTTCAGTTGCATTAGTTGCATTAATCAAGCTGGACTTGTGCTTGGTAGAGCAGCAGGTGTAGAAGTAAGAAATTCTACCACAATTTACGTACCTCTCATAGCAACCCTGTCTCCTAGAAATTCAGCTTATATACTAAAACCATGCTGCTAGCATGGCTAGAAATATAATCTGAGCAGCATTAAGTTTCTCTCAAAGCATATTTGCTGTTGAAAATTTGTTGTATATAAATGTATAAAAGCTTGAAATATAAACATTAAAAGACAGTGTTGCTCACAGACACGTACAGACGGGTGACAAATTAAAGGAAAAACCTGAATAAATGAGTTAAGAAACATAATGAATGCAGATGCTTCCACAGTCGCACGAGGGGGAACTGAATGGTTTGATGAGTATGAAAATGATGTGGATCATATGCTATGGCCTTCACAGTCACCAGATCTCAACCCAATTGAACCCCTATGGGAAATTCTGGACTGATGTGTTAGACAGCGCTCTCACCACCATCATCAAAACACCAAATGAGGTAATATCTTTTGGAATAATGGTGGTCCATCCCTCCAGTAAAGTTCCAGAGACTTGTAGAGTGAATGCCAAGGCGCATTGAAGCTGTTCTGGTGGCACATGGTGGCCCAACACTTTACTGAGACACTTTATGTTGGTTTTTCCTTTAATTTGTCACCTGTCTGTAGATCCTTCCATCAATACCTGCTTATCCTTTGCAGGGGTGACTGGAGCCTATCGCAGCACTCACTGGGTGAGAGGCAGGTTACAGCCTGAACAGGTCACCAGGCTCTCAGAGGGTTAACACATACAGACATACGATTAATCACACCTACGGGCAATTTAGAGTCGCTAATCAGCCTAACCTGTTTGGACTGTAGGAGGAAACCCACGCAGGTACAGGGAGAACATGCAAACTCCACACAGACGCCTCGGGCAGTCAGTTCTGGATTCGAACACTGTAAAGAGACTGCACCACCATGCCGGCCAGCATGACACATCTGCCCTTTGTTTCCACCTTGATCATCCAAACTCTCTCCTGTTCCCTTTTAATTTCTCTATTCCATTACGTCATGACTTGAGAGCTATCGTGCAATGGCTTCCATTATGACACACGCATACATAATCAATTCACAATGTCCAATAACACAGCAGTGAGGGGCTTGCCCAGCCTCCAACTTCCTGCCTGTTGCAGCCGGCAATACCATTAACCAGGCACCAAAGCCACTCTAACGTGATTACCTACCTGAGGTGAATGCTCATGATTTCACAAGACTCTCTCTGCTTTACTGAGATCAGTGTTTGGTGTGTCACTGTGTGTGTGGGTGACTGCAGTAGAGAGTAAGTGCTTGTTTGCTGTTTGTGTCGATGTGTGTGTTTATGTGTTTGGGGTTGAAAGTGAAGGATTACGCTTCAGAAGTGCGACTGCAGAGCGCCAAACTCCTGAGATCAGATGAAGAGCAGAGGGTCAGTGACAGATAGAGGGAAGAGGAGATGGAGGAAAGGCTAGACAGGGGTAGACAGACTTACGGCGCTGCCAAACGACAAAAGCGGGAGAACAAGTTGGCAGACGACTCGCTGTCCTGGAGTGAATTAATGTTCTGTTGCTCCCACTCTCCATCTACTTCTCCCTCCAGCCCCGTACACCTTACTTGTCCGCAGTCTAATTTAAATGTTTGTTTTACTGCATCACTCTCAAAGAATTACACATGGTGTGCTTTAAAAGCAGTCGGAAGATGGTGAGGTAAAAAAAAAAAANNNTAGACTGAGCGACTCTGGGGGAGGGGCTTTGGAGGCGAGCTGAAGTGCAGCGGTGACAGAGGGGGAGGGACCTGGAAGTTGTACTCGTTCAAATTTTCAAGCTAAGTCCACTCTCTTCTCAATCCTAACGACTTCTGCTTTGAGATCACATTCACACTAGGCTGACTTAATTTCAAAACGTCATCTTTTTCTCTGTTTGGGCCTTCTGTCAACCCCGAGCCAGCGTTATTCATGCCCAAAAACCAAGCTTTTAGTAAACGGTCCCCAAAGTGGATAAGTTCAAAAACACTGGCCTCACCGGGAAAATTGAGGTTTTGGAGAACAATGAAGCAAAGACTGCTCAGACACAACAACCTAAACCCCAAGTGAGGACGCATCAGATTTAGCCAGTTTAGTGTAGAAATGGTCTAAACAAAGACCTTAGTGACCCCTGCAGACCAAAGTCTGATGACGCACAACAAAGACAAGTAAGCAGCGTCCACCATGGAAGCATGATTCATCTCTTCCTGATGGCTGGCCGCAGTANAAAAAAGTGGGGAGGAGGAGGAGGGGGGGAGGTGATCTGTGTACTTGGAGAAAGACGGGGAGTTAGATTGGTGAGGTGGGGGAGGCGGGGGGCCAGACAGACTAACAGGAATGGATCAGGCCATAACTGATTAGATATTCTGTTCACAACAGCGGTAGCAGCAGGAGCAGCAATAGCAGTGGGACATCACGACTCAGCACGCAGAGATGCTGATATTACCTTCAGACTGCCTGAACGTCCAGGGCACTCCAGCCTCGCACGAAAACTCGTACAGAGGCACACATACGTAATGCTAGAAAACTGTCTCAGTCATAGTTGGGTGGAAATGCATGTAAAAAGTTGTAGTTTGAGGCCACATTAATGGTTTGGTATGTGGAGGATTAACAGTGAAAGAATGAAGGGTGCCAAAAGGTGAAAGAGAGACGATTGCATGTGGTGAGAGGCTATTCCTGAATGCCCTTTTATGTATTTTGGCTCTGATGTTGTTGTGTCATGTCTCCATGCTGATGCAGCATGTTTAAAGATGGATGTGCGTGTGTTTGTGTGTGTGTATGTGTGTGTGTGTGTGTGTGTGTGTCTGTGTCTGTGCTGAGACAGCGTATCCACAGATGGATGTAGGAATGGTGGCCTCTCTGAGGACAGAGAGACATTTAGAGGAGACGTTTCAAGGGAGGACTCGCTCATGAATAGAGCCTGACAAAGTTAATAGCTGCTGGCCGTGTGTTCCCTGCTTACTTCACGGCAATGTGCTAATAAAAGCCTCCTTTCATAATGTCCTGTGTAGGCTGAGCTATGTGAGAAATCAGATATGGTATATCTTGTTTAGTTAGGCCCAAAAATATATTCTATAAATGGATCTGCAGAGTGCTAGATGATAACAGTTAGAAGGAGTACACCCACTTGCTAACACTAATGTTTTTGAGCATCTCTTACAGCAATAACACCACTTTACAAAAACAGCTCAGAGGATACTTGTACACATTTACACGCACTTTAAAGGCACAATTCAAAATACAAAAGAAACAGTGTGGAACCCGCCATCACTCCAAAATTGATTGACAGTTTGTTTTAAAGTCGAACTGAAATTAAAATTCATATTTGCTAGTAAATCAGTAAATATATGGGTCTTGGTTTCTTTTGACTTGTGCACTCATTTGGGGAAAATTGTGCAGTGACAGTAGCCCTCTACTGTAAGTAAGTGTTGTCCAGTGAGGGTAAAGTCTAGTGAGAATCATTGCAAACATCAGCAAGCTAGGCTAACTAGCTCACACTTTCCATATGGAATACAAACTAAGCAGCACTGACCTTATTAAGCAACATGAGTAATCCACCTTGAAACTGTCAGTGTCATTATAAAATGCAGTGTTTTCGCCACCAGTTACATTCACATACAGATTTTAAATGTGGGAAAAAAATATCTGATGGAGTATCAATCACCGCTCCTGCACACGCTGCAGGCAGCTCCCCTCCCCGGTCGATCTTCAGTGAGCGGACGCAATGGCGGACAAACAACCACCGAAAAATCAAGCAATGAGAAAACTGCCCATCCCTCCTTTGTCAACAACAGCTTACACGATAAAGACAAGTAAACAGAAGACCAAAGAAGAAAAGCAAGCTAAAAAGAAAGACATAGACTGAGCGACTCTGGGGGAGGGGCTTTGGAGGCGAGCTGAAGTGCAGCGGTGACAGAGGGGGAGGGACCTGGAAGTTGTACTCGTTCAAATTTTCAAGCTAAGTCCACTCTCTTCTCAATCCTAACGACTTCTGCTTTGAGATCACATTCACACTAGGCTGACTTAATTTCAAAACGTCATCTTTTTCTCTGTTTGGGCCTTCTGTCAACCCCGAGCCAGCGTTATTCATGCCCAAAAACCAAGCTTTTAGTAAACGGTCCCCAAAGTGGATAAGTTCAAAAACACTGGCCTCACCGGGAAAATTGAGGTTTTGGAGAACAATGAAGCAAAGACTGCTCAGACACAACAACCTAAACCCCAAGTGAGGACGCATCAGATTTAGCCAGTTTAGTGTAGAAATGGTCTAAACAAAGACCTTAGTGACCCCTGCAGACCAAAGTCTGATGACGCACAACAAAGACAAGTAAGCAGCGTCCACCATGGAAGCATGATTCATCTCTTCCTGATGGCTGGCCGCAGTAAAAAA
>NTHP01000181.1:344138-412224 GCA_003416845.1 Oplegnathus fasciatus
GCAGGATTGGTTGAGTAGAGACAGATTAACAGAGGTAATGAGAGGAGAGGATGAGAGCGAAGAGCATGACAGTAGAATACAGATACAGAACAGATTAACACTGTTGGAGTACGTTTCTCTTTCAAAGAGTTCTCATCCAATATACTGCATCCCTCTGCGCACTCTCTCTCTCACACATACACACACCTCTACCTCTGTTTTCTACTGGGCTCTCATCTCAATACATATTGCCTTACCTATTCTCCTGTTATCTGTTCTCTTTGCTTTCCTCTCTCTCTCTCTCTCTCTCTCTCTCTCTCTCTCTTGCACTCACCCTCTACATTTTTTGTGTCTTTTCAAGGACTCTGAAGTGTACTGTATATGTAGGTCACCATACGTTCCCAGTGCTCTTGTTTGAGTGGCTATGTCTGTGTAATATGAAAATGTATGAGTGGTTGTGGGTGTATGTATGTGAGTTGCAAAACAGCCTATAATCATTGATCACTCCCGACAGGGACAAAGTACAACTCATAACTCACATGCAGTGACCAGCACAGTGTAATATAAATTAATGTATATTACAAACGTATTTCTGAACATACTGTATTGATTCAAACACTTTAATGTACACATACTGTACATTAATGTATGTTGTTGCCTCAGAAGGTTCATTATGGAGTTTACAAAAGCTGTAGAGTTGTTGTTTTGTTTTTTTTAATAATTTCAATTTTACATTAATTATTCAAGTACTTTGGGGAATTTTGAACAAATATAAAAAGACTATCTTTTTTGCATTACAATGTGCTCCTCTAATAATGTCCCAACTGGTAGGGGGGGTGTGTATACACCACTCATGTGTTTGTGTGTGTTTGTGTGTGTGTGTGTGTTTAATGAGTCATTACACAAAAGGGGCACCTCTGTGGAGACCAAAGCCACACTCCAGCCACATTGATAAATCAAAGTTGGTTTCTATGCTTATTTGGCATCTAGGGAGATTGTGCTTCTCACATATTCAACTTTAAGAAAATATTTCAAAAACATACTGCCACTGGCTGCACTTTACAACAGCCATTATACAATTGAACAGGCTGTTTAAAGTCATTATAGGGGCATAATACACAGCAGCATCTCCATAATGACAGTAAGGCATGCCCTGTGTTATTGCAATAATAAGTTCACCAATTCTCAAGGACATTTGGCATTACTCGCACAATCTTCACCTTCAGGATAATGTAATGCATAATGAAACAGTGTGGTAACTTTAATATACATACATAGCACCAGGTTTTCATTAAGCTCAGGCAATAACAGCACCTTTATAGGCCAGCCTTTCAGGTAAGGACGTGGCTGTGTTGTGTCTTACCATGACCAACAAACTGGAGCTGAGCAGCATCTTTGACAACTAAGTGTTTTGCTTAATGGCCAAGCAGCCTGAAAAAGCATCTGTCTGGTCAACTGTACGCTGTCCAGTTTGCTGATCAAGTCTTCATATGCCACCTTTAAGCCACTGCAGGTGGACTGAGTGTGAAATTAACACCCCTGGAGCACCAAATATAAGATAAGTTTGTCTTAAATTAATGACAGTCAGGAGCCACACTGGCCAGAAGACTCTTGAGACCAAAACATTTCTATACTTCAACTATAAAGTGTTTGGTCTTTGTTTGTTGAACTTTTTCTTTGTCTTTGTTGGTCTTTGTTGAACTCTGACAACCAGACACTTTCTCTGACAATGAGCCGATGAAATTAAATCAAACCAATCGCTCTCTTTATCAAACACATTCTTTATTAGCGTCTTGTTTCACTGGCTCTATACAAAGAGGTAGAATCTAAACTTTCTGGTTACTCTGCTGTCTGACTGAACAGTTAACAGTTACCAATACATGTATGATTTTCAGAAACGTAAGAAAACATTTAATGACTGACGTATTGCTGAGGATGTGACATATTGTATTAACTCCAGTTGCTAACTTCTAAACACCAAACTGAATGCTACAAGCCAAAATATTTGTAATTCAGTGTAAACCCTTGAGTGCCAGACATATTGCTGTATTATCCCTAGTATGTGTAACTACATTTACTCAACTGCCCTTCAATAGTGTGCCAAAAATGTATGGGCTGTGACAGGCTCCCACTGTACAAGAACAAGAGAAAGGAAGAGTGAGATTCGGAATGATAATATTTATGATAAAACAAAGTCATATTGACCCCACAACCATAGACAGCTACCTTAACCTGCTATCTGGTTCACTTCTTAACGTTACATGTTTAAGGATCATTGTTACACCAAATGTTCAACAATTATGTGAAGGCACACACCTTTTACATTTGTTAGCACACAACATGGCACGGAGAGGTTGCAGATTCAAGAAGGTATAGTTCAACTTCCTTGTAGTTCATTCAATGAAAAGACAAGTTGGAGCCATTTAATGTGCATTTTCACCTTTTTATCTCTCCCTCATTTCTTTCACTTCGATGAGATACATGTGTGCATATTTTCTGTGATTGTGAATTCCAAAATAAAAGTATCTTGGGATTTTGTATTATCGTACGTCAGATGATCAGGAGGAGTCCAGGCTCTAACAAACTCAAATTCAATGAAAAATACACAATGCACTGTGGGAGTGAGATTGTGGGAATATTACATTCCTTCACTGTGAACAACACCACAAATTAAATTACAGTATAATTACCTACAGGACAAGTTATCTCAACATTAGAGTTGTAGGCAACAAAACTACTAAAAAGAATAAGATGGAGGTTGAAGTTGGGGTAAATAAGAAAAGGCACACCACCCACATTACAAATCCTTTCTACAACATTTTGAATGTCAAACGTCTCTTGTACCTGGTTATGGCAGCATTTCGTAATAATTTTGTTGTGGGAACTTTCTGAAACATTGTGCTAATGTAATATTTTCTCTGGCAAAACATGGTCTTGATTATGGGCTGGAGGACACTGAGTTTGAATAATAGTAAAATGTACAAATTACCATTCCTATCCTCCCATGTGAAAAATTCAAATAAATAAACAAAAAGAAAAAGTCCCTGCAACAAATTTTCTTTCAAACCTCACAGCCTTAACAGGCAAAAAGATGGGAGTGAGACGGAAAATGCATCCACAGTATATATAGTCACAGAGCTTTTCCCCGAAGAACACAAAGTAATCACTACTAATTTATATCCATGACCACTTTGAAGTTGTTCATGTAATGTTGTTTTCCTTGAAACAAGTAAATAAGTAAATTGGTAAATCCTGAGTGGGCTTGTTAGACTGCATGTTAACACTGAATAAGAATCTTTATTTAGGGCTAAAATATAATCAACACAAAAATAAAAATCTTTATAGATACAGTAGGAAAACTGCAATTACAACCACTCCCTGAAACTAAAATCAAACATCTTCCTATGTGTTCCTGATATAATATATTCCCAGTAGTACAAATTAATTAACAAATGAGTAATTATGTGTACACTTTAACAATTTACCATTTTGGTAGCTTAGAGAGGTTCTAGGGATTTTTACCCACCCAATAGTCCACCCAAAATCTTGTTAGTATTAAATATTACTTATTCTTTTCATAGAGAACAGCAGCTTTGGACAGTTACATTGGATTCCAATAATGACAAGATTTTCCAGTATTCAAATGTCAATAGGAAGGATGAAAACATTGATACGAAGAAATGACTCGGAAATTCAACCCACTGAGACAACTTCTGCATGGTCATCAGTAGCCAGTCCATCATACTGTAGTGGAGCTCCTGTGGCTCTTTGGCTCACTCTCACCTGTTTCCCATCACAGCCCAATGGTGAGTTTATTGTATTTCGTCAGCCTAAATACCCCCAGATTTGCTTTTTATTCTCTTACAATGAAACCAGCTTTGTCTCCAGCTGCTAATAGCAACAAGCTGCTGAATTCCTGTAGCAGGAGCCAAAAGGACAAGCAAATACCTTTTTTTTCTTCTCTAATTATAGACAGTTGTCCAACAACTCCAAAATTGGTTGTTTGTCTGTACCTTCAAAAACTGACTGACTGTTTAGTCATATGAGTGTTTTCTGATCAGGCACCTCTCTGGCTAAGGTTTTCACCCAAAAACTGCTCTAAGCGTTTGAACAAACGACCAGTGCTGTAATTTTTCTGGTGAGGACGCTCTCCACTAGTTACTCGGCCTGTACCCAGGTTGATGATTACAACACAGAAACTTTTTTATGCTATAAGACTGGTGAAGCAGTTGTTATAATACTGCAGGGGTTGAGCTATGCTAACTGAACGCATTCACTTCCATCAGCCTAAATAACCCCAATTTTTTTTACCGATACTTCTTCCAATACAATGAGTAACTATACACCATGTAAAATCATTTTGAAGTTGTGCTGTGTACCCAGACAGTCTCCTTACATCTTTGTCAGGTTACTTTTCTTTCTTACCGTTGTGCTTCCAGACTGAGAGGGTCAGTCTCTCTGTAATATCGGACAATCCTACAGAGTCTCTGCCTCTGACTCATTTCCTGTTCGCCTCCATCACTCCATCCACTGGTACAGCACCCATTAAATGGAACTTTCCACGACATTCACAGCTGACAAACACCTTTTTTTGAGATAACACTGAATGACTGAATGAAGTTTATGAGAGAAAAGGGGAAATAAAGACATCTACATATACAGACCAGCTGATTCACAGAACAGAACAAAGTGCATTTATTAAATCGGAGAAAGAAAGATTTTGAATACAAAGAGAAAGATGGAAAAAGCTAAGGAGAGCTACCCATATCCCCTTTCAATTTCTCCAGCTACAGGCCCTCCCTTCCTTTGCCGGCCTGTATGCCAAATTGTCCAGGAGTGCAAAGCCACGTGTACCAACATCCATCCCTTTACTCCCTTTTTTCTCTCCGCATCCTCCTGCCTGTCCTTCCCTATCCCCTTGCCCCTCTCTCCATGCCTGGCTGTGTGTTATGAATTCATCTGCAGATAAAGCAGATCTATCATTCTGTCATGGAGGCAGGGAAGGGAGGTAGACTGTGGAATGCCCTGGCACTGAGAGCAGGGAAGGGCTCTGAGCATAGTGCTACGCTTCCTCGCACATTCCCTGCTGCGCCTGCTCTCGCCCTCCCCAGCTCAGTCTCCCTGTCTGTTTTCATGATCCATGCAGTGCCCCGGCAGCCCCCCTTAACCATTCCCATCTTACCTGTACCAACCAAACCCACCCAAGCCATCGGAGCTCCAACCAAGCAGCTCAGAACTGTAATAACACAGTGCCCGGCTTAACAAGAAATCCCCCGCAGTTATAAACCAAGGTAAGCTGTTGCCTGGACTGGCTTGACTGACTTCCAGCTCTGGTCTCCAGTTACACTGAATAACACCCTGCTTGCCAATCAGATAGGAGACAAATTACAGGACATGTGCACAACACAGTAGACAGAACGCTAGGATCCAGAATCACTGTGCTCACTTGAGCCAAAATACCCAGATTGACTTGACCGATATCGTTGTACCCAACACATTTCCAGCATCTGGAATAATGAAGACAGCAGGCTGAAATGACACAGTGTGAGGCTTGTGTGATAGAATAGTGTATACTGCATATGTACATGCACATGTACTATGTCTTCATACACAATACACAATATTACAGAAAGCCAGTGTTTATGCTTGGCTCTCGGCCATGACACATGCTGCCACAGCTGACCCTTTACAAACTCTCTCACTGTTGTTGGTAAATTAAAAGTGTGACCAGATGTACACTCACAGTGTATGGGCGTCCACAAGTGTGAGCTGTGAGCTATGTTTATGACCGAAGGGATAATGTGTTGCTTCTAGCCCACTTTGTCTCCCGTTGTGTTATTAAATGGTTTATACTGAACATATTTTCATTTGTTTTACCAACAATATCAGCTTATGGCAACTAAAGCATGATTAATGACATTATTGTTATGTTTAGGTAACCCAGCTCACTTGGTTAAGGTTAGGGTGAAGGTCTTGGTTACAGTTTATTTTGAAAAAGTCAATGCTGACTTGAAGCATGAGACAGGATTTTTACTTTTTAGCCATTCTAGCAGAATGATTCTAGGGATGGCAATGTCGGCCGGTCTGACGGTCAGCCAGTCCACCACTTTGGTCCACAGTGAAATATCCCAACTACTAAATGGATTGCCATGAATGACATTCACGGTCACCAGAGGATGAATCTTACTGATTTGGTCATCCTCTGAATTTCCCTCTATCACTATGAGGTTGACATTTGTGGCTTTGAGTGAAATGTGTCAACAACTATGGGATTGACCGTCATGAAATTTGGCACACACATTGTGTGTGAATTGTAACAACTTCAGTTATCCACTGACTTTTGTTTGTGACCAAATACCTGCAAAACTGTTGACATTCTCTTCAGCCTCAGCTGTGCTTTGTGTTTAGTTCTCATTAGCAAATGTTTGCATGCTAACGCGCAAAACGAAGATGGTGACAATGGTAAACATTATGCCTGATATAACTAACAGCCAAACTGCTTGTGTGTTTTTGTTGCTTAAAACTAACCATGGGTGGGACTCAGGACTTGAACCCCCAGTCTCTGGGGTCAAAGTCCTTCTGCTTTGGCACTCATCATCCTCCCCGACTACCTTCCTACTTCTGTGTTTGCTCAATGCATTTTGAAGGAAACGTAATGACTGCCAAGATTATGATCACTGGAAATGTTTTGTCCAGTTCAGGAAGCGCTTACATTCTAGTAGTAAATAAACTGAAGTTGTAGGAGACAGGGGTGGTTGACTCATACCGTGTCAAAATTTAACTTACTATGAATTATTTTTGAAGTTTCTACCTAAACTAAACTCCAGCACTTTGATTACAGCCTATTGACACTATACACATTCTAATCAATTGTGCTTTTGAGCATCAGGTAAACATTTTTTGCCACAATGTGTTCTGTAATCCCTAAATATACATTTTTCTTTTCTTTCATAACTTCTCGACCCAGTCCATTCTGTTTTCCTTCCTCTTTCCATCTTCTCTCCTGTTTGATTTTTCTTCCCCCTGTCTCTGAGAGAGAGAGAGGAGCTGCATAGTGGGAGTGTGTTGTCCCAGTGCCAGGGCAAAAATAGACAGTAAATTACAGAGCCTTCTGAGAACACCCCACTGTGCTGCATGACCTCAAAATAACACACACAGACATATACACTCGCAGACTCACATACAAACATGAAATACACAGTGTGCTGCCCTACTTCTATATTTCCCATTCAGCCTGTTGATGTGACGATCACACAGAAACTTTCAGGATGTGCCAACCGACAGTCCTGCACTAAAGTTATGTGCCAGTGAAGGAAACTCTGAGTCTGATTCACAGATGTTGATGCGATTACGGCCTCATCTCAGCTTACCAAGACACACACACACACTCTAAGAAGTATTTATACAGATATGTATTCATCCCCTTGCCATGGCCTAACCTCCAGAAACAAACACTTTGCAGCAAACCCACTGCTGTTTCATTGCAACTTACTACAGACTGTTCTCCAAAAAGAAGCCCCCTGAAAAAAAGAGAAGATAGGGCAGTGATGAATGAACATCATAGGTGTTTGTCATACTCACCTTCAGTGAGTCAAAACAGGCAATGACTCTGCCATTTTCCACTTGACAGCTCTTGGCAGGGTGAGCGAACTTGCACTCGCTGTCTGGTCGTGAACACGTTCCTCTCTGGAATTCCCGACAAACCTCCAACGTCAGCCACTTTGTGTCCCGGATCGATGTCACATTCACCGCCATTTTGAACCAGGCAGGAGGGGTCGATTAAGAGGAATAGATATCCAGCAAATGCAATTACTTGTGTGTCTGTATTTTTCTAATGATACTGGGACAAGTGATGAGAAAGAATAAGTCAAGGACATGGGAAAAAAGCCAGTTTTGAGAGGTTTTGTACCCAGGGTCTGATTCTGAGGTGAAGCTTGTGAGGCCTGGGACTCGCCTACCACCTGCGGCCCATCCTAAGAGTCTGTTTGTGGCTGTAATAGGAATCCTTCACCGCCTGTCACCCAGGGCCTGGGCTGGTGACGGCCGCAGAGGTTTGCTCTGTAATCTCTCTCTCGTCCTCTCTCTCAAACACACACACACACACACACGCCGGTTCTCTCTATCGCCTCGCTCCTCGGCTGAACTGTCAGATGAGACGAATGGCAAAACACATTATCGATCGAGTTGGCCCATGATGAAAAGATGCAGGGCTGGAGGAGAGGAGGAAGGAGAAGAGTGAGGAACAGGAGGAGGAGGATGAGGAGGAGAAGGCTGTGGTGGAGGGGACGGCAAAGAGACAATCTCCTTCCGCTCACAGGAACCGATAAAAGTTGTCTGTCTTCAGTATCAGGCTCTGTCTGCAGAGGAGGAGGGAGTGGTTGACTTCCACAGAGGAGGGCTGAGTGGCATGGATGGAGAGAGGTATAGCTGGCGGGCAGAGCAGGAGATGGAGGGAATGAGGGAGGTGTCAGTGGTGTGGAGACTGTCTCAGTGGACGGGGTTGGCAGTCCTGGGGCTCCTGGTGTGGCTGGCAACTCCGGCAGACATGGACAGGCACAGAGGCAGAGGCGGCTTCAGCGGAGCCAAACAGCCACAGGGGTCAGCGAAAGAAGGCACTTCTCTCTGTGGAGAAGGAGGGAAGAGTGTCAGTGGAGCAGGGCTTAACGCACTCACGCACACACACACACACAAACACACACACGTTAACACACTCAGGCACACATTTGCATTCACACACACAGCTTCATTCGAACATGTTTCCCAGTCATTCTCTCGCACATCCTCTCTCTCGCGGTAGCCCTCACAGAGACTGCCAGGCTCTCAGCTGGAAAATCAAATCAAACACCATATCGCTTACAGTAAAGCTCACGCATTCAGGCACAGACAATTTATTTCAAAGGAAGACAGTGAAGAAGAGAGAGAGATCAAGAGACGGGGGATGAAAGAAATAAAAAAGTGAGAAGAATTCTGTGTATGTATCTGCGATCTGTGTTTGTGTCCAAAAAAGTGACCCATAGATGGGTGACAAGAAATTTTAATACCAATATACAAATAGTATTTCATGCAACAATATCAGTTATGCTGATTCTGATTGTAGTTTATGAGATTCAGATTGTTAACGTATAATAATACTGTAGTAATTCCTTTAAAATGATTATTGTATTTGCACAGATCAGCCTTTAAAAACTTTAATACAAAAAGTTAATGAAAAACAACAAAATAAAACTATTAGACTTTTACATTTTCATATGGAATTCTTAATCTTTGTAATACATGTAAAAAATGAGCTGAACTGCAACTCTTCCTTTCCTAAGAAACAAGAGAGCCTGTAACTTTTTTATAGGCATCAATAACAAATGAGCAAGTGTTTGAGTATCAAAGTATTGATTGGTGAGTTATCAATCTGCCCATCCCTGGTGAGATTGGAAACAGCAAATCAGCTGGCTAGATGGTTCCAGCATCACTGCTGGCAAGTGTCCAGGTAAGACAAGAGCGATAAGGACCAGATGAGGTCACTATAAGAGAGAGAGAGAGAGAGACAGAGAGAGAAAGAAAGAATGTGACGTATTTTCCCATTTTTCTTTTGTTGCACACATTCCTGCATACTCCTTAAATCCACTCATCCAAACACTTTCTGAACTCTGCTCACATCCGGATGTTGAAAGAACAGACTGCCCCCCAAAACTCCTACAGCTCTCAGTAAGTGCCCTCACACCCACATCCCACATGTGGTTACATCACTTCTAGGTCCCCCACACTCAGATGTAATGTTTTTATGAATATGCTGACATGAAGCACTGCTACAACATGATGTCTATAAAAAGCAACCATCCAGACAGACGCTTGTGGGCAACTTTAAAAGGTCTTTATAAAGAGTAACCCCTCTGTTAAGTATCCCTGTTAGTCCTTTCCCTAAATATGTAGGGTCAGGAAGATGTAACTCCTCTTTACTTCTGAGCCGTCTACTTTATGTCATACTTAGGGTCAGATCTAGTCATGACTAGTCATGACTTTGGTTTAAGTCAAAAACAGATCGCCCTGCTCTGTGTCTGCTGGGCTGACGCTGCCTGTTGAGTTTTTTTGTGTGTTCATGTGTTGGTGGGAAACACCAACATCTGTCAGACTGTCAGCTGCCAAACAAACTATTTTGTCAGAAAAAAAAGCCACAGAGACAAACAGCAACAATGATGAATGATGTGAAGAAGTTGTGTGTGGTAGCATGTTGATTTAAATGGTTACTGTTTGCTACCATCGGATGCCAGAGTTTCCCACCATCAAAATGACACTTTAAAAAGTATGTACAAAAGTACAACATGTAATAAGTTTCTCTGACCATGGACAAACCTCAAGAACCGTACTTGACTGGACTCTTATTATTAGGCTACGAGCTAACTTCTGCTACCTACAAGTAGTGGATGCAACAAATTCAGGCATTTTTCTCTGGGGACGGTTACAACACATTCTGGGAACTGAAAGAAATCATAAACTGAAACAGAAGATGAGTCAGGTTGAAAGAGGGCACGCTGTACTTTAAAAGTGATTCACAGCTATTTATCACAAAATAACCCTAAACAGCCCAGATTGCTGATATCTAACAGTGACAGAGCATCAAAGGACTGATTTTTGGTCTGCAATCACTAGTACTGTAAGAAAAACCTGGTGGTTTGAAGAAAAATGAGCACCAAAAAGGAGGAAAGTGAGAGAGGAAGGAAGAAAAAGAATAAAGTAAAAATACTCCCTTGGTCAAACATTGATTGCTTATGTGTCATGCTCTCTTCTCCTATTTGGGCCAGTCACATCTGTGGTGAACTACTTTTTTAGCCCAAAGCTGATATTTTAGGCAGTGCGTGTGTGTGTGTGCGGACAAGAGCAAGAGGCCAGGGCAGCCCACTGTATCTGGCAGGAAGACTGTGGTAAGGACAGAGAATACAGAGAGGACTACCATTACCAGTGCATTAAATATGGAGTGGCAAAATTAGTCTTCTGCATCGCCTATTCTTACTCACTTCCTGACCACTCCTATAACTTTCTCTCTATTGCACCGCTGAATCCCAGAAGTTAGGAGGATGGTAGGTGGCCTTTCTTGCATGCAAATAAAAGCAGGAAGACCTACATATAAAATGCAAATGATCTCAAGAATGTTAAGCTTATTTATTTAAAAGGAAATTCTGGTACAACCTGGATCTTATTTTTATATTTGCGGCCATTCTGATTTTGGGTCATGCTAAAGGCTTGTCTACACAGGAGGTGTTTCAGTCTCATTTGCATCTGACAGAACAGATATGCTTCTATTTTAATAAGGGATCCACCAATCAAATCTGCAGGATCGGTATCTGGGCCAGTACTGACGTTATTAAGCGGCGCTGCGACCTGACCTATCCCCAATTAAATACAGATTCTTTATCAATGTCATTATAAAATTCACTCTGTCCACTAGGAGTTACATTCATTAAGTCACAGCAGGCTGCAGACACTTTTTAGGGCCACACTTCTCTGCTAGCGTGCTGCTTTCACTTTGCAGCCTATAAGGTGTAACTTTCATTACGGTGTGCAAAACAACATACTTTTTTGGAAAGCAACGTGAACCTGCTAAACGTTCCCAAATAAACTTAAATTTTACAGAAATCATTTTAAACGCTTGTACCTAAGTTTGTCCAAAAGTAAATGCAAACATTTTGTAGGTAACTGCATGAGGATCTATTTTTGGTGAAACTTGCCAGTTAACCCTACTGCAGTTGTGTGCTGCATCTATGTACCTCTAAAGTAGACAGATCATGAATGCATTTTAGAAATGGAACCAACTCTACTGTATGTTACATGCATTAGCTTAACTCAACACAAAACCCACCACTGAACAGTGTAATAGGGCCCGTATTTTGAATGTGCTGAGGCAGAGAGAGATGGAAAGTGAACAGAAGCTAAAAATTACCTTTGTCATGAAAATGGCCAGATAGCAAAGTTTTAAAAGTCATGCTGGTTCTCAAAAAAATACCAACACACACACACTTGCACACCTAAAGTACCAGTTTTGGGCCAGAAACACCACAGTTGTCCCATTGCAGTTTCAAAGGCCACGGGTTTAAGCAGAGAGGGAATGTGGGTTCAGAGAGAAAACCCACTGAATACCCAGTAGCACTGAACTCTGGCATGCACCGACATAAAACAGAATATGGACCATTTACAATGACTGCATGAATGAAAAGGAAGCAAATAGCTGGAGAATGTACACACATTAGATTAGACAAAGTTACCCTAGAGTCCTAAGGCAATGTCACGCTAGTTTTCTGTGGATTTTCATACAGCACTTGTGTGATCCCCCAGTGGAAGCAGCTATGACAAAATGAGCAGCCATGAGCTTTAACATCACATTAAGTAGATTTAATAAATGTGGCTCTACCTACATGTGTTATTAGCCCCATCTTTACATCAATGTACCTCATGTCAAAAGGTTGAACTAAATTCCCACCAAACAAGTACAACCCATTTGAAAACCGAGAGTGAGCGAGGCTCATTGGACAAGGCTCACTTCAAAATACAGGATTAAAACTAAGGGGTTAAAAATATGAGAAATGACTCTGGCATTGAGGAAATATATAAATAAAGGAGTCATCAATAAGCATCTTAGCATGTGTGAATAATGCATGTGGCCATTTCCCGTAGCCAGAGGCAGGAGATATTATTACACCATCAGATCAACTAGCCAAGGTAATAAATTGGAGAGGAAAGGGAGGTAGAGAAGGCCGGGGATATTACACACCCCCCAACCCCCTAATGCCCCAACTTCCCCAAATGACACACACACATTCATACACTTCATTAACAGTATCTAGTAAAATCTTAACTAAACATTTTGTCTAACTCATGTCTAACTTCAGCTGTTGATATTTGGTCCGCACAGAGCAGAGTGTAATGCCGAGAGAGTCACCGGGGTTCACGTATCTCCTCGTTTAAAGAAAGCCGCCTGATCCTGTGCTAATCTGTTGGTGCCACTCGTTTGGCCGAACTCTGGATTATTTCATGGCTATGACAACTCTCCAGGAAAAACACACCGATTTAGCCTCCAGTGACACCAGTGCTGCTGAATTACTGACTGTTAATGTGTTTTAATGTTAGGCTACATGAATGGTCATGTTAAATTGTCAAATTGTGGTGTTTTTTGCTTGATCTAGCTGAGCCTGTGTTAATTTTGGCATCTGATTTTGATTTAGTTTTAGTCTTATTGTGTTGAAGAAAATCTGTTAGTTACTATTGGTTTTAGTCATGTTTTAGTTAACAAAAACTAAACATTTTTGACAGGCATGACTTACCTAAATGCAAGGTCCTGCTTATCAATGTTAGAGCAACAAGTCAAACAGCAGAAACATTTTTGGACTGTTTTACTGTTCAGGAGCTACAATATGTGATTCTGCAGATGTGTGCAGGTCGGTGAATAAGTCTTTGCATTAAAACAGTCATCAGTTTGTGCATTTGTCCATCACATCACATCATAGTTCTCATTTTTAAAAATTACTTTTTATTTTATTTATAGTCTTGTTTTTGTCATAAAGTTTCTGTTGATGAAATTATCACTGAGCTGCTCATGTTGATATTAATGTCCTGTGCTCAGTGCGAGCCACATGGAATTGCACTTTCTTTTATGGCAAGGCCTCTCGCACTGTTAACGCAAGCCACATTCAGCACTGCATCTGAGAGCAATACAGAGGGAGAAAGAGAAAAAATGAGGACAAATGGGAGTGAACAGGGGCCTGAGATGGGAGCCATTTATTCACCTCGAATGACTTCCAGAAAAGAAAAAAAAAATGAGGGAAGGTGAGGAGAAGAAAGCCAGAGAGCAGGTTCCTCCATGTTTGATTTGCTGTGGCTGACCTTTGAAACACAATAGACAGAGAAACAAAAAGAGCAATGGTCAAAACTTGCTGGAAAGTAAGCGGAAACAATTTGTTTCAAAACAAGTTTCCCAAGAGAGTCACAGTGTAAACTCTGATCTGTTAAAGTGCCCTTGGAGTTGCTGTCTAGCGATCAAAAAGTCTTGTTTGTTTAGGTGGCAAAAGACAGTTCAGACATTCCTTACGTGTTGCAAATTCAGTGAAGGGCTCAGAATTTGATTTTTATGCTTTTCCCCTTAGGATGTTGGGAAATATGGTTGATTATTGCACCTTCGGAAGAGCAAAAGAGAGAAAAAGAGAAGGAACGATGGAGGGAGGGAGGGGAAATTCAGTAATGCGAGAGGTTAAAGGGCGCTGACTGCAGCAGCAAAAAGCAGATGCTGGACGCTTCGTATTACACCGCATCACCGGCTGACCAGGATATCATCTATATACGACCTGAGCTGCCCTTTATACTGATGACTGAAGAAGGAAGGGGGAGAAGCTGTGAGAGGCAAATAGAGTAAAGGAGACCAGAGGTGGTGACAGGGGAAGGATAGAGGCTAGAGGAAGAGTGATGGGAGGCAAACAGGAGCAATTAGGACAAGTTGGTGAGAGACAGAGGTCGGTGTCTGGTAGTGAGAGGGGAAATACAAGGTGAGTACCGGCAGGTATAAAAGAGGAGGAATCCGAGGGAAAAGTAGGGTGGGGATAAAGCTGAATTTTGTTCCATTTCAAAGCACTGCTGGCGCTTCGCTGTGATACCATCTTGACATTTCTCATCTCTCTTCATTTATCTTTCTCTGATCCCCACCTGTTCTCCTTTTCAGTGTTTTACGCTTTCCCTCTCCCCAAATCTTTCTTCTTCTTCGAAATCTGCTCGCCTTCTGCTAAGTCGCACTCCGAGTATCATGTGACACAAACAACTCTGTCAACGTGTCCCGTCTTTTAATAGTAGCTGCCCTCATTTTATTCGCCCACTGTCTCGGCCCCCTCTATCTCTCCCTTCTCGTTCCTTGTTCACACAACACCTTATGCTGCAGTACCACGGTAACGTGCTGCAAGGTCATCATCGCCACGGCAACTAGAGAAACCATGTTTAAAGCAAGGACACAGTGGTTAATGGTGTCAGGTCTGGCCTGATATCATAGCAGTGCAGTCCAGTGGAAACCATATGAAAGACAACAAGTTTTCAAATGAACTCTGAACAGTATCGCCCACTAGACTCATAGACCGTCTATTAATGAGGCCAGAGCGGTCAGCCGAGGTGGTGCAATAGCAAGGGACAATGCTTGTGTCACCAAATGATTTTAATTAAACACTTCAGCTGCAGTATATATCCAGCAAGCTTTAAACAAATATGAAAACACAGCAAAGTTACTTTGTACTGCATCAACCAAACGTTTCACAAAATGCTCTCACCATTATATACAAAATAACTTTGGTATCCAAGGTGGTCTAGCACAACAGTCAAATCAAGGTCTGCACAGTGATTAGGTTAGACAGCAGTGGAAAGATCAGCAACCTTCTTGACCACAATGAAACCTATATCCTATTGCACTAACAAGGACGAGAGAGTAAATCTAACATAAAACATCCTCATAATGTTCGGTCAAGAGAGCTTGGCCTGTTATTTTGCTGGCTGCTAGATATATTCTCCTTGACCTATATTTTCCAACTTCACATTTGAGCCATACTTTCACAAACCAGTTGTGTCACAGCGTGATGTCAGCCCAGAGCTGCGTTCATTATCACTATGACAAAATGTATTACAGTTTTCGTTGATTAAACTAAAGGATAATATCAAAGACAGAAAGATGGACAAATTTGTGAACTGGAACTTGTTCCATGACCTGCAGAATCACACATTGTATGCTCCTGAACGCTCTCAGAAGTTGTTTTAGTTGCTTGACCTGTTGCATTAATAAGCAGAATCTTGAATTTCAGTAATGTCATGAGTCTGCCAATAATTTAAGCTAACGTCACCGCTTCTTGGAAGGAAAAAAAGCAACAGATTTATGGACTAAATACATCTACAATCCCACTGAAAATAAGACAAGAAGACAGCAACAAAACAGCTTGGACAAACCACAAAAGAAGCAGGCCAGAATGATAATGTAACATTATGAAGGGCTGTGGATGTGACTGTAACTTTAACATTACTTTTAGTGTGCTATCTTCCATATTTATAGGTTAGCAGTAGGAGTGAGTGCAGGATTAATATAGAGATGACCAAAATAAAATGGAAATACCAGAGTCATGCACAGAAATGTCACAGTAGACAAGAAATTGTCTGGCAGAAATCACGATTCTCAGTTTACCACAGCTTGTTCTGACGCAGAGGCCTTCAGACAGATAAAGTCCCACGTTATTCTATGACTCTTACCTTTGTCATTCTTAAAATGACATGATGCTGAAATTACGCCATCCAGTACAATAGTATGAACCCATTTGTTTGAAGTATGGACAGACACTGGGTTATAGAAGCTATAGGGGAACAGCTAGCTAGCAGAGGGAGCAGGACTTTCATTCTCTACAAACACAGCAGATGACAGTATTTGCTGCTCATATGAAAACACTGTGTACTTGATTGCTTTCCTGTTGCACATTTCTTTTTTCAGTTTATTTTTGAGCCAGCGTGACCGACAGAAAGCTGCTGACCATCAGCTGGCTGATCACTTGACACGGGCTAAGAGGTGAGCTGGACCCTGAGGGGTTGTGTGCCTGTTTAGGATTTCAAATTTCTGTCAAAGTTAACCTGATGACACAGTTTGGCCAACAAGAATACAGAACAGCTGGCTATTGACTTTATCAAACATAACATTGGATTTGGTCATGACTAGCAATTTAGTACTATGTTACTTGCTGTGTTATTACTGCACGTTAAGCTAGTGTAACATCTTTAAATAGCATCTATTTAACCAAGCTAATATGGTCGATATCATCGACGGACCCTTTCAAGTGGTCTCAAATGTATGTGTTAGAATCTATTGTAGAAGAACATCCAATATCACGTTTATTCATTTTACACAAACAAAAATAGGTACTGTAGTCGGACACCATGGCAACATAAATGCTGAGTTAACAAGCATGTTAGAAGCATGGTTCTTGTATATAGCTAGCTGGCATCATAGCAGGGTGAGATCTCAGGGTTTTTTCTTTAAATACAAGTAATATTTAAGATTTACATAATATCCTCATTAATGACGGAGACATGGCTCATTAGGAAAACATTAAGTCACATGGCAGTGAATAATGGAAGCTGGATACGTTTCCCCTTTAACTTAAGCCAAAGATATTGCATTTGGCCTCCAAAAATCTACTGTATATCTCAGTCACAATAAAAACTTTTTTTTTCTACCTTCTTAAACTGCTTGAGGAACAACTGAGTGATGGACATCTCAGTGACATTAATGAGCTCAAATACCTTGCCGAGGGGACAACAGTATTAATAATGCTCACACGTGAACCCTGTCAAACAAATGCTCAGTCCCACCCATGCAAGCTTGAGATTTGATCCGGCAGTCTTCGGCTGAGTGCTGGTCATTCTGAAATGATACTCCATTACAACAATGTTTCCACAGATTGTACCATCAGGGTAATCTTAGACTTCATTCCATTCCCTAGCTTGTGACACGCACACACATTAGTATTGACCACAAACCATGAGACAGCAGATCTGCACCATCTACGCAGGATACACAACTACAGAGATGAATGGAAGGTCAGTCGGTGCATTGATATTCAGGACACAGCCACATGAGTAATATGTATGCATATGCACAACATCAACTATCTCTCTTGTGCATGCTCTCTATCTCACACACACAATCTATGGCTCCCTCCTTCAGCTGTAAGACAAACAGAGGGGAGGGGAGACGACGAGGGCAGTCAAGTGGCACGTGTGCAAGCTGTCGTCTGCACTGTGATATCAGTGCAAGTGTTTAAACAGCCTGACGTGTGCATGGAGACGGGGTGAGGTAGTTATAGTAGACACCCACATGAATGGGGATGCGAGATAATATACATTTAAATACATGGTTATGTATTCGTTTGTATGCGTGTTAGGGAGGGGGCGGATACATGTGCATATATGCATACATTTTGTTTATCTATACAACTGCTTTTTACTCCTATCTTCACTGCAGTGTGGCTACCTGACTGTGGTAGTGCCAGTGTGGTGTAATGCAGCGGTAGCGAGGGTGTCATTGAGTTCATGGACATAAACCAACCCACTGCCAGACCAGTCTGCTCCTCTCAGGAATAGCAATGGAGGAGGTGCGTGTATGGGTATATATGTGTGTGTTTGTGAGTGTGGGTGGGTGGGAGGGTAGGTCAAGAAAGATTGGAAAACGGCGAGAATGAGAGGAAAAGTCAGAGACAGAAAGACAGATAGACAGACAGACGGCGTAAGAAACAGACAGTGAGTGATAGAAAGGAGACGTCCAAGAGACATAGATGTAATAGGTGGAAGGGAGGCAGACAGATGCCAGGTGAAAAAGTAGTCTGCCCACTTTGAAAAAGCTCCCTTGTGTAAATTTACCACCTCCGCATGTGGCATTTCAAGCACGGGGGCCTTTATCGGACATGAAAAAAGGCAAACACACACATACACACACACGTACGCACAGCTCTCACACTCAGACACATGCCAACCTGGACAGACACTGAGACATGCAGGCAGACAGGCGAATAAGAGAATGATAAAAACAAAAAGAAACACAGATGGACAGACAGGTCGGCAGAGGGGGGAGGTACAGGTGGCACGGCCCGGGAAAGACAGAGCGGAGGTATTCAGCATATAATGAGATGGGAGCAGAGTGAGAGAGAGAAAGGATTCAGACAGAGAGAGATACAATAAGTACAGCAAGATAAGAATAATTTATGCCAGTGGAAAATCCTTGACAGGAGACGGTTCAGTAACAGCAAGATGATCACTGATTAGGAACTGAACGGCTGAAAAGCTTAATAGCAGAATTGTTGTAAAGATTATGAAGCTCAATAGATGAAGATGATTAACGCTAATGATTTGGCCTTCTGTGGATTTTTCGCATTCCACAGTCTGGTATTTATGATCGCATCAGGAAATACCAAAGGAGTGGATGCTCCCCAAAATAAAATATCTCCAATCAGTTTTCCAAATCGCAACCACACACACACGAAGCGCAGGATCCCAGACTTGTCATCAGAGCAGCATTTGGCCAAAGAGGGGATAATCTGTACTCTTCAGCTGTCTGTGACCAGTGATTCAGTTTGACACCTTAATCTGTGGAAATCACAGAGGGCTCCTCCGTGGAGCCAACTGTATTTACTATAGATTACATCTTCCACTAGTGTGCATTAGTCCAGTGACAGCTTTGCAGACTGCAAGGAAAACAGCAATCATACACCATTGACTGACTCACTGTGATTTTGCCACTTGCCAATTGGCCTCGCAGGACTCCCCCCAACCATTTGCCTGAGTGACTGACTGCCTATCTGCCAGTTAGATGTTCGGTGTTGAATTTCTGAAGCTTGGGACTCAAAGTCATCTCCACTCACATTCTCCTGCTGTCACCTTGATCAGAGCATCCGCCCTATTTTCTTTTTTCTGATAATTGAATAATGTAAATTAGGGTATCAGGGTGCTCATGTCATTATGCACATACACACACATTTCCTCTCACACACGCGAACGCACTGCTCATCTGCATTCGACAGACTGCCCTGTGCCTGCTGAGGACAGCAGGGAGATGACATCACTTCTAAAGGAAAGATTAGTTGAGGGATGAAACGAGAAGCAGAGGGAGGAAAAGAGAAGAGGACAAATTCATAGAAAAACCTCTTTTTTTTTTAATCAACACAGTGAAATGCAGGTAACCATGCATCCTTTCCCTCTTTCTCCGTTAGTCTCTTTCTTCTCTCACACACACAGTTGTTTAGTCAGTCGTGTGCGCTGTGAAATTCAGTATGTATCTGAGTGCCTCTGCGCTCCCGCTGTTCTATAGTCTAATGACCTTGTAGATCTGCCTGCTCTGATCTGCAGAGAAGCTTTTTCAACCCACTGAGAGTCAGACACCGAAAGAAAAACACAAAGTGAGCCATAAAAAAAAGCAGAAAGACAGAGAATAAGACAGGCAGCTGCAGAGAGAAAGGCAAAGACAGAGAGGGGTGAGGAAGTGAATCTGTGAAAGAGAGACAGAGGTTTTGAGATTAGTGGGTGAGAAGAGGGCGTGTACTCAAAACAACAGGGGAAATATCGATAGACGCAGTGTCTATTGCAGCATCAGCTTGGTAAATAATGAGACATATAGGAGAGTTCAAACTACAGTAATCAATTTTGTTACAAAAATAAATAGTGTACAGTGTTTCCTCTACCATACATGTTAGTAGGTGAGCCACCCATACATTTATTATTCAGGTAATATGACGTCCTCTATCCCAAAATGTAGGTTCTTACTTTAATTTCACTACTTTCAGTTTTCTGTGCCACTCTAATTTACCATGATATCGGAGCTGCAATGAAGTTCGCAACTTAAGGTGCTATTAATGCCCTGTCACAGCTTCCAAATAAAAGTCTTTCACCAGCAAACCACTGCAAGGCTTTTATTGTGAAGTATGTAGCTACAGAAAGTGTAGCCTTAGTCATGAAGGTTAGCAACTGTCCTCACCCAACTTGTGCATTCAAAAGAAATGTTCTGCATTCAGAAATTGACTTTTTTTGTCAGTGGATCAGTTTTAAACATTGCAAATGAGAAATGGCAAAGTGAGCTTATTAGATGAAGAACTGCAGGCAGCAGGCACTCATAACAGTTTGGGTGAACCTTCAACATGTCATCAAAGTAAGTGACACCTTACACCATAACTTCCTGCGTGCGGTATGGAAAATTGGCATCATAAGCTCTTGTGACAGCTGCTCACAGTACAGCACACTGCAGGTGTCCAAACCGTATGGAAACATGGCAAATGAGTTGCGCATGTTGTGAAGAATAATTGAAAAGTGTGTAGACCCCAAAGCTAAACTTTCAACCTATTTCTGTAATTAAGCAAACAATTTTTCTTCCAGCTTATGCTCAAAATTCAAAATACAGAGTCATCTGTAGTGCTGTGTTTATCCTATAATTTTCTGCAGGAAAATGGTGCCTGTGCAATAAATATAATCAACAGCATCCAATCAACAGCCAAATATCACTCAAATTCAGAATATTTTGGGGAAACACTGACAGAAATATTACAGTATCTACTGTATATACATGACTTTATTAATTCATCCGTTTAATTTCTTAATGGATACACAAACTTTACTGAAGAATATTAAGCCATTATATCCAAATTATGTTCACTTTTTTGGCTTTTCTACAACATTCAAATTTCAGTGATGATTTTGTGTGTGCACATGTATGTGTGTTAATGTGTTTGTGTGTCAGACTGGTATAGACGGCCTGGGCAACGCGGGAGTTTAATCATTTCCTGAGGGCAGCTGTAGTGTAAACACCGGTAGTCCAGTCATTATACAGGAGGAGTGTAGGGGTGTTCATATGTGTGAGTGTGTTTCTGAGTGAGTTGGTGTGTGTGTGTTTTCATTCATTCATCCATAAACGTGAGTGCATATTTAGCTTTAGTGTTAACAGTAGGAGTCACACAACAGGGATTTCGGTGTAGTCCAAGAGAGAAAGAGAGACAGAGTGTAGTCTGCCAGAAAAGGGAATGCGTGTCAGTGTGTGTGTGTGTGTGTGTCTTTGTGCATGAGTGTGTGTGTGCTAACTACTCTGCGGAACATTAAACACTAACGTTACCCACTCTTTTGTCTGCTCAGCTCTTTTCCACATTAAAACTGTCCCGCCTCAAACTACCACACATTAGCAGTGAAGCACGGTGGCCATCTGCATATGTGCGCACACGCACTCACGCACTCACAAACAGACATATAACTCACTCAAACACACGTCAACACATCACACTCAACATCCAGATGGTGAATTAAAAAAAAACTCCTAAAGCGAAATGGCAGAACAAAGCAGAAAACGTAAGCAGGGACAACTTAGTCTTGTGTGTAAACAAACACAAATGAACACACGCCCCACACACACATACACAGAGTAAACAGCAAAGACTTACTGTATCTCTGCAAGGACTCATCTGACTGCTGCTGAGGGGAGAATGGAAAGTGAAAACCTCATGCTTGCTTCGCGGCACTCCTCTCTTTCACTCCCTCCGTCACTGCCCCCTCCTCCCTCCTTTTTCCTTTGCTTTCTCCCTCCCCTGCCTCTTTTCCTTCCTCCTCCTCCTCTTCCTCCTTCCCTCCCTGTCCTTCACTCCCTCGCTCCTTCTCTCTCCCTCCTTCGCTCTTGGCAGAGCCCTACTGTATTCAGATACACCAGTCTCCATATAAGGCGGCACAGCTAAACATGTCACACATAATTTATCCACAGCAGGCTGCAAGTTCACCTTTCACAGCTTGCGCTTGGATCCTATGCAAAAGAGGGAGGAGAGGAGAGGAGGGGAGGGCAACGCAGGGGAACTTAACTCAGACAAACTTCTACTGTCAACAGCCACGTTCTCCCAATTTCACACTGCGTGAGAGTGTGTGTGCGTCTGCATGCATGTGTGTATGTTAACAAATGCTGACAATCAGACCGTGAAAAAGCTACCGGAGACCAAAATGCAATTCACCTGCACTGTTCCAACACCTCCCTCTCCCTCTTTTCTTCCTCGCAGTCTCTCCACCATCTGTATCTGCAGGCAGTAAATCTCATACAGATGCTGTTTGTGAGACCTGTCCACCTGCGCCCCCCCCCTTCTCTACCTCCCTCTGCTCTCCTTATCTGTGCTGCTACCTTTATAAAACATGACTGACAGGAGCAGAAAGAGGGAGAAAATAAACTGCAAGGCAAAAAAATAAAAAAAAATTTAAAAAGGGTTAAACAGAGGCAGAAAAAGAGGAGTTAAATCATTTTGTTTTGTGATTGAAAGAGGACGATGCAGCGAGTGAGAGTGCAAGGAGAGCGAGATAAAAATAATATGTCAACAAATAAGGCGCCATCCGTAGTGCTGTCTAGTTGCGGCTGAGGGAATCAGCGCGATTCCCTCTGATGATGTGTCAGGTTTTGCACAATCGATAGCTTTAAAAATACATGCCTGCTGACCTCTCCTCTGCCTCCTCTGCTTCCCCTGGTTTTTTTCAACTTACAGCCTTTATATTGCACTTCAGAAAAACAAAACAAAAAAACTACAGAAACGAGGCATGTGGATGGCAGTTGTGGTGAAGAGAAAGAAAAAGGAAAGAGGATAGAGAGAGACAGAGAGATTGGGAATAATAATAGCTGCACTTGAGTAGCAGTGCTAGCTGGTAGCTTTCTCCTCCCTCCTCCACAGCTTCAGTCCACTCACAGGACAGCAAGAGTCACAGCTCTGTTGCCATGGTGTCTAACTCCATCAAACACTACGTCAGGTGCATGTGTGTCTATGTGAGCATGTGTGAGTGCGTGTGTGTGTGTGTGTGTGTTTGCGGAGGTGTGTGTGTATGTGTCAGGTGGGTGTTACCAAGTGACTCAGAGCCACATCACTGACTTGTGGCTGCAATATATCAGAGTGTTTGGAATTTATCACTGTATTGGCTTGTGTGTGCATGTGTGTGTGTGTGTGTGTGTGTGTAAGAGTGTAAGAGAAAGGTGTTGATTGAACAGAAGCCTGCAGCCTGCCCTCAAAAGCACCTATGATGGATCTGTGCTGCTCTAAGTGTTAATGTTTAGCTCCAGCTTCTATAAATATTTATCAATTCGATCATAGAGTCAAAGCAACACACTACAGATGCCGGTAATATGGAATTTCGATTTTAGAGCTGGCAAGTCACTGACTTGTGCCCAAAAAAGGCCCTGCAGTTGTCTTCCAGGATTACACTGAATTGGGAATGGGATGCAGTGTCTCCAAGTGTGTACATGTTTTATTATGATTGTCTGGAACATAGATGGACACATCACTTTTCTCTGGAAAGAGCTGTCTGTAAAGTATGTCTGCGTTATGCTGTGTAAAGAAACTTTTATTTTCATTCGCCTCACCCAGAGCACAGATGTCAGCTACAGATTTAGTGTCTTGCTCATGGACACTTCAGTAGGTCAAACATACACTATTGACTACCACTGCGAAAAGTAGCAGTATATGATGCTTTACCAACATAAAAAGTAGCAATTCCACAAGGTAAAAATACTTTTGTTTAGTGAAAGTAAAAAAGTACTTTCAGCAAAATACTTAAACCTGCATTTATAGATTTTTTTGCTATTTGGAGGTAGTAGAAACAAGCTGTAAAAACAACACGGACATAATATCACCTTATATAGTTGTTATGGTGAACTTGGTAGAAAACAGTTCCCAGTTTACACAACCAGCAGATACGGAGCAACATGTTCATTTGGAACATGTAAAGTTGAGGGCCAACCAAAACAAAGAGCTAAAAGTTGTTAAAACAGTCTCCAGCTGACGGGAACTGCAGACTCAGGTGCTAATTTTCTGTGGGTCACTGCGAGCATTACACATAGTCATTTGACCCATCGCTAATCGAAAAATATTGATTACATGTAGTGCAAAAATGTGCTTGGTAAATACACTTAGTATCAAAAGTAAAAGTACTCACTATGGAGGCAGAGTGGCCCCTGTCAGTGTTACAGTATTATTTTATATTATTGGAGCATTCATGTGTAAGCAGCATTCTAATGTTAGCTGGCCGAAATAGAGATAATTTATACTACTTTATATACTGTTGTTGTAGATTAATTTCCTGTATAACAATGCATTATATTTAAATGCACATTGTAAGGTTTTAAAATACAAATCTGGAAAGCACTTGTTTCCCCTGAGACATAGTGAAGTAGAAGTGCAAAGTAGTATAAAATGGAAATACTCAGGTAAATATCAGTACTTCAGAATCATACTACGTACAGTACTTGAGCATATGTACTTTCTGCTGGCAGGCTTCTAGTCTAAAGGGAGAGACGCAGTGATGAAGAAACAAGGCACAGTGAAAGGTTCTGGACTTGCAGATAATTGCTGCAATTGCAGATAATTTAATGCTCACTAAGGTTCCTGCTCACTGCTCTGCTGATGTCTGTGTACGAAGGAGAGAACGAAAAGGACTTTTGAGGCACTGCTTTCTAACACAAGTGTCCCTCGCATCCTCGCTCATTCTCATCGGCGAAACGAGGCCACGGATCCATGAACATGTGTCCCTTGTGTTCCAGATCATTAAAGACAGGAACGAGGGAAAAAAAATTGAGAAAAAGAACAAAGACAGGAGGAGTTAAAGTTGGACAAGGAGATCTGGATCCATATATCACCTCTGATCCATGCTGCTAAGCAAAGCCAGAGCTGGACCGAGAGCAAAAGAATATCTACTGGAGAACCTCAAGGATCTTACCGAATGGAAAATCCAGCAGGGCGACCTAGTGCATCTGAGAGGTTTTCAGCATTCATAACAGACCGCTGCTCTATTGTTGAGTATCCGAGGTCAAATCATTAAACAGATGATCTTCAAACAACAGTCGCCATTTCAGTCTGTTAAAACTGCATGACCTTGCAGAGCCTCTGCGTCTTTCTTCTTGGTCTGAACAGTTCCGTGTTCTGGTACCAACATATTCTGGGGCCCCAAGATGTGACCTCAGTGGAAAATGTGGGAATCTGTCAACACAGAGTTCCATAACAGACCAGTGGTTGGATATATGAATGATCATTGTTCAAAAACCTCCTAAACACTGAAACTCACCACAGAAATAGCTCTGGTAAGACCACTGTTATTCTTCAACTTATAACTGAAGACAGACTTACATCCTTCTGCTTTTCTTTTCTTTACTTACAGTATCTCTCAGCTTCATCTTGAGCTCACTAAAATACACACTTTCAAGACCACCTTATATACACAGAAGACTACAGTATGTAGACACATGCATGTATATACTTTTATCAGGCTCTCCTGAACACCAATGCTGAATTATTACAGAGCGGAGGCAGAGATATAGATGCTTCTGTCACATAGGTGTCTGGTGGATAATTCTATCAGGCGACAACACAGATAGTGAAGGGGGGCTCTTAATGAAAGGAGCCACAATGAAAAAGAGGAGCCTCTCCATTTTGAGTTTTGACAGGTGGATTTCTGCAGGGGAAGAGCAGATAGAAGCGGCACTCTGTCAGAGCTAAATGGAGACAAACTGAATATTCAAAAGATTTTTTTTGTCTGATCTGCATTATGGCTTTTTTGCATTTCATTTCCCAAGCCGCAAAAGCTCTTTGCATAGTCCGTTATAGTGTTCAGCATAAACAGCAATTCCCACATCCACGTATTACACACTGTCAAAAGGTGCAAGATACACACTACAGGCTTTCGTGTGATAAAGGGTAATATAAATAAAATTACCTTGAGCTGTGTTTTATTCAAAGTTAGATTGTGAGATAATACAACTTATGTTTTCCTTTTTTCTTCAGGGATCTCTACAGTGTGTAGGGTTGACATTTAAATGATGTCCTTTTTGAAATTAAGGTTTCATTTACAGTTATTTATTTGTTTCAAACCTATTTCTCTCTCTGAGCCCTCACTTTGACCTTCGGTTGTGTCTCCACATGACAGTGTTGAAACATGATTTCATGATGGGGTCCCAGGGTGGAGGACTGAAATTTCCCATTTGAGTCCTGGGGTAATAAAGTTAAGAGTCCCTGCCCTGAGCTGCTGCAATCGTGCTTTCCAGCCTGTCTGTGTCTCTGGCGCAACAGATACGGTCACAAGCCTCAGTGGCCGTTAAACCACAAAATGACCCGTAATGGAGAAGCCACACTTTTACCCGCCAATCAGCTCGCACTAGTGTCACTGGGCACAACATGTACATACCTCAAAAACAGGCTTAGTTTGTAGTATTATGGGACCAACTACTGTATATTTCATTTGGATTACAAAGAGCTCTGGAAACGTGATCCAAAAATCCCTCATTAGTGATCGTCGTCGTGAAAGTGTAACTTATAATGTATCATTGGGTCAAGTTGTTTTTGATTGGGCACATTAGACTTACATTTCAAATAACATAATTTGTTTTACTTTAGTGTTATATGAAACATATCAAACATTCTCATGCAACATTAACTGGTGTTTTGCAATTAAACCTCTAAGATCAAACTTTCTACATTACTGTTGAATTCTGTTGTTTTTGTTGAATAATTTTTAAATTTCTTTATTGATTTTTAACTATTTTTTAACATAAATATGGAAAAGGTCAACAGTCTTCAGAATGACAAAGTGAATACTGTGCAATTCCATGATACAAGTTATCCGTTCCTAAAAGTTACACTGTGTTCACCAGCACTCTCATAATATAAGTACATGCAAAACCTTCCCAGCATATCCAAATCAGCTACAGTTATCAGCTACAGTTTAACAGTGCTGTATCTGCAAGCTGGAAGAAAAAGAAAATATGTGAAAAACAAACCAAGTGAAAGGCAAAAACTAACACAGAAATTCCACATGCATATCAGCTATTTCAAATCTCTCTAAGATACATCCTCGCTTTTGAAAAAGTCCCAAACTCAGATATTTCCAAGTAAGAAAAAATACAGCAGCAATCACAGGCAACAGGCAGGGAAGTTGTCGGAATCATAACATGTCAAATATTAACGACACCCTGTCGTCTCTATAGAGCAACTCTCCCCTCTCTTCCTCTCAAGAGGCAGCAACACAGATAAACACATCATCTAGTAAACCCAGCAGCCGTCCGCACGGTCAGAGAAAAGCTGTCTTACCTGCCTGGTTGTCTGTGTTTCTCTTGCACTGGGTCTGGGTGTATGAGTGTGTGTGTGTGCTCACACACAGTCCCTCCGAACAGGAACTGATGAATCTGCACGACTTCAGCCCTGCAGCGTGCAATGCATTATGGGGTTTCAATCTCTCTCTCCCGTCTCTCTCTCTCTCTCTCTCCCTTTCTGTCTCTCTCTCTGCTGTGTGTGTTTCTCTCTCTCTCTCTCTCTCTCTCTCTCTTTCTCTCTCTCTTTCTCTTCCTCTCTCTGTTGGCACAGTGTTAGAGGGGGATGTCCTCGCCTCCTGTCTGGAGAGAGGAGGGTGAACTCACACACGCTGTGTCCACACACACGCACACACAATGCAGAAGAAGCCTCATGATGACGACCGCCGCGGCTCTGGTTGCCGTGGCAACAGCATCCCCCCCCCTCTCTCTCTCTCTCTCTCGCTCCTGTAGCTCTTCAGGCTCTCTCTCTCAGTGTATTCTGTTTAAATAGTGAAATAGAGTGGAACAAAAAAAAAAAATGTTTCAAAAACTGCATTCAGTCTACTTGCCTCTAAATAGAGGAAGTCTATTCAACATTTACTTTGAGCCTGAGCTAACCAGCTAACACAGAAATGAGGAGAGACTCTTGTGGTCACATGATCACTAACTGTTGCTTCTGCCTTCTGAGATAAAGAGAGGGTGGTGTGTAGTAAGAGGGAATAGAGACAGACACAGATACTGAGTGTTTGTGTGTGTGCACATGCATCTATGTGCTTGTGTGTGTCTCTGAGTGTGTGTTTGAGTGTGTGGGTTGATGTGGTGGTTCCTGGAATCAGGCTATAGTTCCTGTTTGTGGTTTCTTTCCTTTTCTCCATTGCAACAAGCCAGTGCACTGGGGCCTGCAGCCCTTTGATTACACACATTTCAGTCACATTACCAACAAGGGAAGTACAGCTGGACCGACCAGTGAAAAGAATGGGTCGTACCCACACGTGCATGCAGACAGATGGACACACAGAAAGACTCGACTGTACCCGCTGGTGCAATTATTTCAATTTTCATCATTATTCACCTTCCTCGAGGTTGGTTTTAACTATTATTTAGCAGGCTGATTCAGAATGATCAATGGGTTACCAAGAAAAGGAGGGTTGACAGACAAAAAAGGAACAGAGGGACAGAGAGATACTATAGAGGAGAGAGAATGAGGGTGAAGCAGAAAAGGAGATGAGACCTCTTCGCCACTGTCTCCCATGGCGACAGAGTGGGTGGAAGGCCGTGGCTGTCCTTCAGGCCCTGTAAATCAGCAGTTCACAGCTGAGTCCTGTAGCGCGAACCATCGCACTGGTAACCCCTAACGCTCAATCTTTCAACATCTAGCCTTCCTGTTTTTTTCTCTCGCGGCTGTCATTGCTTGCTCTTCTCCTCTGTCCCTCAGTCTTGCACCGCCCAACCCCACCTGACCCAAAACATGTATATTACATGTTCATATTTACATCAAGATGAGCGATACCACCATGCCACTGGAGCTTGAAAGACCAGTTCAGAAAAAAAACAACATCTCCCACAGTTCTGTTCTCTGTCTTTCCAGTAGCCATGGGAACAGGTAGGAACTGGATTCACTGAGCATTGATTGGACTTCTTGCGAGGGTGATATAATCAGTGATGAGTTTGGCAAAGAAAGGGGAAAGGGAGCAGAGTAAGGTATAGACAAGGTGGGAGGCAACAGATGGTAGTGAGTGTGAATGTGCGAGGATACGTGTGCTTGTTTGTCCATGAAGGTTGCCAATTCATACTTGCTGCTCTACTTTATTCTTTAGGTCTGCGAAGAATGTGCCACAGCCTCTGGAGGAAGCATACATGTATATCTGAATAAGCTGGCATTATCCCTGAACACTCATGTGCTCCGTGTAATGAAGGGTCCTTGAGTCTGTGGGACACTGAATAACCTGCTCAGATTTGAAAGCCAAGGTGATTAGTCTGCTCTTTGGGACTAATGGCAACAGCAGGTGTCCACAAACTCCATGTGCCACATCTATTCATTAGAGACATTAACACTAACCACTAGCGCACATACACACACGCACACACAGAGCTCACTGCTCATTGGAACTATTCATTAACAACATCGCAGCTCCCCTTAAGCGCAATGACCATTGATTAGGCTTATGCATAATGATGGTGGTGGGACTGCTGGTGTAATTATTACTACCCTCAGACTTTTGTTCACCTGGGTTTAGATTTTTTATAGCACCCCTGCACTGTAGGCATTGTGCCTCTTTCTGATATCATAGTAGTCCTATGCATAGTACAGTGTTACAAGAGTGTCAGTCTCGAGCCATATTCACATTACCTCAGAAAAACAAGGCTCTTGAGCTGCGTGTGCTGCTTTGCTCACTGCTGGATTCTTGGGTGGGAATTAACTTTTTGGTAATATATTAATTAGCAAATACTTTTTAGCATTAGTTTTTAGCTATTTGCAAATTTTACAACATATCACGATCTGTTCTGTTTACTGGGTGTCATTTTCAAAGACCCACATGCCGCGATATTAACTTTGCTAACAGTAGTTACATTACTATAGAGACCTTAAGGCTGTTATTTCACCTTGTAAATAATTTTTTTGTTTGGTCTCAATATGGTGATGATCTGTTATTGCAAAGGTACTTTCAGAACCACTCTTTAATATTTTATTCTCCATCTTTATTCTCTGCACAACCAGTAGCCTTCAGCAATTGGCTGCGCTTGCAAAGGTCAGGGCAGCTTGTAGTCAAAGTTCAACAAATTTAAACTTTGGGCACAGTGTGTATCCGAATAAACAACCACATGACTCCAGAAAAAAAACAAAACACTACATCCGCAATTATGGAGGAGGCCCACACAAAACTTTTTTACATTTTACAGGATAAAGAGAACACGTCTTTAGAATATTTCAAAATATTTTTGTATATTTTATTTCATTTTTGTACCATACCCTTTCTCGGCTATCAGGATGCAATATAAAAAAATATAAAATACAGTATGGTATGGCACAAATATAATCTTTGGTATACTTTATCATATTGCATGTAAAGTAAAGGGAAAGTCAAAACAGAGGGAATATTTTGCTGCAGTGGATATCATTAGTTTCCTGTTCATGATCTCACATATAGGCATCCTGAAAAGTCTAAAAAGTATTTCCTATTATCTCATTTGGCTTGAGCACAAAATATTTCTAAAGGCTCCATTTGTTGATGGGAGCACAGTTCCACATCGCAAATATTTTGCATTGAGCATCTAAACAGCAATGCATTTCAAACCTCTATTTAAAGAGTGGGATCCTGTCATCTGTAAACAGCAGAACTACAGTATTAAAGGCTTGAGTTCCAGTTGGTGGGGTAAGTATGAACAGGCTTTTCAAATGGTGCATCTGACAGCAAAATAATATTTACCCATTTATTTTTAAACACATCTTCCCTCATCTCTATCTCAGAGACGGAGTGGGGATGGGTGAGGGGCTCGATGTCTGTCTCTGTTATAATCAGTCTGTTTCCACAGAGGGAGACTCTCACCAAACAGAATGGGCAAGCATTGCAGTGTTGAATTCTTTTTAATATTCCTTCACATGCAGATCAACAGTCCCCTCAGTATCCTCCCAACAGACCGTTGTAAAGTAATATTAGTAGTGCATAATGCTTTCCCCTGGACAAAGTTACATCACCTCTTTGCTCATGGCAAGTGGAAAAACATTAACTAAACATATAATTTTGCTTAATCTGTGCAGCAAACAAAAAAAACTGCCATAACCTTTTAAAGAGAGACCTGCACCAGCAGTATACAGTTATCTTTTCCTGTTAGGCTTGAAACTAAACAGAATGCCAAAATGTTGTCGTCACCATTACATTAAAAGTTGTTGGTGTTTGAGGCTGAGAAAGTTCCACCGCACAACACCAATGAAATGCCAAGTGCAGCTTCTTTAAGTCATGCAGGCAGACAGCAATAACCCTCAAGATATTGGCAGAATATACTGATCAACAAAGAGTAAACCAGTAACCCTTCCCATATCAACAACACATACAAGAAAGTCCTTAATGTGAAGCCAGGAGCAAGCTAAAACGCTTAATCACTCAAATAAATATTTAAATCATAGCAGCATACCATAGATTAGCTCTCACTTTTAACCTTGAAATGCCAAGGCTGACCATTACACTCATTTGGCTCATGCTTTTGTCCAAAGTGAATTACAAGAAGTGCAATAAAACTCATTAGAAACAAGAGCTGGGTATCATCAAAAGTTGGAAGCGTTCAGTGCTACAACACTAATGCTCTCTAAGAAATGAGACGAAAGTAAGTGCTAGCATGGTGTTTCAAGGTGAGGTCTGAAAAGGTGGGTTTTCAACCTGTGCTGTCCTGCTTTCAGTGGGGAGTTCATCCAACTATTACATGACCCATACAAATGAACACAGTGAATACCAAACAATACTGTGACTAAAAGGCTACAAGTATAATAATACAGTATGCAATCAGAAAGCTAAGCATTCTATAGATATCATACAACCCTAATTTGTTTCAGTTAAAAACCATTCAATCAAATATGCCTACTGTCCTTCGGCTGTCAGCTTGACAGTTCAGCACTGCTGCCCCTGACTGCGCTCCACAGATGAATGCCACTCCATTGTTAGGACAATAATGTGAATTTTGAAAAGTGTTGGATTGAAGAAAATTCCTTGTTAATGCCACTCAGGCAGAATGGTGCAATGTAGCTGCAACCTTGTCTGTTTGTAGCGGTGTCTTGCTGGGGTGCAGAATGCAACATATATGGTATGCTTACAGCTAAACCAGAGAGCAACGTACAGACTGAGTATGAGTATGTCAGTTACTTAACAATGCAAAGAAAAGAGCTTGTACTGTACATAGAATGTGGACGTGAGGAATTTTAACTAAACTTATTTTTCTGTCAAAAACCCACGGTAATAAATAATGATATGGTTATGCTTTGCATATGAATCTATAGGTCAGCTCTGTCCGTGGGAGGGATGTTGACATTTCTGATAACATAGGTCACTCTGGGGTTTGATCCAAATACCTGACCCTGCCTCGAGGAGAGTCAGACTACTGAAAAATAACACACACACATGCAATCTGAAGCCCACAGACATACACATGCATACACATGAAACACGGTGGGAGTGAACAAATCTGAGCAGGTTGCCCTTGGTAACTTACTGTTGGTAAATATTCATAAGGACAATCTCTAGACTCATCGCAACTAGCAGAAAGACGTGTAAATGTGTGAGATGGAGGGGGGAAAACACGGGGAGATAATGATTATTGGAGAGTGTGTTGGAGAAAGACAACAGATGCTAAGGCAGAGAGACAGAAGGGCGAAGGATAACAGTGGAAAAACAGAAACATTGGTTTTATTATTGGTTTTGGTAGTTTAGACACAGTCAGACAGAACTGAAATGCTTTGGTCTAAGAGATGCAAATACTTTTTGAAACTAATTGGCAATTATGGTAGCTTACTAATGCATAAACAAAACTAAACTGCACTTTGTTTACGTGGAGATTAATGGCTGATTAGAGATGCATGAACAAAACTATCAGAGAACATTATGCTACATGAGTGGATCACTGACTTTCTGAGCTAATAGGGTTAAATTTAAAGCCCAGATGATAATAACATGTTGAAACAGATTCCAAGTGTATGACCCATGTCTTCAGTTTGTACTTCTTCAGAAATCTGACTGGGAATATCAAACTGTTACTTTTCTTGCAGTGGGAAAACCCTCCAAAAAAATCACCTGCGGCAGCCCCCAGGCAATATGAAATCGAGATTTTCCGTTTGATTGGACAAACAAATGCCTCGTGAAATAATACTGCCTGTGGTGAATGTTTGAGTCCTCGACACGCACGGTACATATTCATAAGGCCATGTTTTTCGCCAGATGAGGTGCACGATATTTAATGATTTAGAACACTTCTTCATTTCTTATTTCATAATTCAAAGTCAGAATATCTTTCCCTGAAGGCACACAGTCGTCTTCAGCAGCTGGTTATAGATGCACAATACAAAGATCAGAGCCGATCAACCCAGAGGGGTTGATCTGGTGAGCAGAGCAGATAACGTCCACTCTGTGCACCACATATACTGTAATCCTCTGCTTGTATTCTATGTGTTCTCTTACAGGGCTGATATATAAAGTTACTCTGAGCGCTACCTTCTGACAAAGACACTACTTTATTGTATCTGTAAGAAAACAAGATGCTGACCTTCTGAAACTCTGTCCTGCTGTCAGGGTTGGATATTCTGAGTGTTGGATTGTGTACCTTATTTTAGGTGAGGATGATTTTCATTTTCCTTCTGTATTGATCTCAAGCAAAGTACACGATGTACAGTATGCCTGCTACCCGATACAAAGATCTCCCCTGAGCTCAGTAATATCACTTACACTGACCGGAGGAGGACTAAGTTGTCGCACAGGTGGACATGTCAAAAAAAGAAGCATGTTATATGTGTTCCAACAGTGCTGGGTATTTGAAATAAGACTTTACAATAAGCTTTCACTTTTTTGCTTTTGCTGAAATTCGGCTTTGTCGACATGTCACACAATACTTTAACAGGCTTTTCTGACACAAGACAGGCCAAACGGATCAGCCCTCTGCGTCTGTATCAGATTTCAACTTTGGCCTTCTTGAAAAAATAATAATCACGACATCTATCTCTCCTTTAGCTAAAAATAAGTCTGTTTCTAAGAGGTGCTGGCCAGCTTAATAGACTAATTAACTCAAATCCCAGGAGGACTGTAACAGCCAAATGAAATTAAAAAAACAGCTCACACAACACTTTGCATTAGAGCCAGTGACTTAGTATATTTGTTGGTGCGCAATAGTCTGCATGAATATCCCTTTTTTAATCTCTCTCTTTTTCTCTCAAATACATGTACAAACATGCAAATCTCTGTCGCACACATACTCCCCAACGCAATGATTTTTTCACTTTTCACGCCCTTTTCCCCTTTCCTTTTGAGACAGTAATCCCCAGCTGCAGCACTAATAGCATTAGCAGAGCATATCCAATCCCCTTAGTACCCCGACAGGGAGCACAGAGCTCAGACCTACACTGAGACAGACACTCTGGGGGACTACACTACCCAGACTGCCTTAGGAAATCCATGCACGTTACTCATCTCATTATTGATTAAAGTAAACTAAAACAAAGATTGAATAAAGAGTAGAAAGGCGTGAAGTATATTACCTATATCACAGAGACACTTTGACACAGTTACAGCACTGTGCTTCTTGGTGGGTGGGACAGGATGAAGGGAGTTATCTAGAGAACAAGGTAAACCCAAAACGTTGTTTAACCTATTTTATCAGTCAGCTGTGTATAAGTGTGTGACAGGGAGAGATTTGTAGAGAATATGAGAGATTGTGAAAACTGGTACAGAAGGCATGAGCGTCTCTGTGGAGGCAGTGGGATTTAAATATACAGTATCAACAATCACAGAAAGTGTCATACAAAAACATGGCAGGTAATTACCCTACAGTGCCGGTAATAACACCATGATCACTGCATTGATTTGTTACTGATAGACCTGCAGCATTCTACATAAGCCTACATATGAGTAAACACACGTGAAACAATGTTAACATAATATTTCAGATTGGAATTCACAGCAGAGTCCTGGTGTGTTTGGAATTTGCTGCATTGTTCCTGAATTATTCATTTACACACAGAGCAGACAAACATTTGCATGTAAATGTATTTGCGTGTGCCTACATGCATGATGTATGTTTCTGCGAATCTAAAGAGAAAGAAAACATAGATAGATAGATGGATGGATGATAGATAGATAGATAGATAGATAGATAGATAGATAGATAGATAGATAGATAGAGAAGGGCAAGGCAAGAACATAAGGGTAAATGTGCAGTCGTCTCTGAATGGTCCATTAGCCCTACAGTGCAAACAAACCTTGTTCTCAAACACAGCCTTCTAAGGCAGAGCAACACCAAGCCAACCAGCAGAAGACTTGTCTTCCTTCCTCCCAGCCCCTGTTAGCCAGCCTGCCAACCACAACGCTTCTTGACTCCATCTCTCAGCCGTTACCCATTGCTCACAGTGAGTCACTGACTTGAAAACAGGCTGCAGTCTGCCACGGCATCAGCTTAAAAGTAATCATTCTACTATGCAGAGTCAATATCGTTTTTTTTCCCTTTTCTGTGTGTGAGAGAGAGAGAGACAGAGAAAATGATGTACACACAGGGATGGAAGGAGGAAGCTACAAAGGAATGAAGGGAAAAGGAAGACGAAAAAAACAGAAGCAGTTGTGTGTCAGGCCTAAGAATGAGCTGTAACCTAATGAGTCTAGATGAAAGCTGACTGTCTGAGCTAACTCAATTCTTTGCTCTGCTAGTCACAGTTCTTAGCTTAATGATGTTTGCTCCAGACTACTGATGCCACAGCCAATGCTGGATTGCCTTTTTTTGGTCATATGTTTTCCTGTGCACGACGACCCTCTTCGCCGCTTGCATGTGTAGAATGTTGAACTTGGCTGAGGCCGCACACAGGCTGACATCACCCGCACTGTGCAGCAGACATCCGTTTAAGACGTGTTTACAGTGCTTAAACCGCTGGCATGCCTCTATCCCCGCTCGTATAAACACAGAATGTGGCTGACCATGTGCACACTTGTATGTGTGCGCAGTGTTTACACAGAACAGATAGAGAAATATAACCAGAGCAGGAGGTAAGGCTGCAATCTGTGGGGTTGTGGTTAAATACAGAGCAGGAATGAAGCAACACAAAGGCGAGGATGTTCTAGGGAGGTCTTTGTAAAGGGTATCAGAGTTTTGAGGGGCAAGGTGTAGTGTGTCCACAGAGGTGAGGAGGAGGCATGATTCTGGTCCTGGAATGCTGTAAAGCTGTTTGTAGAGTCAGCAGGACAATGAAAAAGCTTGGGTGTTGGAGCTCTGCCAAAGCAGTGATGGGAAAAATGAAGAAAAGAAAGAAAACGGGGGAATGGGAATAAAAGAAAAGAATGGGATCCATAAAGAGAAATCTCAGGCGTGTTGTCCATTGAGGAGAGTTTTACACTATCCATAAGAATGCAGTCTCAGGTTAATGAAATCTGGGAAGCTCTCTTTAGAATTGTATCAAAGCCCTTCCTGCCCTGCTGCACCATTTCTACCATTTCCATCTCCACTGCAGAAGGCATTCATCCTCTTTGTTTCATGCTGCCTGTCAGCAGCACATCTGTTTCACACTCCACTGTGGTTCCTGAGCACACTTCTATACCTATCTATCCGAGCCATGTGTGTATGTGTGTGTGAACCTCTATAGAAGCAAGTGAAAGAAGTGAAAGAACATATACATTACCCCCTCCCAGTCAGAGGGAGTGAAATGAATAAGGCCAATGACACTGTGATAATAAGACACATTTCACACACCAATAGAACAAAAGTGTCTACTAAAAATTATTTCTCAGTTTCTCAACCTTTGTGTCATTGGCAAATAAAGCGACACAGTTGATATCTGAAGGTTTAAGGTTTTAGATGGAAACATGCCTCAGGAAATGTGGGCTGTTCCCTACCTGGGTATATATGGAATAGATGTCATAGAGGTTAATTCAGGAGTCAGAAAGGAGGTGTAATATAATCACGATGGCGTCGTCAGGGTGTAGATGGAAAAAAGCTAATTTGACAGCTAATGTGGAAGAAATAGCTGCATATGAAGGAGTAAGAGCGGGGGGTGTGAGTGGTGCAGGAACTATTGTAGTAGAGGCAACATAGACAGCCTATACTAAAACAAGACTAAGAGTCTACAGCCATGCTAGCGGCTCTGTGGGGCTATATTTAGGTACAGCTTTGAGCTAAATGCTAATGTTGCCACAACGACAATGCTAACATGCTGATGTTAAGCAGGTGTAATGTTTACTATGTTCACCATCTTAGTTTAGCGTGTTAGCTTGTTAACATTTGCCAATTAGCACTAAACACAAAGTACAGATGAGCGTGATGGGAATGTCATTAGTTTTACAGGCATTTGGTCATACATCAAAGTGTTCAAATTCATATTTTAACCCGATGCTGGTATGAAACATTAAAAGTCACCAAAAGTTATAGCAATTCATATTGAGGGGAACATGAATGTCTGTACATAATTTCATGACTATCCATCCAATAGTTGTAGAGATATTTCACAAAAAGCCCAAAATGTAAAGCTGCTGGCAAGTCGGGGGATCACCAACATCAGTAGGATTCATCCTCTGAAAACTTTCATGGCAATCCACCCTGTAGTTGTCGAGATATTTCAGTCTGGACCAAAGTGGTGGACCGACTGACACTGCCAGAGGCATTAAGTTTGTGAGACTTTTATGAAAAGACAATGTAGTGCTTTGAATTACAAAGCAAATGAGGAACTGCGGCACAGAGAGAGTAGAGAATCTATGCATTCATTTCATTTTAGATTTATCTCCATCTGAGCAAAAATCCAATTTAGATCCACCCCTCCTTGACCACATACTCACACAGGCTCCCCTTCATGGCGCAACATAACTCAAGGACAGTGAGTCAGCCAGTCAATAGGAGCCTAATCTAATCCGTGGTGCTGAAATCTGAGCCGCCATGAGACAAGCACAAAGCTGTGATGTCACAGGGCGAGACCTCCGCCCCGTCTACCTGCTGAGAGAGGCGATGAGAGAGGGAGCAGGAGATGGGAGAGACTGCTCCCCTCCATCTAACACTGACGCTTCTTTTTTTTTCCCCCTTGTCTGTGCGCAGCAGAGCACGAAGTTGAGACATTAGTATCATGCCAGTCATAATTGCCACCTGGGGAGGAGTGAAGGGAGAAGAAGGCAGAGCGACTGACCAATGAGGAAGAAAGCAGAGATGGAGAAAAGAGGATGAGGAAACATTGGATCAGGTGCTTGGACGGACGTGAAGGCCGCCACCACACGCACAAACACAGACACACAGGCATGCATACATTATAAACTGTATTTGACTTCTCACAGTATTTTTGTTACAGGTCTCACTATATGAACAGTATAACCTTTCTTGACCACAGAACAAACATTTAAACTCTTAGCGGCTCTCTTTCTCTAGTCCTGTGAGTGCCTCCAAACATGAGCTCGCCTTATTTCCTCTCTTTATTTTCTTAAAACCAAGCAGACTGAGACGAATTCCTGCGGGTGTGTTATTTAGGAGAACTGTTGACCACTTCGGCAATGGCTGGCAAAGTGAGTCCTGTCCTTTGGTGCCAACACATACAAGCCAGGAAGTCAAAGACCCCACAGAGAAAATTCCTCATTCTCCGCCTCTGACACTGAGACCTGATATACTGTAGAGAGAGAATCTGAGAATTCGAGCTGTCGGGGGTTATTTAGATTATTTTTTGTCAACTCAGCGAACTCTACTTTTGTGTCAAATCTTAGTGCATCATCTTACTTTTTATCTCCCCAAATTTACAGTGAAAAACATCCAAACCATGTCACCGCTCAGTGCATTGTTTTCCTCCAAGCGCCTATTGCAAACTCTCTTTTCTTGAGTGTGGAGACAGATTTCAGTGACGTCCTCCGCGGTGCTATGAGATTTCCCAGTCCCCTGACACTGTGTGACACCAATTAGGAGGCTGCGGATATGACAAGCCATTGGTCCAAACGCTGTAACTGACAAAAAAAACCCCTCTCTAGCTATGTTTCTTTGTGTCTGATATTATAGTGAGAAGTGAGAGCAGCAAAACGGAGACAAGTCAGGAGAATTACAATGATGAGGAGGGGAGGGGGAGGGAGGAAGAACCCTCACAGGAAGGGAAAAGGGAGAGGAAAAAAAAGAGAAAGAGGAGAAATTGAGCTGAAGTTGAAAGGGGGTAAAGAACGGCTGATGTCAGTGTTGCAAAGTTTTCCGTCGACAGCCCACACTTGACTGTCAGCTGACAGGGCTGCCGATTCAGGCCCTACAGAAAAGGAGTGACAAGAGAGCTGATGTGCTGTTAGAGTACTTGGAAATCTGAGATCTAAAGGGTATTTCCCCCCCTGCTGTTTAGAGCAATGTACAGTATTTTACAATCACCACAGAGGCTTACAAGACGCTCATTGTCTCTCCTAACCTTGCTAAACCATTACAATGTGTTTTACATAATATAACCTGTTTCACGGCTCCCAGGTTCCCCCACAGCAGCGGTATGATGTCATCAAGTCAAGACACAGAACAGGAGGGCCATTATTTTCTGTGCGGTGCGGTAATGTTCACATCTGTAAAACCTGGTGATGCCGGTAATGAAACAAGAGAAGACTTTGAAAAGGCCCCGAGGTGTGTGTAGTGTTTGAGTATGCGTGTGTGCATGTGTGTGTGCATGGAAAACAACTCCTGTAAAGAAAACTTACAACTGCCACCTGCCGAAATGAATGATAGCGATTCACGTGAACTCGAGAGTATGACAAGGACGCAACAGGCAAATCACACACAGATGTTGCTGTTCGGCGCGCACCCCTGTGTGTCACACAGCTGCCAGTTTAATGCGGGAAACAAGTTTCATAGCTTGTGAAAAATCCACAAAGACTCGCTCAAGCTACCGTTTAGGAAAATTAAAAGCAGGCAGCTGTTTACTGCATTTCTGACTGTTCACTATATGAGAAAGTATGCATACACTAAGCATGCATTCTTTTCAAATCCGCTTTGCTAAAAGCCCAGCAGGGCAATGTTAAAGCAGACTTTGCACAAGCTTCACACACAAATGTAAAGCATCTGTATATAGCCCCAGTTTGACATTAGTTGTGCTTGACTGGCCTTGAGAGCTGGCTATCGGAGGCTGAAGTGAAAACATGGCAGGGTTAGACATTAGCCCCAGCTGAGGCCAGGAAGTCTTAGCTCTGCAACGTGTCCAGTGACCAGCGTAGCGATTAGCTGACGGTTAGCTGACCTGACGGTGGTTTTGAATTTATACGTCCCAGTAGACAGCAGAGGCAATCATATCAGTAACGCTGAGAAAGCCTGACACAGCATACACCACCAGCGTGTGTAAAACAAGCCTCTGGAGCTGCCGTGACTGAAAATGAAATGGATCCACAGCAGGGCAAAGAATACAAAAAGATATGTAGAAGGCACAGGGTTCGATGGTGGCCGCAGGTCCCAGACCACCTATAAGACTTAACAGAGTAGAACATGGGGGGTCCTGGCTCTTTAATTACACTTTCTGTCAAAATGAATACCCTGACATGACTTGGTTTCATCACCTTGTCAGCTGACTTGTCACCTTGTCTGTTTTCATCAGGGCTTCAAAGGAGAATTTTTTCCCCAAAGTCCCAATTTGAAAAAAGTCTGACAATGACTTCCTTTGTTACAGTTGAGTTTTATTTTCTTTGCTGTAGTCGGGAGGAAGAGGAAGGGAACTTAATTTGATAGCGACTCTGACACAGATAAAACAGCATGAGTCTAACTGCTTCTCTCACTGAAGTGAAACTGTAAATTGGCCAAAAAAGCAATAGCTGGGTGATTATTTTCACAGCTAATGATCATTTTTCACTGGGACAGAATGACCATGCACATTTGAAACAGGAAAACTGTTTCGGGGGCTTTTAAGGACATTTTTAAACCAGTTTGCATAACCAGCCCTGGCTGTGACCCCAACAAAGGGACGAGAGCAGGTGAAGCCCTCAATCTCAACCCCGTCTGAGCATGCCGGTTTGACTGCTGCTCAAACAAACACTGGATGAATTATTGAAACACCCTCTAACTCAAGCCCATGAGAACATTTTTGAATTTGAAGTTTGGAAGAAAATAAAGGAGACAGGATTGAAAAAGAGTGAGAGAGGAGGTTGAAATGATGATAAAGGAAGATAGGAGACTGGGGGGGGTTTCTAAAAAGATAAAAATAAGAACTCAAAAGAGCAAGAGGAGATAGGTCACGTAGAGAGCACAGAGAGTGCAGAGAGCTACAGGACTTTATGCTGCACTTTTGGACGTAACTGAAGAACCTTAGCATTAAAGAGACACTATGTCTCCATTAAAACTCTCACTTCCTCTGCCTCCATCTCATGTGATACACACTACAACACTCAGCCCACACGCTACATCAGGTTTTGATCCAATTAACTCACTGTCAAATGTGAGCCATGTTGATAATTAGTGCAGAGTTGCAGCGATAAAGCTCTAAGTGTGTCACCTTCCAGAACTGGGACAGTTTAAGCTACAGGGGCTAATGGGAACACTCACTCACAATGGGCCAGGACACTCACTCACACCTCACTCACATGACAATCTACCTAAAATAATACATATATACTGTTGTCAGGCAAAGTAATTTATTCATATTTTATCAGCTGAATTGATTTTTTGGTGTTTCTTTTAGGTCACTCATTCGTTTCTCTCTCTCTCTCTCTCTCTCTTTCTGTGTGTGTATGTCAGGGTACATTTGGGACAAATTGCCCATCCAAGGGGGAGAGGGAGGACTGAGCAGAAGTGAAACTAGCAGATACAGTTCATCACCTTTTCATTTCTTCATTTCACACGCAGACATGCCAACATGTGCGCACACACACACACACACACACACACACACACAATCACAAGTTATGAGGGCACTGTGACACACTGATTGGCACAGCCCCACCCTCTACTAACTGTTCCATCACAAGCTCTGTAATCTATTCTCTTCGGTCTCATTGTTCCTCATTCTGTCTCCTTTTTTCCTGCTTTTATTTCCGTTTAACTGGCGATAATTAGGACTTGCTCTCATGTAATGTCCCCCAGAAATCTATCTGACTGATTCATAACTTTCATATATTACTTCAGTTCATTGTATTCAAGGCTTTTTATGTTTGTTTTTATTTTGCGCTGTTGCTACATAATTTCATTAATGTAATTTTCCACAAACATAATGCAGGACACTTGTGGAGTTTTAGCCCACTTTCTGAGCTTTGGGCTACTACTGCCCTCTGCTGGATCCAAATTTGTATCACAGGATGTGTGTTAGGGCTGGTACATGAAATGTCCTGCTGGAATAAATATGCTATTTATGATTTATATACAATTCCCATCAATTTGAACACTGTTTCCTTTTCTGGTGGCTCTCACCTGTGCGAGAACTGTAATTTGCATAGGTTGTTAGCAGACCGACACAGACCACAATGACATCTCACAGTAATACACTTACAGCATCCTTTTATACCTCTCTCAAACTCCACAAACACATACACATACAGGTGGGCAGGAGACTGCTGTGTTTTTCAATATTTTTTTTTTTTATAGGAAATGGTACACTTGGAAGGTAGTCTAGTGCCGTGGTTCCCCACCGGGATCACTACATGAGTTCGCAAGACAGATCTGAGTGGTTGTGAGATGATTAACAAGAGAGAAAAGCAGAAAAAAAAACATTTCTGCTACACAACGTTGTGTTTATTTGTTCAAGTTTTCCTCTAGTCTTTGCTTTTTGTCTTGTAAATTACTGGCTATTTTTACTTCTTCAAGAATTATTTAAATAAAACATAGAAAAAATCCCTTTGGTTGAACTGGTTGCGAGTTGTAGACATATGAAACTAGTTATGAGGTGTTGCAAGTAAACATCGCTAAATTTTAAGGGGTCACACTGGTTTAGTATACATTGTAGTGTATTGTAGTCGTAGCTTGTAATTCTTAATAATTACACATACGTGCACTCACGCCTTATGGCCCTTTAGTCCGAAGTTAATTCACCTGCTGAAGTCACATCCTATTTGTCTTTAATAGATACATAAAAAAATATGCCACCAATGGGTGTTAGAGTGGATGATGTATTGGTCAGTATCCAGACTCCCTCTGCAGGGCTAGAAATTATTTAAGGTCATAGGAAGTCTATAAAAAATATAAAAGATAAACATTGTTTGGTGACTGGGAGGCCAAAGGCTGGGTTCAAATCCTGAGAGTCTTTCCAGTCCCTGGGCTCCTTATGTTTTTCTCTTCCACCTCCAACATACTGAGTACTGCTTTACTGTAAGTCACTCTTGATCATTTTAAACTGTCAAATGCTGTAAATGTGCATACAGGATGTAGTCATATTTGACCTATAATCCTAAAAAAGATTTCACTTTCACTTTCAAGGCTGAATACATATTCCACAGGCCAGTCACTCTGGATTGTTCAGACCTGAGAAACCTATAAACATAATGAAGCCAGGGGATGTGTGAAATGACGACAGCTTTTTAGACAGACATTTTGTTTGCTGTGATCGTCCACCAGAGGGCACTCTCATTATATAAAATGTGAAAAAACACTTTCATTGTACTATATTAAAAAATATTTAGGGATTGTCGGATATACGATTACATTATTTTTATGATTATCTGATTCAACCAAAGGCATCTTCTCTTCCCTCTCCCAGACAGATATGTCATAACATTACATATCGCTAAGTAGTTACAGAAAACAAAGAGGAGTGTTAAGTATTAAAAGTTAAACATTAAATTAAATGGAAGGAAATGTATATCACTTATTCAAAAACTATTACAATAAGTAATGTTTTTCATCGTCCTTAAATTACCCTAACATTGCGGCACCTCTCAGGTAAGATACACTGCCTGTCTGAACTACAGAATCCTGCTGTCTTTAACTGATAGAAGACAGGAGAGCGCTGCCTGATGGTCTGACTTTTCATGGTTGATACTGTACGAACATTTGTAAACCAAAGCTAATACAAGTCAGTATTAAAAATAAGACTTATGTCATTGCCCCACTGTGGGCCTCCACTAGAACAAATCCTAACACCACTAAAACACAGGAATGCTGAAAGATTACTCTTGATCCCGTAGTAATATAACCAAATAAACCACTGTCAGTCCAAGGCTGGGTTTCGTAAGGACATGCCCATTACATTACACTTAGTTTTCTCTGCAGGGTAAAGTAAAAAAAAAAACTACCCTGACTTTGTCTCACATGTCTCTCAGCAGTAGGTCATGTGCTTTCTAAAGGCTGACCGACATTGTAAGCTTTGTTGCCAAAACATACTGTAGGCTCCCTATCAGAATCAACATCATCAAGATCAGGGTGTGTTATGCAACCACAGGAAAGGCCATTGACACCATAGATTGAAAATTCAAAAGTCAACACTGTGATATTGTTTTGTTAACTGCATATGTTCCAAAGCAAAGTGAATGAATTAGAGTTGTAGTTCACATTATTTTCACTTTATTAAAGCTTATCGATGTACAAACAGGAACATGTTAACACATTTTTTGATTATGATACCCATTATAATTGCTCTAAGGTCTTACTTAGGTCTTACTCTTTTCTGATGTGGAGAGAGCATTTCAACATTTCTCAGATGTTTATAATGAGCATGTCAAACCACCATGTTCTATTTCAAAGGATTACAATGAAAGACGCCCACTGTATGTCCACAAACATTCAAGAAGGGGATCAGGTTTGGGCTACATGTAGATACACTCCCACGCTGTTGAGAGTTGAGTAACAATTGCATGAGATTAGTTAAGGAAGCCACATCCTCAATTTCTATTAACATATTCTTCTAATAAACTAGTTGAGTTCTGGAAAACCAAACAATTAGTTTAATCTAGCCCTAACTCATCCCTTCATCAACAAGTAGGGGATGTGCTACACATGGTCAAATAATGTTAGGTTAACGTCCAAGCTTTCTTGAAAAGCCAAAATACTGGAACATCTAGTTAGTGTGTGAATGGTAAACATTTTATCACATAATGTCATTTTAAATATTTTTGTTTTTAGATCTGGGCCCTGCTCCACTTTTGCTGCACATTTTTGAATATCACTCTGTACATTTGAATGATATCACTGATCTTTTAGATGCTAAAGAATAATGTGCAGCTTAATTTGTTGACTTACATAAAGCAGCTGATACTGTAGACTACGCAATACTGGACTTGATGACTCTGCTGAAACCTGTTTAGGAACCTTTCTGATAGGCCTCATGAGGTGTTTGCTGATGATCAAAATCTTATCTTTTCTTGATTGGTAAAATGACCCTTCTGATTCTGTTTACCTGAATGGCATACTGTTCAATCAGAAAAAAGTCTATATATCATTTTATGCAGATGACACAATGCTGCATTTTAAAGCCTGTTAGATGTTAGATGTAGTTTTCCAAGCCCAAAGTAGCTCTCATTAGCTCTATACAAAATAATTTACTGCTCAGTGCAGTGTAGTATTAGTCACAATTGAAATGCATTTATGTGTCCATACAGTACTATTAACAATATGATTTTCTAAAAATGTTGTATCGATCATGACACAAAATAATGATGATTCATTATTTTCAAAATCCTTGATCAGAATGGATGAAAGAAAATTTGTCTTTTTAACTAGAGCAAATTGCGTTCAACAAAATGTGCCCTTGTTTTCAAAGGAGCCGTACAGTAGTAGAGGATTCAAAGATTTCTTTCAAAGCTTTGAAATAGCAACAAGTTACAATTCAAGAACACTGAGCTTCTATTTTGAGAGGTTCACAACATTAGTGCAGAAAGACTGCAACATAAGATGTCTGATAAAAACTTCCTGAGCTGTCTCAAGAGGCAGTGATGCTTGCCAGAAATGAATCACACTAGTACTGTGATGGGTTTTTATGTGATTGAATGTTGTTTGGCCATACACTCTACCCCGTTACTAGACTATTAATGCTACTAATGCTTTCTCGACAGAACTGCCCTGGATTTATCCAAATACCACTCGCTAACCACAAACACCAAAGTGCCTGATGTGGGCTCATAGTGAGCTAGAGATGGACATGGAATAGAGACATAGACCACAGTTTGGTGTGATTCCACTGAACTCTTACTCACTGAAAAAGTTGGAATACGAACATTATGCAGAAAGGGTTTAAATAAAGCAATTATTTAAAATGGTGAAATAAATATGTATTAGCATGAAATAATCAGTATATGCTCAGGGATGTAAGTTTTACACATAGTTTTGTGTGTTAGTCAGTGATTCGTAATAAATTATAGAATATGGTTAATTGATTTTTTTTTTTGACACTGAAATAAATAAGTCACTAGAGTGAATGATAATGAAGAAAATGAGTTGATTTGAAACTAATCCAACATTTATTTTAAGACATCAGGTGAGACCAAGAGAGAAAATAAATGTGTTTGCATGAAGTTGACTGAAACAGAAAGGGGAAATTTGAAGCACTCGTGGAAAGTACCATGAAGGAGAGATACATGGCCCAAGAAAAAGGAAATAAATACATTGGTAGTTCATGAGAAACCATGTGATAAAGTCACTGGTTCATTATCTCACCTTATCTTGCATATTGTATCAGCTTACAGAGAAAGTCCAAATAGGGACAAAAGAAGGAATATATAAACCTAAAATTTAGAGAAGTAGTCAGACTCAAACTCGCTACTGCGGGGGACACTGAATCACTCACAAAGTAAGAATTTTTAGCCTCGAGAAAAAATAATGCTACCAGAAAATATTTTTGATTTAGTTAGTTTTATATGCACCAACCAAATATTCTATTTATGCATTTTGTGAGAGTTTTTCATGGTTGCCTGAGACCATCTGTATTCTTCAGCTCTTAGGAGATTGTAAGTACGACTTTAGAATGAAGTTTGGAAAGGGATCAATAATTCTTAGTCATCATTTCACATTTTAACTGCTTAATGCTGTACATAAATAGCCAATCCTGTAAACTGTAGTTAGGCATAACTAACTATGCCTATTAGTATTTTATTATTATTATTTATAGCAATTCAAAATGGTTTGCATCAAAGTATCCATAGTCTGTCCTTACTGATGTAAAAACATAGTGTGTGTCTAAGCCAAGTGCAGAGATGAAGGCTCCATTCGTTGCTTTAACAGTCTACAAATCAGAATTTCCACACAGCAAATTAAGACTTGCAGCTTAACGTACTTTCTCGCAACAACGTTGACGAAGTTGCTGTTGGACAGACCAGTGCAGATACTGGCAAGGTGGAAGTGGAGGAGGCTTTATGAAGATGACAGTTAGCAGCCGGACTCCATTCTGCACCAGCCTATTCTGTTTAAAACTCTGCACAATAACTATCTACTAATCCAGTTTCACAGAGATTTAAATAAAACCATGAACATTTTTTTTTCTAATTTAACGCAAAAGTTTCCAACAACTGTTGGAGCAGCCAATAACAGGTTAAATTTGGTTGAAAAGTTAAAATGTTTTTCAGATATTTAAGCTTATGTATGACCCTCGTTTCAACGGCATTTCAATGACAACAAATGCAAGATAGTCATATCCACTTAAATACAGTATGGTTCTGGTCTGAGCTCCTTAACTGGAGTGCCAGGTAACAAAACTAAATATGGGTGTGCAGTTATAAGGTGTGCAGGGAGGTTTTGTTTGGTTTGTATCATCTTTCCATATTGCATATGCAAATGACACAGTGTGTTTCAACTAAATGTGGAATGGCTATTGCAGTTGTATTTTCCAGTCATGTCATATCAGAGGCACCAGTACCCTCAGAACTCAGTGTTTACTGTTTCCACCGTACAGATAGTGGCTGCACCTGCTCACGGTCGCACTCTGTATTCACGCTTCCAGCAACTACTAGAACAACTACAGCATGGTAAGTCTTATCCTAACACATATGATATTTATGTGGTGCTGTATGTGTTTAGCTCTGATTAGTTAAATTAGTTTCTACTGAATCTGTTATTGAAAATTGTCCTTAAAGTTCACAGTTCAGGACTTTGTTTCTATCATTACTCACCCGTTTGTTTCTTCTCCCCTCCTCTCCCCCTACTTCCCTCCCTTCCCCTTCCTTCTCTTCTCCTCTATTTTCTTCTGTTGTCTTCTCTCCTTTCCTTCTCTATTCTTAGGTGCTCAACTGTACAGAGATAGACGACGTGCTGGAGAGGTACTACCTGTCACCGTTTTATGGCATAGAGTTCTGCATTGGTTTCCCTGGCAACCTTTTGGTTGTACTTGGTTACATATTTTGTTTGTCGGAGTGGCAGAGCTGCAATATTTACCTCTTCAACCTGGCAGTCTCCGACCTAATTTTCCTCTGCACGCTGCCACGCCTCTCGTACCTCTATGCAAATGACCAATCAGAGACCAGTCCCTACGCTTGCGTTATCAACCGTTATATCCTGCATGTCAATCTTTACTCTTCCATCCTCTTTATGGTTTGGCTTAGCATGGACCGCTTCCTGCTCATAAGACATCCAACACGGAACCACTACCTGCTGAGGCCACGAACAGCCCTGATCGTGACAGGACTGAGCTGGCTAGCAGTCAATGTGGAAGTTGCTCCAATGATAGCACTGATGGTCCATGACCTGCAGAGCGGAAACGTGAGTCGCTGCAAGGATTTTGCCAGCCTAAAAGGAGACATCAATACATTCGGCTACAGCCTGGGGCTAACCGTGACTGGTTACGTTCTCCCTCTGCTTGGGCTTTGTGGTTTCTCCCACCAAATTGCACATCTGCTCCGTGTCCAGGAAAGGGCTCTACAGCGCAGGACAAAATTATTCAAGCGGCCTCTCAGGGTTGCTGCATCAGCTGCAGCCATGTTTCTGCTTCTCTACACTCCCTACCATGTGCTGAGAAATGTCAGAATAGCATCTCGGCAGGCCTGGGCAGGACTGGAGCTCTGTACAAGGATGTACATAGAGGGCCTGTACATCTTGACCCGACCGTTGGCCTTCTTGCACAGTGTCATCAACCCTGTCTTCTACTTCCTCATGGGTGACAAGTTCAGAGAACTCCTTATCGCTAGGCTCAGAAAGCTGGTGAGAAAGACAGAGCCGCATAGAGAACCAGCCTGACAAATTCAACAAAAGGGTTAGACACATATAGTATAGCCACATATGTGAATCAGCTCTATCTTTACATTTTGTATTTTGTTAAAAATTTTGTCGAGGTTATGGTTTTCTTTATTTCTGTCGTTTTAATTGTGTAATATTTTCACTGATATAATTGTCATCCATTAAAATATTGTCAAACAGTGTATTAATGATGTGGATATTTGTTGTAGTGACCATAGAGACACATATTACATGATTGTAAATGATAAAAACATGTCGAGAAATCCATAACGTGTAACTGAGGCAAAGTTACATTCCATGTTGACAAAGTAACATTAAATAACTTATATGCAGCTTATAGGCCAGTGCCTGTTGCTATTTTTATATTGACACTCTGTTTAAGCATACGTTTGTATGTGCAGATAGGTTGCTGTTTGTATTTGTATCTGTAATTGTTGAAAAAACATAATCATTTATATTTGTAGTCTGATGAAACTGGAGATGCATATTTTGTCAGTTACTACTATTTTTGCGATGTTTGTGCATTAAAGCCAGTATTGTACTGTCTTACCTTTTATTGTAATAAAATATAACTTAACTCAACTAATAATTGGCTGCTACTTATGCTTTTCGTTTTTTGAGAGAGTGTATCAATATCTTTGCTTAATTTTGATTGTAAAAAGAGGACATTACTTTAGGGCCACCCTGTCAAATTCATTATATTGTTTTATAATGTCCATGTTTGATCATGGTGTTTTGTGTTTTTTGACAGTAGAATTTTAATACAATGCTGTTCAGAGGCCAACTCTTATTATTTGTATTTCTAGGCTTTGCATCAGCACAATAAGTCAGTTATAGATAGAAGTGTTGAATTTGAATTCCACTACAGCACAAGCAATACCAATACATGAAAATGAGGTGTGTCCCAACGGTCTGTGATGCATACGATATAACAGCGACATCTCCAGTTAGAGTTTGACCGAACACATTTGTCACATCGCCCCACTACTGTCACTCCCCAATTCCCAGATGCATGCTTGCAGGGAGTGACGAGGTGAGATCCTAGATGCCAAATATCAACTACATACATTTTCTGCATTCACATAATACATCCATGTAATTGAATGACTGAACTACAGTTACTTTTATACTTTTAATCAGTTTTAATTAATCGAAACCCTGTCGACCAATGCTTTCACTTTGGTGAATTTTTTCTCAGAATTTCCCCTGTGTAATGTGACACTCGTATAGCTGATTTCCTGTGAGTATTTCTGAGAACCTTTGCTGCTTTTTTGCTCCTCAGCACTCTACATGTATATCTTTCCTATCTGCATTTTTGAAAAAATGGGATATTCTACAACTCAAATATTGAAAAAAGTGTATTTGTTATCCTTTACACATCCTAAAAGAGGATACTTTGACTTTTGTGAAAATCAGTCAAGGAAAACAGTTTCATGATTTGATCTCTGTTGTCGTTGTTTTTCACAGATTTAACTGATCCAGCTTGCTGAGTTATGTAGCACCTTACGTTGTGAACTTTTCAACTGAGTCATCAGCAGGGTTTTCATTTCTAGAAGCTCCTCATTTCTTTCCGATGGTTTATTGTTTTATTTGCTGAGTAGTGTCAGGGCTCTTAACAAAAAATGTACATGGGTGACACTTAGAAGAGAGAAGGGTTTTTATTTGGTTGATGTGCAAGTACAAATCCTATCACTGTAGCATACAGAGTGTAACATTCATTTTTACTTGTGAAAATGTGTCTATTTGCAAAGTATGAATGTGTCATAATGACAGCCCAGAGGTGCTTACTTTGAGTTCCTACAAACATAAACACATACTCCACCACTACCATTACAACAGTACATCATGCCCTCATTTTTACTCTCGTCTTTTACATTTCCAGGTTTGAAACACTAACACAATAAAAATCCTAGGAATGAAAAGCTCCTTTTTGCTTCCCATTTCTTCTTACTCAGGATTTCCCAATAAACAAAACAAACTTCACCTGCTGTGAAAATGTCGTTGCAGTATGAAAATATTGAGTCAGGCTCTTGTTTTGACTCAAATTTTTTTTTTTTCCCCATAAAGCTTATTTTTAGTGTATTTGTATTTTATAGTGTGTTTGGTCTGGTTTATTGAAACCCCCTGATATATTCTAATAACATTCTAATATATATATTTCTAAAGTTGGAATCATCCAGAGGTCTCAGCTCTCATGAAAGCCTCCTTCATACTGGACTGTAAGTGGCCTTTGATGCTTACTTAGGCCCCGAATCCCTATTAAACACACTTAACTTCATAGGGCTTTAATACAGCAGACTGGATCAGGTGCTTTCTTTCACTCATGACTAATCACACCATGCTTGATCCGTCATTTCATTTACATTGGCATCTCTCCTGGAATGAGCAAAGAAAAGAAGCAAGGGTGAAATATGGGCTGTGTTCTGTGTGTGCGTTTCAAGTTTCATAATATAAGCCAGAGGGGTGTATTGAGACAGCCTATGAGAAAAAGCACAAGAAAAGTACATGTGACTACAAATGCAAAATCTGAAGCTGTATATTACAAACAATTTGAAATCCTGATGTGATAATACTTTGGGAAGATAATTCAATATTGCAGTTCAGACAACTGTGGCCATTGAGGTAACAAGGGCATTACAGGGCACATGGTCTATATACAGGTTTTTAGGAAGGTTGCTATATGTTAAACTTGTGGTCTCTTCAACAAAGCACTTATTCTAAGCAGTAATAATGTTGTGGTGGTAAAAAATTGACATGTGAACAATGGGATGAGTTATCAATATTAGTCTGAAACTCAAGAAAATAAATCTATCTTGACTGGCTTTGGCTTCAAATCTTTCATTATTTGCCCTTTGAAAATGGCATGATTTATATTCAAGCCTTATGAAAAGTGTTGCACCAAACCTGACAGAAAATCATGTTTACACAAAGTGCGTATTTGTACAAACAGTGTGTGCATGCTTACTCATGCTTACACACATTCCTGTGAGTGAACAGAGTAAGTATGTGTGCACTTTCTATACTGTACGTAAGTATAATCCGTGCAAAACCACTATACATTATTAACAGTTTGAAGGAATCATCTGCCATAATCCATTTCACGTTACTGTTATTAGCCCTCCATAGCAGCGAAGGAATTTGGGAACAGTCCAACCATTTCATCTACAGAGGGATAAATGATTGCATATACACATAAAGTACCTGCACGCACACCTGCACACAAGGCCAGCATAGTGTAGCACATATATAAATAGTCCGCTCTGCACCCAGGAGGCGTGGAATGTTTTGTTTAATGTGTCCTGATGAACGAGGTTGACCTATTTGAATCATCCTTTTGTATAAATGGTTTGTTCACACTCATGCATCATCCTCTTTGCTACCCAAAGGAAAAAAACTGCTTGTTTTTTTCCAACCTCTTGGATTGAACGTGTGTAGGTGTGTTTAGTGGTCTGCAGTATGTTTGCAGATCAACTGTACTCTCCCCCTCAGTTATATGAACCCTGAACAGATCCAACGGGGACTGCTTCACCCAAGTGGTGCCAAGTGGATTTGGTGTGTCTGAGTCAGTCTATACAGAATATCCTTCTGAGCATATGGTCCTTTTCACTCTCACTACATGTAAAGTACTTGTCAACATCGTGTAACACGTAACATGATGTTGACAAGTACATCTATTCTAGTCTTTCTCTCTTTACACGGTATGTGATTGCACACACACAAGTACAATTGATCCGTAATTAAAGGTCAAGTCAAATTTATTGACAGATAACAATAAAATTAAAAATGATGCAAATCATAAGTTCTCCAGAAAGGAATCCAAAACAAAAATAGAAGTAGTCATATTTACAATTGAGAATGTAGCAGTGCTTAAGCAAATGAGCCAGGTTTCCTGGACAAAAAACAGCTGTAAAGCTGTCACTTGTTGAAAGGGTTACATACTTTATATGACTGTGTATTGTGTAAATGAGAAACTGATAAAAAAAAAAAAACACTCTGAAAGACATTCAAACAATGGCATGCCTAAAAGCTGAGACTTTCAGTTGTTTCATAACAACTGTGACTCTTTTTGAACAGTAAAGCTTAAAGAACAGTGAGACATAAAAAAAACAGAGACATTTATATAAATAATTACTTTTTAGTAACCCTTACCTGCCTGTTATCTTTTATAGCCATCCCATGTGCAGAGACGTCACAGGGTCATGTCACCCACAGACAGAAAGATAAAGGAGATAAACAGGAGAGACAAATGAACGGTTTCAAGCCATCTCATATGATTCTCGGGCCTCAGGGGAAAATAAATGCGACCTCGTTTTTTCCGAATGCTGTTAGAGCAGAGATTCAGGGACTAAAAGTTGACTGAGGACAAACTGCAGCCATACACAGACTAGAGATATGGATACAGTCTTAGTGCCAGCCACATAATCCACAGTCCACATACTGTTCCATGTTATAAAGTTCATCATGAAACTGGCACTTGCACCGGCAACTTCATCTAACAGCAGCAAAGCAGCCTTTGTGTCATTGCCTATATTCATTACACAAAGGCAGGTCTATACTGGGAGGTATAATAGCTTATTTATTGATAACATGTAGAAGGTCACACTAATGATTCAATGAGCATTATTCTAATTCCCAAATGTCTGCCCTTTTTGGGTTACCATATGTAAAGCTGTTTACTCACACAACAATACAAATCATGCTTGAACACACACACCCTATAAATGTTATTAAAGGGAACTCTTGAGACATTGAGACTTGTCGTGTGCTGTAAAGATGAAGGCTCCAAATAAAATGTTGCCCAAATTCCCTTGCACATTATCCCTCTCTTTGCCATACTGCTACATCCCACTCAGCTAAGCTCAATCACAAAAATGTGTGTACGCATGGTGTGAAGAATGTTTGGAGGTATGCACATTGTTACAGCACGACCTTTATTTATAAATACGAATATTCTGTGTGGAATGTGGTTCATCAATTTTCATCGTGTGGAACTCTGACGTGCAATTACAAAGCAAACAAGACTTGAAATCATTATTTTTTTATACTTCTGAAAGTGTGTGGGAAATAGACTACATGTACGAAGATGTGCTGATGAAGACGCCATTCACTCAGTTAATATCATTTACCACACCAGCAAGCATCTGCTCGTGTGCCATGGGTTACACAACTAAGGGCTAGTTCTTTTCGTGTGAAAAACAGTGTTGCCACATTTAACAGAACCACTTGCCAATCTTTGATGCAATGTCAGGAACACGGGAGTTATGGTTTTGCAAAAACAATCTTAGGTTTCAGTATCAGCTGTGCTCAGTGATAAATATTAACTTTGGCCGAACTCAATATATTTTTCTGCTGTTCCTTTACTACTTTGCCAAGACTTATACTGGATTCTTAAAACCCCAAATGTGATAGTTCAGATTTCTTTAGTTGTATGCATTACACCAAAGTTTGATTTTTTTCCCCTCAGATCTCCCTGGGTAGTAATGTGTTTGTTGGACAATAAACACAATACTACTATTGTACTGTACTGTAGTGATGGTGTGTTACATATGTGTTCTGTTGTACTCAAACCACCATGTGAAAAAACATGAACTATTACATACCTGTTTCCTATTGATATCTAATGTGGTAAAATACATGAGTGGAAAAAGAAGAAGTTAATATATTTCTCAATATATTTACAGAAAATTACCAAAGAAAAAGAAATAAACAGCAAAAAACTGAACAATAGATGGGAAAAATTTGCACCTAACCAAACACTGGTGCATTGTGTGGAAAAACTGGAATGAATATTGATAGTCAAGAGTTTTTACAAGTTTTCCTTGAGCCATTTGATATAGTTGTCTGTCATGCGACGTGCAATCAGGAAGTCGGTTGGCCACACGGTGAACATCAGCCCTCCATGAAATCCTGTGTCATAGTGTTCATGTGTCACCTCAACACCAGCAGCACGGAGCCGTGTGACATACATGATCCCATCATCTCGGAGAACATCATACTCACATGTTAGAATGTAGGCCTTGGGAAGAGAGTGTAAGGCCGTGTCTGGAACCAGCAGGGGTGATGCCCTTGGGTCAGCAAAAGACCGAGATGGTCCATCCATCCCAAGTGCCTCCCCGCCGGCTTCCTGCACCACAGCAGGAGCACTGTAGTTGTATTTTCTATGATATGTTTCTGGCAGAAAGGCGCTCCAGTTGACAAACTTCAGCAGGCTGGAAGACTCGGGGTTGTTGTGGGTGTTGGCCATCATGGCTCTGAAAAGGGCCTTGTCGCTGGTGAAGTACTCACTCCAGAAACGCACCATGAGGGTGCGGGGCAGAATGGGCATGTCCTGATTCTGCTGATAGGAAGGTGTGTTAAGGTCCAGAGCCTGCAACACGGGGTAGATGAGTGCTTGGGCCTTCAACTGAACCTGCTGTCCAGGCTCTTTTAGTAACTGTGAAGAGAGACAGTGAAAAGTTGAGTATTTCTCAATCAGATTAAATATAAGCTGAAAGTATTTATAAACCACTATTATCGGATGTACTAGTCATGGTTGTTTACAGGGAGACTTGCATCACCCCCAGTGTTCTGTGTTTGTCTGTCTATTCACTGAGCTGTTGAACATTCTTTGGTAAAATCAAAGCCAGGAATTATGGTGATGCACAGCAACTGTGTTTCTATGAACGCACCAGATCTACAACAGGCTTAACTCATGGATGTAGTAAGAAAACTGGGTGGGAAGGACAGTATAGCTGTCCACCAAAACATTGCTCAACCAGCACATATGCCAAAAAAAGCATCTTAAGCATCTTTTTTGATTGTCTGGACATTAATAAAACAAGAGAATAATTTAGGGGGACCTTAAAACAAAATGTAAAAGGTAGGAACATTACAAGTATTCAAATAAGAAAGTGCTCCAGACAAGACAGCCATGTCCCATTAGGGTGGATCTTCATGGGGTCACCCTCATGACAGTGCGAAACAGTGTACTGGGTTTTTGCCTTGAAGTAAACACATCCCTATCTACCAGCCTGATGTCTGACTCGTGATGTCAGTGTTGTCACCAAACATCTACTAATAGGGTGCCCAGGGACATGATGTCTGCCTCAGAATCTTGTAGACCTGGAAAGTGAAGCACTTTGAGGGACCAGCTACTCTCCATGGTGCAACACTAGAAATTCTCCATGTTGAGTTCATGAGTTCATGAGTTGATTCCAAACCATCAGATTTAGGTCATCGAGGCAGAATAAAGTTGGAATTATGCTTCTGCAGAGATACACGTAAACATCTTTGCGAACCTACGCAGAGAGGGGTATTATGGCTGCTCCTGCAAGAGCAACTGCACCTCTGACTCATCCTCACTTTTTTCCCACATATTTTTCTTCATTTTTCTCTTTTTCTCCAACTGTAATTTCAAATGGCCAGTTTCCCCTTGTACTGATGTTATGAGAGGTAGACTAAATGTTATGTTATGGCACTCATACAGTATAAACAATTTTAGAAGCGTACTTCAACTTTATAGCTTCATGTGATGCCATTGTTTCTTTTCTTCTTCTTTCTTTGGCATTTCTCCTTTTTCCCCTGAATGGACAATCTCCCTGTAATGCAGTCGGTGTCATTGCCAACATCCTCTGTCAGCACGGTGAGGGTTTAGACAGCCATGTATCAGCAGCAAGCTTCACCAGGATGGTGTAATGCATCCAGAGATTCACTCTGTTAACCCAGTTTTAGCTTTTCTGCTTTTCTTCCAGGTTTTCAAATACGTTTTTGTCACACGTACCATGTCTTCTGGTTGTTATCTGTTTCATACTCACGCAGCTCATTCCAACAAACTTAGCATCCATCTCACTCACAAGAACACATCTGATCTCAGATTTCCACAACATGAATACTGTAATGGTTGTTCCTCCTCAGATCCTCTCTACATCCGTAAAGCATATGGTGTTGTAAGAATACACAAATTCTTGTGAAAGCGGTTTGTTTACTGTGGCTTTGACACTTGTTGCTGCTGCAAGTTTCCTGTTCTACGTATTATAAGTGGATTTGTATCAGAGAAATTTGCTTGGAATTAACATAGCTACCTGGTGATCTGTAAGATAAAGTTATACATGACAGGCTTCTTGTGGTTCAGGGTAATACGGTCCTACTTATCGCAGACTGGCTCATTAACATTGTCTCATGTCACCTCTTCATGCAGTTCTTTTTACATACAGTATGTGAACCAGAAAAATAGAGCTGACACTAGAAAAGTAGATTCAGTACCTGCTGGGAGACAGCAGCTGCCAGGTTCCCCCCAGCACTATCCCCAGATACAGCAATGCGTCCTGGGTCCACAGAGTACTGGGCCAGCACCCCCTTCTGGAGGAAATGTTTGACAACACGGTATACGTCCTCATATGGGACAGGGAAGTGGTGAGCTGGGGCAAGGCGGTACCTGAAAAAGCAGAAAGGTTCAGATTAAAGAGCATAAATAAACATGAGCTTTGAAGGCCATGTGCACAGACAACATTTTGAGCCAGGTAAAATAAACATGATGACATTTTTAAGGGGATAACAGGAGGCAAAGTATAAATAACAGTGGAAAGGCTGTAATTTAGGGCAAACTTACTGTGTTATTTTCTTAAAGTCATTACTAAAATTAGTTAGGAGAAGAAATTATTATTATCACACTACATTTTCCTGTTATTTAGCAACAGCTGCACAGACTTTAAAAGACTTAACATATCAGGGAAAAAGCACAAACTGACAAGTTATCACATTAGCTGATATCAATGTGGTGTGAATTTGTTTTATCCAAATGACTAATTTTTATTAGCAATTCTATTCTATCATCTCTTCAGACACATGAAGCTTCCAGCCTGGGTCTAAAATCAAATAAAGGTGGTGAAATAAGGACACATAACTTCTTAAAATTATCTCCTGGTCATGTAAACATGTAATCAAACTACACTGATAAATGGCAAACAAAATAAGTTTCAGTTTGTTGTAATATTCAATCAACAAATTGATGAAATTAGTAAACCTTTTTTTCAGGGCATTTCTTTGAAAGCCATTTTAACGTATGGATTGTCTTCTGAAGTCACAAATAAATACCTCAAAATCTTGCTGACTTGTTTTTTCCACTGACCTATGCTCTGTTGGCGTCATCTCTACGCAGTGTTTCAATCTAGGAGCCAAATGTTACACATGGATGACTTTGAGATTGTGAAATGCTGGAATTACTCACTGAACCTTTAACAAATTGCAGGAATTCTGATGAGGCAGATAAGGCAATACCCCCACACACCCCACACTGGTCCACTCAACCTGCCACTGTTAAATACTGTGTGTCAACAAGCACAACTACGTTTTACACATACAAAATTTTTTTTGAAAGTGTGACTTAATGACTGAGATCTGGTCTGACAAACTGTGAGTAGTGAATTAGAGGTTAGAGAGAGTATTGGCAAAAGAAAGTTACAGTGCTGAGAGGCAGAGTTAAAGCCGGATGTGCCAAAGAACAACAGTGAGTGTAGCTGTGACAGGGAAAGGCCTGGCGAGACCCAAATGAAAACCTGTTAGCTTCACTCTACTGCATCCTCACTTCCATCTAGCCTGTGACTAATGAAGGACGACAGGCACATATGACAACAGAAAATTCTGTGTGAGAGACGGAGAGAAAGAACGGGGGAAACAGTGGGACTTACTATCAGTAAAACAAATAAGACAGGGAATTTAGTGCTAAATAATGACCTTAATACATTGAATGTGCCTGCCCCTACAACACTTTTAACTTCTTCTTTATGGGCACATTTCTTTACACAGTTGCATATGGCTATTAAAAAATGAAATACTTACTCTACAGAAAGAACCACTGCGTCAAGCTCAGTGACCATTTTTCTGGCCAGGAGATCATATGGACTCATCCCTGCATAGACAGAGAAGACACATTCACATATCAGAACAGGGATTCTAAAGCAACACAAACCATCACAATAATTGACATCCATCCATTCCTGACATCACACATCACTTTACATAAAAACAACACCGCTGTAACAGAGATGATCCTTCCATCTAGTCTAGCGATACTTCCTGGACAGATCTGTGTAACTGTAATTGTTACGGCCGTTCAACAGATTGCAAGAACAGCATGAGATGTGTCAAACTGCATGTCATGTCTTTACGTTTTGGATTAGCAAGGGTACCCACCCTCTGAGGTTCCCACTGCTCCAGCAGACGGCGTGTTATTTTCTCAGGAAACTGTGAAAGCTTTGTGGCTTGGTTTATGATCCTGTCATAATAGCTATCACAGGGAGTCTATATAAAGCTGTAATGTCATTTGTCACATCAATCAAAGAGTGAATTTTATGAATACTTTCTTAGAGTAATAGTAGAATTACTGTGTGATGAACACATCACAAGAATAAGCATTACCCATTCATCCATCCATCCATCCATCCATCTTTTTATCCATCCTTAAAAGTCATAGAGTCGTAGTTCTGCGTGATAAAGGAGGAGACAGGCCAACCCATCAACTTACTGGAACTCCCCAGACACCATCCTCCACCATGCAGGTATATGACAGCTCTCCTGAGCTCAGTGTCACCGCCCCGCTGCTTCGGCTGGTACAGCACCACCTCCACTCCGTCAAACTTCTCCTCTGTCACCTTGACATGCTCGTCAGACACAGGCACTACCCTTTCAGCCAGAGTAATGAAGTACATTACCCCCATGTAGTCCTTCAGCCCCAGTAACTCACTGAGGTCTGCCTGGAAAGAAAAACAGAGCATGAGATATAGAGACAGACACATTACAGAATGTATCATTGTTCATCAACCAGAGCCATGAGTATTACCTCTTATCCTATGTAAACAATCACCTTGACCAAAGCTCCTAATATTCAAAACAGAAAGTCCCTCTGTAATATGGCCACATAATTTACCATCTTAGGTAAATTATTATTACATATTACAGAGGGAGACAGGGAGACTATAGTCATGTGAATGTTGTCTAGTAAAATCAACAGCTTCTCCAGTTTTTGTTTTGAGAAGTCATAACGAATGATAAGTTGTAAAAGCATGACTAGTATTCCATTATGTCTGATGACGTAGGCAGTTAGTGGCTGGCATGAGGCTAATCAGCTGATGCTCTTCTACTGTGGCCACAACAAACTCATCAAAGAGTCATCCACTCCAAGCTCTACAGCACAGTACTCATCTCAGTCTGAAAAAAAAAAACAAATACTGGAGCACTCTCTCTTTGCACTTCAAAGACCAAAATTGATCATTTGCTGAAGCAGAAATAGAAGAAGCCTAACAGAACAGGTTACAGTAAAACCTCATAAAAATACACTCTATTCAGAATTTGACTTGTAAAATATTGAATATTTGGTTTGAAACAAAAAGACATATCTGTCACTTACTATCAGTGTCTACAGTGTGTCTTCCAAGAGCAGCATCTGATTAATATCTAAAACACTTAATGTAATTACACTGGGATCAGGTAATCAATCATTTAAAAGAATGGCTGTGTGCCTGGCCGAGGCGAGCGGCATAAATTTGGCTATATAATTTAACAATGCCGACTCAAATAGAAGGTTAGATTATGTGAAGCATTAGATGAAAAATAATAAAATTCAGAATCTCTTACTCTATAAAATACTTTACAATTTTTCATGCTATAATTAGGTTACATCGATTCTCTCACAAAGAAGAGTCTTTCAAACTGAACACTATTCTCCCCACAGCACAAATAACAATGTCCTGTTGTGTTAGAGGCAGTAGACTGCACTGCCACTTTTTTCCTCTCTTGTCTTGATACATGCATGTAATACTCAAACTACTGCAACACCTTTGTAATTGTTGAATGGACTAAGTATGTTGAGCTTTTAATAGTGACAAAGGTGTGGCAAAATAAAGCCTCCACTTGTTTTTATACTAATGTTACAACCATGTATGCACTACCTAATTGTGTTTTAAACCTATAAAGAGTCAAAGAAGCTGCACCACAACGGGCTGCAGTAAACACAGGCGTCTAACGGTCATTAACAGAGTCGAGTTTCCTTAATAGGGTCTATTATTAGAACAGGTGAGCAGGACTATACAACGCATGGATTAGCATCTGACATAATCTGGTGTAACCAGCATGTACATCCACATCAGCAAAATGCAATAAACGTTTAACCTTCCACCTTACCTACTCTGAGAGAACAAACAAAAGCATGCATATTTTGCACATTTTGTTATCTAATATATGGCGAAATTACCAAATGATGTACTACACTGAAATAGGAAATACGTATACATTTACCCGCAGTGTCTGATAGCCTATTCTATAGGGACTTATTTCCAAAGTAATTATCAGTACCAGCAGACCTAATGTCAAGATAGCCTTTTCCTTACCAGGTGGCTGAGACTTCTGAAGAAAGAGTTGGTCAGCATGAGTTTCCATCTCTCTTCTATCTCCTCGGGAATGGGCTCATAAATATAATAAGCGGTAAAAGAGCAGAGAGCGACGAATAAAATGATGCTTCCCAACCTCATTTTACAACGTGCGTTCCCGGCAACTGACTGCAGGGTGCAAACACAAACAGGCTGTTAGCTGCGCTTGTTAACAAGTCACTCCGCTGCGCGACAAAGCGTACGCTCGGATTTAATTTGGGATCCGGACCAGCTAAATGTGACAGCACGTGTTTGGTGTCATTTGATGGTTGTCGGCGTGCATGTTCGGAGCTTTTCTTCGCCGCTCGTGCGCGTTCCGTAATGCATGTCTGGAGCCCGAGAATTAATTTAAGTGTCAGTGATATGGAGACAGGAGCGCGCACCCTGTGTACTCACGAGGCAGAACCGTCCCACCTCGGCCCGCACCGCAAATTCCTCAGGTGCCTCCTGAGCGTGCACTGCTTACACGGGACGGGCGACAAAACTTTGTGCCAAGATGCAACTTATAAACAAATATCACAGCTTATAAAAACAACAGTGGCTCGTGCATTCATCTTTGCAGGCAGTTATTTCCCAAATATGTCAACATTAAATACATTTTAAAGGTTAGTAATATTGAACCTATAGTGAGTTTCTTTAGGGAAAGTCACTTTAGATTCCTGCAGCTGATGCACAGAAGTGTCAGCTGTGCGCTCCACGAGATCCGCCTGTGATTCACGGATGTAAGTTCCGTATATCCAAGTCGCTATATAACGAGAGAAACCCTCGGTATCGGTGTGACTCATAACCTTGCAGCCGCAGCACACAGAAGTGACTGTGGTGCAGCTAAACAGCTACGGTTGCAAGGCAGCCCAAGCTAATTATATTATTGGTGACAGAGCCAGATGAGATATCTCGTTTCCTGGCAGGACTGACTGTCAAAGCAATATGACTCTCTCATGCACTCACGTTTTGAAAAGACCCTGCACGAGGAACTGATTAAGTGCTGCAGGAGTTGACAGAGAAGTTGTAAGTTCAGGAGACTTGTTTTTCCTCCCAGTACAGGATATTGTTTTGATTTTGTTTAGTTTCCTGACAGTTTTATGTCCATGTTTTCATGCAAGAGGTACAACACACATAACAAAATAACGTGTGTGGGAAACAGTCAGACAGGTCCACACAGGTGCGAGTCTAGTATTATTTCAAGCAGAATGTCTCACAGGGGCAGCTTATAAATAATTGCTGACAAACCACATCCATAGCAGAGTTTACAAAAGGACAAGCTTCTTAGCATAAATGTCTGCACATTCGGTACTCCCATATGACAGGTTGATGACACCAGTGTATTCATAGAGATTTATTTTGGTGCAGACTACTTCATTCAAAACTGTCCCTCAGAGCCAATTCCCACTGCCAAACAGAAACAAAGGACAAGTATAAGGTTGCACTCAAGAAAGAGAAGAGAGGGGATAAAATGGACACACAGTGCAGATATTATAACCAAAAGCCTCGGTCAAGGTGAAGGTTCTTTTTGTGCCATTTCACATTTCTCTGGTTTGAAAGTGAGTTTGCTTAACAGTGTATGTTGTACAGTAGATAGCTTTATCTGCAGCCCTCATCTCAGAAACCTGAACCACATGCCTCCATGTGACTTTGAGTTGACCTCTGTGTTATGATCTTTTCAAACTTTCTCTCAGTCAAGTTGGAATTTGTAATTGGGCAGTGTTTAGGGGCTGGCAAGTGTCTCCTTCCATCAGCCATCAAACTCGATTGAGATGCAGCCTGCAGGATCCAGGGTGTGACGGAGGCTTGGTGAAAGCCTCTGTGAGACTGATCACTGCTGAGCGGTAGAATACTAAATCTCTTCTCTGAATACAAAATCACACTTCAGACACTCCGGGATTCTCCGTGGAATTCCCTCCCTCCTTTTCGCCTCCAACCACCGGCCTCCACTCAGCTTCTAAGGAAGACCACCTCAGTTGGTTAGTAAATCTTTCATGGAGCTCTCTTCACTTTTTGCGTCTTGTCAGTGGGGAGGACGGGTGTCAGAGGGTGCGTGGGTGGGGATGTTGTCTTCATCTAACTAAATCCATGCTGTGCAGTGCTCTGCCACATGGCCGCCCAACACCCTGCTGTGTGTGGGGGTAGCTCAAGCAGATGTGAAAATGTCTGAAGACTTAAACAAGGAGTCTGAGTACTGAAGTGTGAATGTGTGTGAATACATGTGAATGTGTGTTCATGCGTTAAAGTGTGTGTGCTTGCCCATGTAAGCCCGCGTACCTTCATGTGAATGTGTGCGTGCATACAGACAGGTCACGTTTCATTCCTTTGTGCGTGCACATTCTCGAGTTTAAGACATCCACAGAGGCACATCGAATTCTTATAATTAAAGAACTCAATCCAGACCTCCACTGCCAATGATGAGTATGAGCAGCAAATGTAACTATTTAGTTTGCAGAGCCCCTGCAGAGGCAAAGTAGATGCATGGAGAGGCATCTGAAGGCACTTGAGTTGAGTGGAAGGAACTTTTTTTTATTAATCAAGAAATAGGTTTGGGAACATTGCTAACTTCAGCCTTTCTCAATCATTTTAGCAGCTATAGCAAATGTGCAAACTATCTTGTGAACTTGACATTTGTAAAAAGTATTAGGGATATAAATTGTTTGGCTCCCTTTGAATGCAAAACTGTCCTCAAACAAGTTACTATCTTTCTCCCACATGTGTTTGAATCCCACTGTTTTCCCTGTAACCCTTATGCAAGCTGTTAACACTGGCTTCATTCCTGCCTGGTGAGAACAGGGGAAGACAGCTAGTGAACGCCTGTGGATACATGTGCATTCATGCGCAGCTTTTGTGAGTACCTTGTTTAACTCAAACAAAATGTATGAGATTATCCCATCTTCAGCAGAAAAAAAGCCATAAATCGAATTGCATTTGCACAATTACTTACACATTTTAACCTAAAGCATACACTAAACTCACTCCCAAACAGTTCCTGTGATCTTCAAGAGTTGTTTTAAGAGAAAACATTGGCGTTCCTTATCCGAGTTTCTTTCATCTCGATTCTCCAAAAAGAAAACAGTGATGATGAAAAGCAGTACAGCAAGCCTGGCTCAAAAACAGAGCCTTTTGAATTCATACACTATGCTTGTACAGAATCATCACATGCATTTACTGGATCGATGTAAGTTAATCCTTTTTTTAAAATATGATAATCCTTTTTTACTTTTTTTCTTCAAAATAAGTTAATTCAGCAAAGGCAAAAAAAATGATTCCCTGAAATTCCCTGAATCAGCCAACACATTATTATTTGAGTGAAAAATATGCACAGAGTCAATATTTGGCATTTAGGCTTTGACCTCACACACAGAGATTGAGGAGTGTTGATGATAGAGCCTACAGGTGGATGTTGAGGTGGAGGAGAGTTGTTTATTGTGCTTGCTCATATAAACAGTATCTGCCAGAAAGCAAAGCATATGCACACTCGGAATGAAAGATTTGGGGGTTTTTCCAGCAGTGTACCTGAAGTCCACCACCTTTGTCAAAGCTATCATTAAATAGTTTAATATCAACTCTGTATTGCAAACAACCAAACACAGCATGCAGTCAACATATACTGTAGGTCTGATTCAAAATTCTGAAAGCATTATGTAATTTCAGATTCTATGTCTTATCAAGCAGGTTCAGAATATCATTGTCAGAACAGCAGAACCATCGCTGAAAGAAAATGGGTCCAAAATTGAATTTACAACTGGCCGCAGAACGATGTTCAATAAGAAAAAATAAGTTTACCAAACCCACCAAAATAGCGATGCATGAGAAGTCAGTCTTCGTAAAAGAGTGACCAGAGCAGATATTAGGAGCTTAATTTCTATCTTAGGCTCTACGACTGAGACCTAGCGGTACATTGAAAAGTAAACTGATATTATATATAAAATATTTTCACGCTTACGCTATTAAGGTATTGTTCCCGGGTCCATCAAGAGATAATAGATAAAAAAACAGTATCTGTGTTGAACAAGAAATGCAGTGGAGTCAAATACATCAAGTCTGGGAAATTTCTCTGAATATCTGTTAAAGTGTATTTGCCGGATTATGCAAGCTACAATAGAGAGACAGAATAGAAAATGTGTCTTTCCGATGTCATCTATTCAGCTAAACAGATAACAATATGCCTATTTACTTGTCATGCATTGTATTTATTTACAGTAATCCTGTGTGGCTGAACAGGGAAGACCAACTGGCTTTCATTTCAAGCTGTAGGCCAGAAACAGAGCCACAACCCGTCCATTTGTAATTACGAGTCTGGCAGGTTGCCTCGTGCTGTTGGTCTGTCCTCCTGTCACTTGTCCAACCAAAATACTGTGCAATGGTGCATCTCCACTTACTCCATGTTCTCATTCCTGTGCTTGTTTTTCACTATTTTGGTTCTTCTGTCATGTCTTTGTGTGCGTTAATGTGGTCAGGTTCAAGCTTNNNATTTGTATCAAGTCTAGAGGTAATATTGTTATGAGAAGGTTTCTAAGTTCAGGATCCCACACGAAGTGATTACTCACTTTAGTAAATTAACACTAAAACAGGTTTCTCCATGCCATGACCCAGACCTTTGTCACCTCCACTACAGCAAACAATGAAGTTGTATTATGTTGTATTGCATTATATTGTATCAGGGTGGTGTCAACCACTGCATCCACAAAGTATGGGATTTGCAAGTGTGAATGACAGAGACTTTTTTATGCCAGCAACACCCTGTTGCATAGTTTTCCCTTGTGGGCCAATGCTTTCATTATGTACATGGCTGAAAGATGAGCGATCTATTCCTTGAGCTGATATTCCAATAAAGATTAGCCTACAAAAGGTGTGTTTGTATAACTTACCTAGTGGAATTTAGGACAGTATTTGCACAAAGGGATGGAACAAGATATTTAATCAGGGATCGACCTTTGAGGTGCTGGATCTATGTGAATGAGGCAGTGTTAGTCACACGGCCAGTACATTCTGTCAAAGGTAGTGAGGAGCCAAGCTAACGCTGCTGTTTCAGATTAGAGTGTGAGAGAGAGAGTAAAATATTGCAGTTTCAATACCAAAGTGAACTAATTTGCATACTAAGTACTACAAAGTCTGTTTTTAGTACAATCTGTAGTTGCAGTATCCTTCTTTTGAAGCAGTATATATCAAAATATTCTATAGTTTTCTTATTGTAAACAAATCCAGTGAAAAGACTGAAACCAACAATGGATTTATCCTACAAGTAGGCCTCTATTGCTGTCCAAAAACTATTAAAAAACACTTGCTACACAGGAAAAACTGGAGAGTATATTTGTGATAATGCAATTGAAATAAATTTTTATTTTTCCTATCATCAAGGATGCAGACTGTACGAGTGAAGTACAAAGATCATCAGAAGTATATTTGTTACGAGGGGCAACTGACCTTCAAATCCTTTTTGGATTGTGGGGAGTGAAAAATGTTACTAATTTCGCACAATAAGCTATGGGACAACATACTTGGGATGTCAGTTTATGCTTTGCACAATGAAAGCGGCTTTTCCCTGCAGGCATGTTTATCAGAAGCTGTACAGTAATACAGTTAATCTTGTTTAGGAAAGGTCCATATAGAGTGGAACATGTAATGAAAGTTATTCATGAGAATACACCTCCTTAAACGCCTCTCTACATATTGTCTCGCATAGCCAGACTGAGATGCGTCGTACTATCGTGGTAGGCTAGTTTGGTTTTACAATAGGCACACTGTACAGGGTTTTCATTTTGTTTCAGCTTGAGATGATCCCAAACTTTGGACTCTTTGTCGTTTTCCCTGGCCTGTCTCTTCTCTTCGCCCCTCACATAAGCACGATGTGCGACAGTAATAATCATCCGTGCGAAACACAGTGCACTATATGTAGTTGTATGGATTCAACAATGGTTTTTAGTAATCAAGTTACTTGAGGAATCGTTTCAGCCCTAGTCAGAATTACAGCCTATTTTAAGTCCTTGGTGATTGTAGTTTTCCTTGCTGATAATGAGTACAAAGCAAACTTGCGCCCCAATCCCCAAATCACAGATCGGTCGGTCGGAAGGTTGGTTCATGTTTTGGGAGCTGTCTAATTATGCTCATCTGTATAAACATTAGCTGTTCTCTGTGCTTATTGTCTGCGCCGGTCAGTAATGGTTTTAAAGAATAAGTGATACTTTAACATTTGTATCTTCTGTCATGTCTTTGTGTGCGTTAATGTGGGGACCTGTTTGCATCATTTGTACCACTGAACTGAAATATACATATATCATATTGAGATGAATAATTAATGAAATAGTAAGGAAATTTCCCAACTGACGGAAAACCCGACAACATACGTACATGGTGAATGCATAAAAGTCAGGTTCAAGCTTGCAAT